>VZQC01013402.1:1165294-1276012 GCA_009823505.1 Rhizomys pruinosus
TTTTTTTTTTTTTTTATGCTGGGCTTTCTTCTTTTGATGTTTGGAGACTGTTTAAACTTCTTAGTTCATAGGCTGTATAGTGGTAGAACATTTGCTATGTACGCATGAGGTCCAGGGTTCAATCCCTAGCACAATGCAAATGACCAACCAACCAACCAACTAAAACAAACAAACAACCAAACAGACAAACTGACAAACAAACAAACAAATGGTAGAGTAGATTTGACAGCATATTCTTTGAACTATTAGTCTCAAGAACTCCTTTACGGGGGAAAAAAATGATGCTACCACAGTACGTGCTTGGGAAAGCCCATTACCCACTTAAAATTTACAATGAGCATTCATATTCTCAAGGCCTTGGGGAGTCCTATAGTGAGAAACCAATTTGATTTACTCAACTCATTTATGCTCAGATCCCTCTCTTGGTCAAAGGTTTTTCAACTCTACAAAGCCTGTGAAGATTTGGCAGCTCTAGCTGTCCAAGGGCACTTGATTATCTCTTTTCCTTGTCCAACTGTGTAGCAGCCACGTAGGCTTTCTCTCTATTGTTTACCTACCAAGTTGGTTTCTTCTTATCTGTCTCCCATACGCTTATGTTACTGCCTTCTTTGCCTAAAAAGTTCCTTTACAAGATCTTCACAAAGATCTACACTTGCCTTGTTAGTCATTTCTCAACTCAAAGTCTATTCCAAGGGAGATTTTCTGTGATGTTCTATTCTTAAAACAATGCCTTCCTAGAAGCAGGTTCAACCACATGATTCAGTAGTTTTGTTCATTGAATATTAAAGGCTGAAGGGATGGTAAAGTGCTTGCTACATGAACATGAGGTTCTCAGTTTGATCCTCTGTACCCATATAAAAAAGGCATATGTCTATAATCCCAAGTGCTGGGAAGGCAGGCACCAAATTGGTGAGCTCTGTAGGTTCAGTAAAAAACCCTGCCTCGGGCTGGAGAGATGGCCTAGCGGTTAAGAGCACCGACCGCTCTTGCAGAGGACCTGGGTTCGATCCCCAGCACCCACATGGCAGCCAAAAACTGTCTGAAACTCCAATTCCAGGAGAGCTCCAGTTCCAGGGGAATCCGACACCCTCTTCTGACCTCCGAGGCATTGCATGACACAGGTGCACCAACCTACATGCAGATAGTACATTCATACACATAAAAATAAATAAATAAAAATTTAAAAAATATAAAAAAAAATTAGGGTCACTGAGGTTGTACATGGTGGTGCACAGTTTAGTCCCAGCACTCCAGAGGTAATCAGAGGGAAGCCAGCCTGGTCTACATAATGAGTTCCAGACCAGCCAGGGCTACACAGTGACACCCTGTCTCAAAAACAAACAAATGAATAAACAAAGAAGTAGGGCCACTGATCCCCTGTCAACATGGCACAGGCCCCTTCATCCCTTCAAACTCCCCCTGGGATGTACCCTAAAGAACAGAGGCAAATTTGATTCCCAGACCAGAAAAGAGCTTGTACTCTTTAAAATGCCATCAACTCTCTCTCTAGAATATAAATGAGCTCTGATTCTAACTCTCTGCCTGATCATTTTCCTGTTAGCCCTAACATGATAGCTTCTTGAACCTAAGCTATGTAACAAGCATCACCTTTGACTTCCTAGGCTCTCGGTTTAGGCTAGGCTGTGTCCTTTAGATGAATTCTCTACCTTGTTTCCACTCACAGTATATTCTGATGAAATGGAATTATGCTGGGCGTGGTGGCGCACGCCTTNTTTGTTATTATTTTTCTTTTTGGACTTTTTTTTTTTTTTTTTTTTTTTGAGACAGGGTCTCCCTGTAGCCAGCTGACCTGGAACTTGATATGTAGATCAGGCTGGCCTTGAATGCAGAGAGATCCACCTTCTGAGCACTGGGATTAAAGGCCTGCACCACTATGCTGGGCTTTCTTTTTTTTTTTTTTTTATGTGTTTTTTTCTTTTGATGTTTGGAGACTGTTTAAACTTCTTAGTTCATAGGCTGTATAGTGGTAGAACATTTGCTATGTACGCATGAGGTCAGGGTTCAATCCCTAGCAAAATGCAAATGACCAACCAACCACCACTAAACAAACAAACAACCAAATCAGACAAACTGACAAACAAACAAACAAATGGTAGAGTAGATTTGACAGCATATTCTTTGAACTATTAGTCTCAAGAACTCCTTTACGGGGGAAAAAAATGATGCTACCACAGTACGTGCTTGGGAAAGCCCATTACCCACTTAAAATTTACAATGAGCATTCATATTCTCAAGGCCTTGGGGAGTCCTATAGTGAGAAACCAATTTGATTTACTCAACTCATTTATGCTCAGATCCCTCTCTTGGTCAAAGGTTTTTCAACTCTACAAAGCCTGTGAAGATTTGGCAGCTCTAGCTGTCCAAGGGCACTTGATTATCTCTTTTCCTTGTCCAACTGTGTAGCAGCCACGTAGGCTTTCTCTCTATTGTTTACCTACCAAGTTGGTTTCTTCTTATCTGTCTCCCATACGCTTATGTTACTGCCTTCTTTGCCTAAAAAGTTCCTTTACAAGATCTTCACAAAGATCTACACTTGCCTTGTTAGTCATTTCTCAACTCAAAGTCTATTCCAAGGGAGATTTTCTGTGATGTTCTATTCTTAAAACAATGCCTTCCTAGAAGCAGGTTCAACCACATGATTCAGTAGTTTTGTTCATTGAATATTAAAGGCTGAAGGGATGGTAAAGTGCTTGCACATGAACATGAGGTTCTCAGTTTGATCCTCTGTACCCATATAAAAAAGGCATATGTCTATAATCCCAAGTGCTGGGAAGGGCAGCACCAATTGGTGAGCTCTGTAGGTTCAGTAAAAAACCCTGCCTCGGGCTGGAGAGATGGCCTAGCGTTAAGAGCACCGACCGCTCTTGCAGAGGACCTGGGTTAGTCCCCACACCCACATGGCAGCGCAAAACTGTCTGAACTCCACAATTCCAGGAGAGCTCCAGTTCCAGGGGAATCCGAGACCCTCTTCTGACCTCCGCCGCATTGCATGACATGGGTGCCAAAACCTGCATGCAGACAGTACATTCACACATACAGAAATAAATAAAATTAAATAAAAAAAATAAATTAAAAAAAAAACCCTGCCTCAAAAAATAAGGTGGAAAATGATACCCACTGTCAACCTCTGGCTTATACACACACACACACACAGACACAGACACAGACACAGACACAGACACACACACACACACACACACACACACACGACCATTATATACTATTTTTTCTCTATCTAATGTGTAAATATGAATACGTTTTATCTCTTAGTTGCAATGTAAGTGACAATACCCTCACCTTTGCAACAGCATCCTGTCCTTAAAAGTGTCTGTCATGGAAAAATGAATGTAATATGATTTATTCAGAGAGAGAGAGACAGACAGACAGACAGACAGAGAGAGAGGATGAGAAAGCATATTACACACTATATTTTACATTATAGGAAATACTGTGTTATGTCAAAAGTAGAAATATAGAAATGTTAAATTATCCAGGGAGGGGGCATGGGAATCCACAATGTCATTGTTAGTTTAGTAGTTATAATGCAAATTAGTACTATTTACAGTTTACAGTGCAGCTCAAGCAAAGGTTATGCTAAACAGCTCATGTAATTACACCCATCAGTTGTTGATGTTTCTGTATGTGGTTTCATTTATTTGTTTTCTGGAGCATAGGTAACTTGAAATAAGAACTATAAAATTGCTTGTGTGTTTTGACATCCGAAGAGCAAAACATTTTTTTTTCAAGAAATTGATATCAACACTGGTTATCATAGCAGAAGATTGGAAGCAACTTTGCTGTGCTATTAAAAATGGCCAGAGTGGAAGCCGAATCAACACCTGGACTTATGTTTATCAAGCAGTGTTAAATGAAAAGATCAGAACAAGGGACATGCCCTCTGATTATGTCTATAAAGCATGCATGTGTCCACTAAGCATAGCTAAACAAGAAATTACATTAAAGCAAATTAAGTTTCATCTATTGCAGAACTAAGAAAAAAGTTGACAGAAGAGACGGAGCTTGTCTGCACTGAGGAGAGAAAACCGGTTTGGGATATGCTTTAATTTGTCAGAGGTCAAAGAGAGGAGAATTAAATATCCTGAATTAAAGGTGGCAAAACTTGTCCCATTCAGCCTTTCAAGAAAAGCCCTTGTGTGTGGTCCCAAGACATTCTTATTTCTCAGTTAATTTCACTTTGTTGTCCTCTAAGTCTTTTTCAAGGCAAAAAGTTACTTTTCACTATAAAGTATTTCATTAAATAGGATGCTTTAGCATAAAGACCATGGAAAACATTAGATCCTACACCTCGAATTTATTAGCTTTGTTCTGTTGGTTTAAAAGGTTAACCAGTATCTGCTGTTTAAGAGATTAACTAACTAGGGGCTGGAGAGATAGCCTAGTGGTTAAGAGCACTGACTGCTTTTGCAGAGGACCCGGGTTCGATCCCCAGCACCCACATGGCAGCTAAGAACCGTCTGTAACTCCAATTCCAGGAGAACTCCAGTTCTGGGGGAATCCAAGACCCTCTTCTGACCTCTGCGGCGTTGCATGACACAGGTGCACAAATCTACATGCAGACAATATATGCATACACATACAAAAAGAAATAAAATAAAAAAAAAGAGATTAACTAAAAGGCAAGCGATTGGCCATGTATTGAGAAATAGTCTATGGTGTCATTCCAGAGAGGACTGAGAAAGGAATGAGTGGCAAAATGTGCATCTTGATACTTGCAGACAGGGCTGTTTGATCTGAGCATCCATTGGTGTGTACGTGAGGTCCGTGGATGAGCTCTGGTTAAAGAACTGTTATGTAATTATAGCATCCATAGCGTCCGACGCGCCGCCCAGCCTAGCCTAATAGTTTGTACTGCAAAGTGGGCGTCATAAGGATGGTGAGAATTAATTAATGTTTATGAAGAGTTGTCTAGATTCATGGGAGGAAAGCACTCTATAAAGGCAAAGTGTTACAGTGTTTGGGAGAAGATGTCTTCTTTTCTTAAAATGTAATTCAGAACTTGCTGGGTAGAAACATTACCATTTCAAAGTGAACAATTTGTTTTAATTTTTTTGAAAATTTCAGGCAGATTTCTCAACTTATAAGTTAGACTTATCTAGGATGTATCCATACAACTTGAAGAATTGATGTTTCATGGGCTTAATGTATATCAGATACTGTCAGTGATGCATGTAATTGATTGTCAAGTACATACATGCTATGACATCACTTCTTTATAGTGTGCATAATAAGCAAATATAATCTCTATAAAATATAATAATTTATAGTCCAGAAATCAGCATAAAATTGCATTTGAGCCACTGAGATGGCCCGGCAGGTAAAGACCTTTACCATTCAGGCTTGGCAACATGAATTTGACCCACTGAACCCATGTAGAAGTATTTCTATATTTCTACTTTTGACCTTACACAGTATTTCCTATAATGTTAAATATAGTCTGCAATATTCTTTCTCATCCTCTCTTTTCTCTCTCTCCAAAATTGTCCTCTGACCTCCATGCATGTGCAGTGTCATAGGTGCCCTCCAACACCTCATGCACACGCGCACACACAACACACTAATCATAAACCAAAATTTTAATTAAAACATTTTCTATTTTATTTACTGTAATCTTACTTCAAAATTATTTTAAGAGGAGCTGGGTGTGGTGGTGCACATCTTTAATCCCAGCACTTGGGAGGCAGAGGCTGGTGAACTCTATGAGTTCAAGGCCAGCCCGATCTACATAGGGAGTTCTAGGCCAGCTGGGGATACAAGGACCCTGTCTCCAGAGAAACATTTTTTTTTTTTGGTCTTTTTGAGACAGGGTCTCCCTTTAGTCCCAGCTGGCCTGGAACTTGCTATGTAGACCAGGCTGGCCTTGAACTCTCAGAGATCCGCCTGCCTCTGCTTCCTGAGTGCTGGGATTAAAGGTGTGCAGTGCACCGCCACCCCTGGCCAAAGAAACAATTTTTTAATAGGAAGTTCCTTTAATAGGAACTTTGTGTGCATAAGAAGATTATTTGGACACTAAAGGCATAAAAATACATGATTAAAGCTGCAAAATTAAGATGTTTGTGCTATCACTGGCTTACCTACATGATGTCCCATCTAGAAACATTTTCTTTTAATAATTTTAAATAACATAGCCTGAAAATGATTATGAATTTTGTAGTTTTATAGCTTCTCAACCTGTATTCTTACTGCTATATAGAGCAAAGGATTAACATAAGTCTCAGCCATTGCACACACTGCAAGTGTTTAATGAACACTATTAGACAGACCCGGTAGCACCATCCTGTTTAATTTAGAATATTTCTTACACTTATTTGAGAATGACATTTATTTATAATCAAAACAGAGGCTTAGAATATCCTTAACATTATGCTGTTATTTTCTTGTAAAAGATGCTTAACCCAGCAGTTCATTCATTTTAGTATTTCATTAGGCTGAACACTTTTAATAGTGGGGCTGAAAAGCAGGAAACCTTACCTCACTGGTGAAGACCAGGGAATCAAACATTTTTGTCACAATTTTCAATTCTGCTGATAGTTTGTCAGAATTTTTTTGACAGCTCTTTACACTTCTTTTTCCGATATGTCAATTACTTTCCTTTTTAAATTGCCTTTTTAATATCAAACCCTAGCTTGCCTGCTATGGAAATATGAAATCATTACAGAGACTTCTTGTGTCATCTACTTGCAAAAGAATGGACTGAATAGAAATAAGAGTCCTCGAAAATTTATTACTAAATAGTTTAATTAAATTTGTGTGTGTTGGTGTGTGTGTGTGTGTGGGGGGGGATTCTATTGATTATACCCAGGACCTCATGCATTCTAGGCAAGTCTTCTACCACTGAGCTACACTCCCAGCCTTGTAATATTACTTTACATTAGTTAGGATTAACCAGTATTTACAATTTATGAAACTGAAGAATGCTTTCGAGTACTATCATTGGAAGCCTCAAAATGGGGGCAATGTGGTGAGATTAAGGAGGAAAATCATGATTCCAGGTTAGGTGTTGTGGTGGTTTGCATGAGTGTCCCCCATAGGCTGTAAGTATTCAGACATTTGTCTCCAGTTGGTGGCATTGTTTTTGGAGGTCTTAGAAGGTGTGGCCATGCTGGGGGAAGTGTGTCACTGGGGGCCAGGCTTAGTGAGTTTTTTTTTTTTTTTGTCTTTTTGAGACAGGGTCTCCCTGTAGCCCCAGCTGTCCTAGAACTCACTCTGTAGACCAGGGTGGCCTTGAACTCACAAAGATCCGCCTGCCTCTGCCTCCCAAGTGCTAGGATTAAAGGCGTGCGCCACCACGCCCGGCAGGCTTAGTGAGTTTTAACAAGCCTCTGTGGTCTACAGTTGCCCTCTCTGTTTCCTGTGCTCTTTGCGAGATGTGACCCTCCGTTTGCTGCTCCAGATCCAGCCGTCACGCCTCCCACCACAATGGACTCTAATTCCCTGGAAACACCAATCGTAAGCTCAAATAAACTCTTCCTTTTATAAGTTCCTTGGTCATGGTGCTTTATCACAGCAACAGAAAAGTGACTAATATAGGAGTGATGTTAGAATAGTCCTAGGAGGGCTGGAGAGATGGCCTAGCGGTTAAGAGCGCCGACCGCTCTTGCAGAGGACCCGGGTTCGATCTCCAGCACCCACATGGCGGCTGAGAACCGTCTGAAACTCCAATTCCAGGAGAACTCCAGCTCCAGGGGAATCCGAGACCCTCTTCTGACCTCCGCGGCATTGCACGACATGGGTGCACAGACTTACATGCAGACAGTACATTCGTACACATACAGAAATAAATAAAAAATTAAAAAAAAAAAAGAATAATCCTAGGAAAGAGATCAAGCCCAGGGAGTATCCAAATGTCCCTTTTATTTTTTTATTTTTTTATTTTTTTGGTCTTTTCGAGACAGGGTCTCCCTGTAGCCCCAGCTGTCCTGGAACTCACTCTGTAGACCAGGCTGGCTTTGAACTCACAAAGATCCGCCTGCCTCTGCCTACCAAGTGCTAGGATTAAAGGCGTGCGCCACCACGCCTGGCCTCAAATGTCCCTTTTAATTGCAATAAAATTACTTAGTAACAGATTGCTAAGCTACTTGGTCTCTCTCTCTCTCTCTCTCTCTCTCTCTCTCTCTCTCTCTTTCTCTCTTTTGGTCTTTTTGAGACAGGGTTTCTCTGTAGCCCCAGCTGGCCTAGAATTCACTTTGTAGAGTAGGCTGGCCTTGAACTCACAAGAGATCCAGTTGCCTTTGCCTTCCAAGTGCTGGGATTAAAGACGTGTGTCACCGTGGCTGACCAGGCTACTTGTTTTAACCTTAGATTTACATTTGGTCGGAGTGAACTGGAAGCCAGGACAGATTGTAAATATGACAGGTGGCGAGAGGCAGGAAAACAAATCATTTCATTCATCTGGCAGACTCCATATTGGCAAGTCCTGGGCTGAGCAACGAAAGGGCAAAGGATTAGATGATGTCACCCCAAGCGTGGAAGACACATTCTGAGAAATTCAGAGTTGACTGACAAGATATTTAAATGAAATAATACATGCATTTCACACAAGGAATTAATGAGCCTGACAACTTTAATGTGCAGAAATCCTCAAGTTTATCACAAATTGCCTTAAATCTTAGCCTTTGTAGAACAAATGAAACTTGTCTTTAAAGGCTTAGAATTAGGTCGTACATGGACTGCATGTTTGTGGTATCCTCCATTCATGTGATTTGAGCCCGAACCTCCGATAGCTAGTGTTAAGAAGTGTGGCTTTTCAGTTGGGAGTGATGCATATTGGAAACACCACCACCACCACCACCAACAGAAAGGACTGAATCGAAGAACTGACTGAAACAGTGAACTTCTGCTCAAAACAGTCAACTTCCTCATGGAGAATATTGAGAAAGACTGAAAAGCATGTTTGGCAGAATGCATGAGCTCTGGTGGCATGGGGGAATGGGGGAAACACGGGTCTAGAGTTGTTAAAAAAATAAAAATAAATTTATGTGAAAAAAAAAGTGTGGCTTTTTTGGAGTGTTATGTTTAGTCGGAGTTCTGAGTGTGGGATTCCATACTGAGAATGAGATGAGTAATAGTTTAAGAAGAAGACTAGTGTGACCCCTTCCTTTATTTTTCCATCCCTCCATCCATTCCTCTTTCTTCTGGGTCATATGAGGACCCAATAAGATGTTTGTCCACCATCCTACAAGACAGTCATATTTAGACACCAAATCTGCTGGCTCTTGATCTTTAACTTCTTAGCTTTCAGAAACTATAAGAAACATTGTTTAGCTTCCTTCCCCAAGCCTAAGGCAGTGGGTCATGGCAGCCCATGTTCTCTGCGACTGATCTTTTCAGAAGCTCCTGACCTGTTGGACCCAGTGTGGACTCAAGGAGGATTTCCACCAGCATCCTTGGCTTACATTGCTTTTCCAGACAGATTTGTTCTCCACGTTCCTCCTGGGATCTGAATAATACTGAACTATTAGGGCTGTAGTCTGTGATTGTGCCACAGAGGGAGAGTAACAGATTTTGTAAATTGACACCTTGACCTTGCCCCTGAGAGGACAACACTAAAACCAACTTAGCTAACTGGTCACAGACCTAAGCAGATGAGCTTGGTTGACTGAGGGGAAGCAATAAATTATGTTTGTATTGACCTTAGTAAACCTTTTAATTCTTTCCCACATGATATAGTTCTCAACAAATTGGGAAAATATGGCTGAGAGTCTAGGTAATTGCACAACAGCAGATCGATGACTGAGGCCTGCAGCGCTGGTTTTATGCCTTGGTTACATGTGAACAGTTCCTTCATCTATGGGGAATGGCGGGCCCTTCAACTCCAGGCCATTCCCTGCCCTCAACCAGAGAAGATGCAGGCCTTTTCTTGTGGCCAGAGGTGCATAGCAGCTTCCAGTGTGCTGTGCTCAGGCTGACATGAGGAGACCTGAAGTCCGTTGTAACATTTGCCCAGAAGCTGGTTCTCTGAACAGAAAAAAGGAATACACTTTTCCCCTTTGCACCATTCTTTTGGCTGACAGTTAGTGTCAGCTCAATGGAAATCTTCTAAATGGCTTAGCTTTTTGTCTCCACCTATTCAACCAATGAGACCCTTAGTCAATCTCTTAGTCACAAAGGAGAATGGCCTAAAACATATGGGCTTCCAAGTGAAAACATCTAAACAATTATAGATAACTCACTCATTCGCTCAAGAATTTGAGTGACTACCTCATGTGCTGGGTCTGCAGTAGGCAGTGAGAGCTGCCTGCAGTTCAGCCTTCACTCCAGGGCGCCAGGTCCACTGAAGGCACTGACATGTGTGCTTGTAACAGTTACATCTGTTTCCTAGGGCTTCCAGAACAAGACACCATAGATGGCTGGTTTAAAAAATGGAAATCAATTTTCTCACACTTCTGGATCCCATACCCTAAGAGCAAGGTAGGACTGATTTCTCTAGAGGCCTCTCTCTTTGACTCACGGAAGATTTCCTTATAGTCTCACATGGCCTTTGTTCTGTGTATGAGAGTCTCCTGTGTCCAGATTTCCTCTTCCTCAAAGGATACCAGTTAGATTGCATTAGTGCCCAACCAAAGCTTTGTCACTGCCTCCTCCTCCTCTTCCTCCTCCTCCTCCTCCTCCTCCTCCTCCTCCTCCTCCTCCTCCTCCTCCTCCTCCTCTTCCTCTACCTTCTCTACCTCCTTCCCCTTCTCTTCCTTTTCTACCTCCTTTTCTTCTTCCTCCTCTTCCTCCTGCTCCTCTTCCTCATCTTCCTCTTTTTCCCCTTCCCCCTCCTCCTCTTCTCTTCTTCCTCCTCTTCCTTCTCCTCCTTTTCTCCTTTCCTCTCCTCCCAATCCCCTGCCTCCTCCTTCCCCTCTTCCTCTTCCTCCTCTCCCTCCTCTCTCCTCCTCCTCTTCTTCCCTCTTCCTCCTTTTTTTTTCTACTCTCTCCTCTTTTGTAGGGCTGTGGATCAAACCTCAGGCATTGCAAATCCTAATCAAGTACAGTCTTTGATATCTCCAACCTCTAAGGATGCTCTTTTAACTTAGTTGCATCTTTAGAGGCCCATCTCCAAATGGAGTCCTATTCTGAGATACTGGGGGTTAGTGCTTCAACATGTGAATTTTGGGAGGGAAAGAATATAGCCATAAGAATGACACAATGGTGAGATAAGTGTTAGCAGAGATATGGAAAGTTTTGTGCATGCTCAGACAGTATCTTGGGACCAGGAAAAAACATCAACTTTCAATATTACTAGAATCTAAAGCAGGTATCTCTTTGGCAAGTCAGAGATGGAATTAGGCCCAAGGACATGATCTGTTGAAGAAAATGTAACTCTGAAGACCTTCATGTTGGAATGCTCATTTTCGTCGTCTCCACATTTATAGTCCTAATTCAGCCCTTAAACAAGTTCAAGTTTGCAATTCCTGGCTAAATTCATTAAGAGGCAGAAAAACATTTTCTAAAGCATCCTATAATTTGTCATTCCTCCCAGCCCACACAGTCAGCAAACTACATCATTATATCAACTAAATATTATTGTCCACATGTTATTTACTTGTTCATTTCTTTATCTCTGTTTTTATTTAGTTGGTCTCCCTCTCAACCAGAAATAAATAGACTTGTGTTTGGCTTAAGGTGTTCCTTTAGCTACTTACAGATATAGCCAGTTTTGAAACTTAATTTTCTTATTTGATTATTTTATATGCATGAGTGTTTTGCTTGCCCATGTCATGAAATGTCTGAGGAGGCCAGAAGAGGTAGTTGGATCCCCTGGAACTGGAGTTGCCGATGGTTATTAACTGCCATGTGGGTGCTGGGAATTGGACCTGGGTCCTCTGGAAGAGCTGCCAGTGCTCTTAACCACAGAGCCATATCTCCAGCCCTCAGCTTGGAAACTTTAGAGTCAGGCCCCATTTTTATTAAATAAGTCTTTCCGCTGCTACCACAAAGCTCTATTTGTATCACCTCACTTGTTTTAGAATTTTATCATTATAATGCTTGCTGTTGTTATTTTGGTAGTGCTGGGGATCAAACCCAAGGCCTCAGACAAGAACAGGCTGTTACACAGGAAATTCATCCCTGGCCTTTTCTGTGTCAGTTTTCAATTGCACAGGACTGTGACTGATGGTAACCAAGACATAACCCAAGTGACTCCTTAACATTTAGTTCCATTGACAATCGGCAACCTTTCTGGAGATATCTTGTTTAAAACAGCAGGAGGTTGGATTTTGGTTGGCCAATTTATCATCTGGGCAGATAATAGGTTATCATCATTTCATGTATAGATGAGGCTAGATGGTTTACTGTAGAAGAAAAGTGAAGGCAAAAGCTATATTTAAATATCTGACCTACTTTATAATCTTGTTCTGGCCTAGTCTGTGATGGCTTAGAAATAACATTCTCTTTCAGTGAAAATTAAAATCTTTAAGATTTTTTATTATTTATTTTATTTTACATACATGTGTGATTGCCTGCATGTGTGTAAGTACACTACATGCATGTAATACCACAGAGGTTAGAAGAGGGTGTTAGATCCTCTGGAACTTGAGTTATAGACAGTTGTTAGTCACAATGTGGGTGCTGGGCACTGAACTTGAGTCCTCTGTAAGGGTAGTCAATGCTCTTAACCACTGAGCCATCTCTCCATCCTTGAAAATAAAAGGTATCTTCTAGAAAATATAAAAAGGTTTCAGTAGTAAACAAAGACTGCAAGTAAAGAAAATATGAATTGTCACAAGTGAACTTAGTTTAACAAAGATTAAAGGTGTGATCTCTGCAAGAACATGGGTATAGACATTTATACATTTTTTGAAGGAGTATAAATTGATACAATGTTTAGAAGACCTGGTGCTATCAATATCTTAATTCTCCTTTTAGCATTTTATCTCAAATAGATAAAACACTCAGATATATTAACATGAATCATCACGACATTGGGAATAATTGAAGAAAAAATTACTAGAGATTTAAAGACTGGCTCAAAGTCAGTATTGTGCATTCATGGAACAGAACTGTATATTGCCATTGAAAAGAATGAGTTGAGTCTTAACTGTAGTCATTGACATGGAAAAATACTTCAATAAGCATATTGTCTAACAAAAGGGCAATGTTGAAAATAACTATGTAGAACAATCTCATGGATATTAAATTGTGTGTGTACACATGCACATGTGTGGGGGTGTACACAGAGTGATTCGATGGCTGAATGTTCAGCACGTTCACAATGATAATCTTTGGAAGAGGGAATGGGGTAATTTTATTAATTTAGAGAATTCCTATGTCTTAATGTAAAGACTAAATATTTTCATTATGCTGGCTTCGTAATTAGAAAAAAATTAACTTAAGAAGCTTGGATAAAACAGGTATTTAGCTGGGATGGTGGCCCATACCTTTAATCCTAACATGGGGGTGGAGGGAAAGAGGCATGTAGATCTCTGTGAGTTCAAGGCCAGCCTGGTCTACAGAGTGAGTTCCAGGCCAGTTGGGGCTACAAAAAGATCAAAACAACAACAACAACTACACCAACAAACAACAACAACAACAAAAAAACAAAACCCAAACAAAAAACAAAAAAATATTTACCAAGAATCCTATTTAATACCAGATTCCCTGAACTCATGGCTTACTCAAATATTTTAAAATTTTTGTTGGCTTATTTATTTTTATTTTATGTATATGGGTGTTTTACATGCACTTAAGTGTACCATGTGCATGCAGTGCCTACAGAGGCCAGAAGAGGGTGTTGGATCTCCTTGAACTGGAGTTAAGGATGGTTGTTAGCTGCTGTGTGGGTGCTGAGAACAAGATCAGGGTCCTCTGCAAGAATAGCCAATACTTTTAATCACTGAGCTATCTCTGCAGCCTTGCTGCTCAAATATTTTGATTTCATGTATGGGCTAATTTTTGCATGTATATTGTAAACTTCCCTTTAATAAGTATGAATATTCCACTAGTGGCCAGTATTCCCACAAATTAGGACTATGTAAAAAATTCATCAAAGATAATGTTATAGGTTGAATTATATCTCCCCAAATTCCTGAGTGTCTGATGACTCTCAGTATCTCATAATATGACTATTTTTAGACAAAGTGTCTTTAAAGAAATAAGATTATGGGGCTGGGTGCATCACTCAGAACCTGGGTTCAATTCCCAGCACCTACCCCAAATCAATTAATGAGGGTAAAATTGTGCTATCATGATCTGCAAATCTGTCTGGCATTCTTATAACAGGAAATTTGATTGCAGACACATGCAGAGACTACTCAGGACTGAAAAGACAGGCAAGTAACTCTTAGACAAAAGTACCCAAGTTGACATCTTTGACATTGTAGTTATGGCTTCCAGAATTATGAGAAAATAAATTACTATTGTTTGGGCCAACCAGTTTGTGGCACTTTGTTATCAAAGCCCTGGTAAACTAGTTCAGCAAATGAAACTACCTCATAGCCTGATGTGGTACTCAATGACTTTATTTTATTTATTTATTTATTTATTTATTTATTTATTTATTTATGTATTTTTTGAGACAGGGTCCCCCTTTAGTCCCAGCTGGCCTGAAGCTCACTCTGTAGATCAGGCTGGCCTTGAACTCACAGAGATCTTCCTGCCTCTGCCTCCCAAGTGCTAGGATTAAAGGCATGTGCCACCATGTCTGGCACTCAATGACTTTAATCTCAGCATTCAGGAGGCAGAGGGAAGCAGATCTCTGTGAGTTTGATGGTGAGTTCCAGGTCATCTAGGACTAACTATATAGTGAGATCCTATCTGAAAAATAAACATGTAAATAAGTAAATAAAATGAATAAAATGAATAAAAAATGTAAATAAGTAAATAAAATAAATAAAATGAATAAAAAATAAACATGTAAATAAGTAAATAAAAATCAAATTTACCTTCACCTATAATTCCTGTTGATAGTCTGGTCTTGGTATATTAATATATTAAAATTACTTATATATATTTTATACCATCTTGACAAAATTTTTATTAACCCGTTTAAATTAGTAAATAAACCATAGGTAGTGATTACAACTTTACAATGTTATACCTGAAAATGATTATCAAAGGTAGAAACCTAAAATGATCCCAAAGAAATGGAAAAAGCTAGCATCTGTAGAACAGGCTGGATTTAGTCCAGCAAGTTTTTTATACCGAAGCGAGCAGCTTGCCAATTTTGATTAGATAAAAGTATTTAGAATAGGAGGCTGGAGAGATGGCTCAGTGGTTAAAAGCACTGGCTGTTCTTACAGACCAGGTTCAAATCCCAGCACCTACACTCCAGCTAACATCCACCCATAACTCCAATTCCAGGGGATCTGATGCCCTCTTCTGTCCTGACATGGGTGCACTTACACACATGCAGGCAATACACTCATACACATAAAATAATAAAAAGTATTTGGAATGGAAATACAACTTTAATCAGGGGTATATCTTGCAAAATGAAGACTACAGTTTTGTTCTTTCTAATTTTTTGGGAGGGATTCTTTTTGAGACAGGGTCTCCCTTTAGTCCCAGCTGGCCTGGAGCTCACTCTCTATACCAGGCTGGCCTTGAACTCACAGAGATCCACCTGCCTCTGCCTCCTGAGTGCTGGGATTAAAGGCATGCACTAGCATACCTGGCCTAATTTTTTTTTAATATATGCAAGTTGTAAAAAGAGGAGGAAAATTTGGAAAAGGAGAAGAAAGCAAACTACTCTTAAATTGGTAGATTTTTGAAAATTGTAGTGACAAATGAAGTCTGTATAGTACTTTTTATTTAACAATACTGAAAATTTTTAGATAAAGCTTTTACTAAAAAGGCATTTTAGGAAATAAATGGTTTAATTTGACTAAAAGTATAGTTAGCTACTTGATAGTATGAAATCCTTTGAGGAGGGAAATGTTACTTTTAGTTAACTGGGTTGGATCTTATGTATTTACAGGAAATGTTTCCATGTAAGACCATTGATACATTAATAGTTTCCAGGCACATTTTATGACAGGGTCTAAGTTTGTTCTTTTTTGAACATCTAGGAAAGGATGTTTTGAAAGTAAGCGCTTAGAATTTCCTGGATTTCATTTATAAAGCAATGGCCTTAACTCCAAATGCCTCTGAAATCAAGCTGTGCCCGGGAGTAGTGATTTCCTAAAGATGACCAGAGTCTTCCACTAAGTTCCTCCCATTACTTGTTTTCTTGAAAAGTGACAATGTGTAAAGCTCCCGACAGCCCCTCTACATCCTCTTATTTTATTCCTAGAGAGTTTGATTTTCTTTATATAGTTACTTGGAGACGCTGCTAATTTTAATTCTTTATGTCAGTGCTGCTGTACAGCTCCACACTTAATGGAGTTATGATCTGTAGTGGGATGATGAGACCTTCAGGAACTGGGTTGGGGGGTATTTTACTGGATGGAGAAAATATGAATATATTCTTAATAGCAGGCAAGCATGCTGCCTTGTTCCCATTAATTGGTGGAGCGCTTTTGAATTGGAATCTTTTGTCTTCCAGTGTGTTGCTAAAGCCCCCTAGTGGCCAGGTGACCCCAATCAGGTGTCGAGGGGCCCCTCCTTTGGGGGAGAGGATCCTAACTAAAGTCCTCTTTCTCTTTCCAGATCTCTCTGAACAATGGGAGAAAGACTGTTGAACCTCCAAGACAGCCTGATTCTCTGGTCTCATAATGACCTAGGGAGTCCTGACGATTCCCTTAGTATGATTCTCTAGAAAAAGGACAGCACTTTGTCCAGCTGAGAAGGAGGTAGGTCTCTGAAGGCAGTGACTAATGCTAAAAAGTGGTTGTGTGGACTGTCCTGCAGACTGGAGAGCTTGTTAAGGTGGCACAGCTGTGAACTGGTTCTTGATGTAGCCCTGGCATGGGTGCCTTATCTTGCCTGTGTGTAGATTCTGGAGGGATGGATCCACATCTGTAGACAGGAACTACAAAGAAGCTGAAAATATCTTTCCTGCAGTTAGACTCTCATGTCTTGACTGACCTGCTGTAAAACCAAACAACCCCTCAACTTCTGTCTTATAGTTCTGACCCTTGAGAAATTTCATCCCTCACAAGAACCCATTACGTTCCTAGAGCTCCCAGGGTTCACAAGGTGTTTGATAAGCATGTGAGAAAAATACCATGCCCCATCTGTGTGCTCAATAATGAGGTGGCTGGCACACTGTAAGGACATATTTTGTATCTTTGGGATAAAAAGTAATTACATCAAGTTGATTTGAAGTATATGTTTCTAAAGAGATTCTTGAGTTGTATAAGATGCACTTTTTAGCAAGTGTTTACATTAAGATGCTTTTTGTTGCCAGGCGTGGTAGTGCACGCTTTTAGTCCCAGCACTCGGGAGGCAGAGGCAGGCATGGATCTCTGTGAGTTCAAGGCCAGCCTGGTGTACAGAGTGAGCTCCAGGCCAGCTGGGACTAAAGAGAGACCCTGTCTCAAAAAGACCCCCCCCCCAAAATATGCTTTTTGTTGTGTGTGAGCTGTGTGCACGGCTATGTGCTGAGTGCTATGGGTAATGCAGAGAATTCCTAGATAGAATTAACTCCTGCTCCCAAGGTCTATAGGTCAAGCCTCTTTGTGCCCCTGTCAACTTCTGATTCAGTTCTCCTTATTCCTTAAGCTACCTTTTCTGTGTGGACCATCACTCCATGGAATCTGTTCTTGTTGAGATCATCATGGGGTACATTTAATTTTAGCACTCTACATCTTAAAATCGCCTCTGGCAACACTGGACACGAGTGCCCATGTATTCCCTTTCCTTTTTCCTTTCTACCCTCCCTTTGCCTTTGCCAGTTCTCCCCTCCCTTCCAAATCTGTGATCTTTGTTCGTGTTACTTCTCTGGGTGATTTAATCATGGATCTATGTTGGAATCTCATGGCGGGCTGTGATTTTTAAGGTGCACATCTTCAAGCTCCAATAGTACCTCTGATATTTGTACTGTGAAAAAAGAAAAAAAATTTAATTACTTTTATTTTATGTGCATGAGTATATTGCCCACTTGTCTAAGTACACCCATGTTGTGCAATGCCCAAGGAGGACAGAAGTGGGCGTTGGATTCCCTAGAACTGGAGTTATGGACAGTTGTTAGCCGCCATGAAGGTGTTGGGAATTAAACTTGGGTTGTCTGCAAGAGTAGTCAGTTCTCTTAACCACTGAGCCATCTTTCCAGCCCCAACAAAAGAAAATTTTATAGATGATTTTTTTTTTCTCCTTTCAGAGCTGAGGACCAAACCCAGGGCCTTGTAATTGCTAAGCAAGTTCTGTACCAGTGAGAAGGCTTGGGGAGACTTAGTACTTCTTTGGGAATGGGGATTAGGGAGAAGGAGGTAAGAAGACAGTTCTGTTGTCTGTGAGATGGCTCTGTGCTGGTGAGATGGCTCTATGGGTTAAAGCTTGCTGCCAAGCCATCGGATCCCCAGAACCCACGTGGTGGAAAGAGAGAACCCCCTCTTTCTGCCTCTCTTTCCTCATGATCACATGTGCATACACACACATATACACACAATAAATAAGTAGCTCACAAGCGATATTTTATTTATGCATTTACTATAAAAAGTCATTTTCAAAGAATTAAACACAATAGTCACCCACTGCCCCTACTTTTCTTTTGTGCAGTGGTGATAGCTTCACTGAAGCACAGGCAGGTGCTGTTTTACTGACCTCTCTACATTTGGTTTGTTATCTCCTTCCACAATTTACAATGTTTACAGACAGGGTGATAAGACCAAAATATATTTAGAAATATCAAAAGTAGAAGGGCGAACAATGACCAGCTGAAGTAAGTGCCTGTCATTGCCACGGTGGGGCACGCCACACAGGAAGCACTAGTGCGAAAAGCACAGCACACGGACACATGGCAGGGTGTAAATCCAAATGCAAAATGGTGCTTTATTCAAATGCATCAGATCATATACAGGCAGCATGACATCACCTCCCAGGGGCCAATCCCAGGCCTTTGCATCATCACATCCCAATTCGTGGGGGTAGCCGGAGAGGTCTTGTTACTCTCACTTGTGCCTCTGAAAGGCACTGGCTGGAATGTTAACTCATGCACACACCTAAGCTCAGACCAGATACACCTACCACCAGCAGGTATTAGAAGAGAAATTTCTGAATTTTTTCATAGAAAATCTTAATACTGTTGGTAGTTTGAATACAAAGTGTCCTCTGACCCCTGCTCAAAGGCTCATTATTAAAGACTTAGTCTCTAGCAAATGGTGCTATTGATGGGTGATTTGATCATGAGAGCACTAAGCTGATCACTGCAGCACTCCATTGATGGAGTCAAACTTTGGTAGGGTCACTGAGATATAGTGAAAGGCAGAAGGTGGGGCTCAGCTGGAAGAAATAGGTCATGTAGTGGGGGGCGCCCATTTCCTGGAAGGAGGTCCATCATCCTTGGCTTCTTTGCTTTCTGCCTTCTGACCACCATGGGATGAGCCACTTTGTTGTGTCACATGCTCCCCACCATGCTGTTCTGCCTCACCATAGATAAGCAGTAGAGCCATGAACAAAAGGAACCATTTCTCCTTTTACATTATTTTCTTGGGTGTTTTTGGTCACGGCAACAAAAAAGTGACTAACATGCTTGTCTTGGCTCTTTATAGACGGTGAAGTTTTAATGGATGGGCAATGGTACCCTGTGCTGTGGGGGAACAAGCAGTGGCTTATGGGGGGAGGAAGTGGGATCAGCTTGAAGAAGGGCAAATGACGTAGTTGTCTCGAGGGGAAGGAATGCTCCGGAGAGGGTTGGTTAGAAAGCTAGGAAATAGGAAGGACGGGAGGCAAAGGATGGAGAACTTTGGGCTTTTAAAGTTGTGTGAGTGACGCTGTGAGGGAATCCATGTGGCTGAGATGTGCACGGAAAGCCTTCATACTCCAAACCAGTTAAGAAGTGTGCATAAAATTTACCAGCCATCGTGAGAGCCAGAATTCCAGTTGTGGGAAAGGAAGGGAGGGTGGACATGAGGCTGAGGTGATTAAAGTAGCATTGCTGGGAGTTTAGTGACTCATTTCATTCAGTGGACACAGAAGGAGACCAGGCCCAGATGACCAAATAGTTTAAGAAAGGCAGCACTACAGCAATCGCTTTCAGAGGGGTTAGAGTTCTGGCAGTGGGAATTAGACTGCATTGTGTCTTTTCTGTGAAAGCTGCAGGAGTTCACTCACTGAGCAAAATCTCTACCAATACTCTCTGCTTTCTGTCCAGCATCTGCTGAGGCATTCTGGCTAGTGGGGACCTGTTAAGGTAGTTTCTAAGCTGATTTCCAGATTGATAATTTTTAAAATATGTGGTTTTTCATTAATTTTTTTCTTTTCCTCTTTTCCCAGGTGGCTATTATAGTTCATAGGTATGCTCCAGGCTTGTAGATGACTATTTCACATTTGCTGTATAAACTAGTGACTCAGTATGTCACTTTAGAACTAGATACGTGTGGTTTTGCTTCACTTGAAGCATTCAGTAAAGAACATACTTCTTGTCAGCAGAAACCATCATAAATCTGTATGGAGAAGGATGTGACCAAAACTTCCCCACTAATCACACGGCTGCGGCTGCGTGGAGCTGACTTCCCTTTCCTATGGAGAAATCCCCCAGTCTTCTCTACTATGCTAGAAAGAGAAGGGATGACATTGGTGTCTTCTTCTTGAATCTATTCTTCAAGGTTAAAAACAACTGAAGGAGAAAAGAAAATTCAAGAGAGTGGTGTTTTGCTTTGTATGTAAGGAATATGTGCTTTTCCTTCTAGACGGGTCCTCCAGGGACGCCTGCCAGAAAAAACAAACAAGGCAACGAGGCCCTACACAGCGTCTCCTGCACAATGCCGAGCTTCTGTGTCTGGCCCTGTGTGTAGAAACTGCATCCTGAGCTAGAAAGCTTTCCAGAGGCATACACCATGGACAGAAGAGGTAGGGAGCAGAGAGCACTACTTTTTAAAGAGTACTTTAATGGTCACTCAGCTTGGGTAGAGATTAAGCTTCAGAAAGTTTCTGTGAATAGCACTTTCTAGTTGTATCAGTTTTGGCAATGAGAAATGGGATTATTAAGATAAATGAAAGGGAATAAACACCACAAGAGTAGGAGAGTCTCTGCAGGGCACACCTGGCCAGCTGGGCATGCTGGATCTAGAGGCCTGGCAGAAGCTGTCTTTACTATGTGGGTTGTATGGATGGCATTTCATGGCCTTTGTGGCATAGGAAAACCACATAGTGCTCTTTTCCCCGAGTGGCCCTCTACACATCTTTCTAAAGACTCCTTCATTTTCTTCTGTTGTCTTTCCTATTGCCTTTATCAGTGAACTTGAGAGATTCCCGGACATGTATATGTAAGAGGCTTGAAGCAAATTTAGGGCTTCTTTTTTTTTTAAAGGATATTTTATTTTATTATTTTTTATGTGTATGAGTGTACTGTCTGCATGTAAGTTGGTGCACCCATGTCGTGCAATGCCGTGGATGTCAGGGCGTTGGATTCCCCTGGAACTGGAGTTAGAGATGGTTCTTAGCCGCCATGTGGGTGCTGGGAATCGAACCCGGGTCCTCTGCAAGAGCAGTCGGTGCCCTTAATGGCTGAGCCATCTCTCCAGCCCCAAATTTAGTACTTCTAATATTCAGCTGTTTGTAGGCTTCCTTACAAAATTCTCTAGAAAGTTGCCTGGCCAAATTGTTTTTTTTTTTTTTTTTTTTTTTTTTTTTTGTCCCTTTTTTGAAACAGGTTCTCCTTTAGCCCCAGCTGTCCTGGAACTCAGTCTGTAGACCAGGCTGGCCTTGAACTCACAAAATTTACCTGCCTCTGCCTTCCGAGTGCTGGGATTAAAGGTGTGTGCCACCAAGCCTGGCTGAAATGTATACTTCTAAGACAAAGCACTTCATACCATCTCAGGGACATCTCCTGAGTATTTTATTAGATGGTTAAAGAGTGTTTTGGTTCAAATTTTGGCCCGAATGATATGATTCCTCCTCCTCCTCCTCCTCCTCCTCTTCCTCCTCCTCCTCCTCCTCCTCCTCCTCCTTCTTTCTATTTCTGTGCATGCGTGTGCGTGTGCGTGCTCAGGTGTTCCCACACATACCACATTTGGCTCTTTTGTGTGAGTTTAGAAGACTTTCGAGGTTATTCATCATACTTTATGATCTGTGCAGGGGGGACCATGTGTCCCAAGATGTGTGGGTCTTGGAACTGAGGTTTCCATCCCTGGGTTCATAACAGCCTGAGCATTCCCCATGGCCAGCTATTTTAATATTTCCTCAGTGAGTAGAACTATCAAACACTGCCCCTTAATTTACAGATGACACTTTCTTGGAAGCAAAAGCTGAAAGTATGTATTTGAGATCAGTATTAGACTTCAAAGTAATTTGATAGAAGCTAAGGAATTAGCAGAGCAAAACTTTTATTCTATGGCAAATCCCTTCTCAAGGGCATCGGGCTGTCTCTTTGTCTCTTGCTCTTTAACTCAAAGCTGGCCTTGTCCCAGGACTCCGTCTGCTGAAGACTCCCCAGTGTAGGCTGCCTGGCCAGCTTCCTGTGTGCTCCACTTCTTATGAGCTCACCAAAAGCCCTGTTCTTCTGAGGTCACCCTAGCATGTTGTCTTCTTTTTACTGTTCTGACTGCTCTTCTCTCAAGAGCCTTCCATATTCATTGGTGTTTTTTTTAAAAAAATTGTTTGTTATTTTTATGTGTATTAGTGTATTGCCTGCATGTATCTAAGTGTACTTGTGTCATGCAATGCCCACAGGTCAGAAGAGGCCCTCAGATCTCCTGGAACTGGAGCTAAGGATGATTGTTAGCTGCCATGTGGATGCTGAGAACTGAACCCAGGTCTTCTACAAGAGCAGCCAATGCTCTTAACCACTGAGCCGTCTCTCCAGCCCCTTTTGGTGGGTTTGATACACACCTTCTTCACCTCTATTCTTCCTTGTTCCTTCTCATAATTGAAGGGATGTTCCACCTTTAGCTAAGGTCAACCCACTCTCCTGGGCTCTAAGTCTTATTTCTTCTTGTTCCTTCTGGTCTCCTTTCAGCCCACTGTTGTTTTGTTTTTTTCTATCATCTCTTGGATTTTTAAAGATCTGTGTGCGTTGTCACTACTGTCTTCATTGGAGACACTCCACTCTCACAATTTCTCTGCTCCTTTCTCGTGTTTCCTTGCACACAATACAGCATTGCTGTTTTTTTCAGACAAGCCTTTCTCATAAAGCCAGAGCGAATTTTCCATATTGTAAATCTGATTATTTCACTTAAACGCCTCTTTTCCTTCTACCCTAGACCACTCTTGGCTGTTACAATAATGTCTAAACTTCTCTGCAAAACATTCCTGACTGTTCCCAGTCTGGCCTTTGTTTAGCTTTAGAAGAAGATAGCAAGTCAGCTTTTGACAAGTTCAGTAAGAACAAGTTCAGATGAAAGTTTATGAATACTCTAGTATTAATTAATTTATCAGTGCGTATGTGTGTGCATGCATGTGTGCGTGTGTGCGTGCATGCGTGCGTGTGTGTGTGTGTGTGTGTGTGTGTGTGTGTGTATTCCCATATGTCATGGCACATGTGAGAGGTCAGAGACAACTTTTAGAAGCTGATTCTTTCTTCCATTGTGGGTTCTAAAGACTGAACTTGAACTCAGGTCGGCAGGCAAGGGCTTTTACCCACCAGCCCTCTAGAATTAATTTTTTTAAAAAGCAATTTCCAGTATATGATGAGCCTAACTGGAAAATATCAAGAAAGAACTTTGGAGCTTATAGAGATTTGTCTTTATATGGTAGAGTTGTTTCTGATGTTTGTAAGCTTTTTAAAAACCATGCTTCCCTCCACCCTTTTTAGATGCCCTGGATCCATGCCTGGACAATTTATTTCATATGTAAGCTGTGATGATGCCTAGTAAAGATTGACGGGGAAAATCTAGAAAGCATGAATTCTAATTCTGAGATGTTGTCTGCAAAAAGCATGTACTCAGTCTTTGCCTATTTCCTAAGCATTGAAATAGTGACAACACTGGTATTTCACTGATATGTCTGTGAGTAATTGTGGAGCATAACTAGTAGAAACAACAGGGTTTGATATTAGAATATTAACATGCCTTGGAAATAATGCAATTTTCTTAAATAATCTATGGTGATTTATGAGCCCCTTACAACTGTTTTCAATCCCTGAGGTTAACCCTTATGTAATTTAAGAAAGAATAATCAGAGACATGTTGGTGATAGTCCCTGCTCCTCGTGTATGTAACATGATACAGGACGCCAAAAGAAAACCAGCAATAACTCAGCATTTCCAAATAGCATTTTGCTTTTGCAAAACTCTTCCCAAATCTCAACTAATTAACCTATATAGATTGTCAAAAGAAGGTGATGGTTATCTTTTTGTAAGCAGGAAGACACTGAAGTTGATTATTGTCATGGGTTGAACGTGAAATGCCCTCCCCACAGGCTCACGTGCCTGGACACTTGGTCCCCAGTTGATAGCACTGTTTTGGGAGGTTGCGAAAGCATTAGAAGGTGGGGCCTGGGTTGGAGGAAGTGGATCACTGTGGAGGGAGGCCTTATGCTTACACTGGACTGGCCAAACTATCTTTGTTTCCTGGCATACCAGGATGTATGCAGTCCCACCACGAGCTCCGGACACCAGGAGTTCCATGCCTTCCCTACCATGATGGGTTGGGCCCTTTCAAACCATGAGCTGAAATGAATCCTGCCTCTCTTACGTTGGTTCCTGCTCAGGTATTTGTTCACAATGACAAGAAAAGGAAGTAACACAGTTACCGAACATCTTACCCAACAGACTGTGAGGAGGGGGTTGGTGTGTCCCTGACCCGGAATTAGGCATTTCTGATGTCACACACTGTTTGAATATATCTCCTTTTGTTTTCAGCAACCGAGCGGCTTTGATTGTTGAGTGAACAGACCTTTGTATTTGTTTTTCTCTTGGCTAGGAAGTTGAACCCAACATGTTCTGTGATTCAGGTGGATTCTGTGCTACCTTCGAAACTCAGTTCATAAAACTTAATATTTTTGGAGACTTAGAGGGATAAGGGAATAGATAAAAAGATGATCTACCCAGAACTTCTAGTGCTTTGACATTTGGATGAGTGATAACTGATGGCCTGTGTGGCTTCCGGTGAGGAAATTTAAGCATTTCGTGTTAAATGGTAACTGGAAATGCACTTGCCCTACCTAGTTCGAGGTGATGACTTGTGAACTTCTCGAGAGCAGGGATGATGGTGTAATTCCTTTGTTCCTGCAAATTGAGGATGACAGGTTAGACAGGTTGTTCTTTGAAAAGGGAACGCCAGAGGTCTTCTGTGGCTTGCATTCCTCTTCTTACATGACAGACACATTCCCCTGAACTTTATGTCAGTGGAGTCGTATTTTTAAAACATCGGGAAATCTCATCCTTGAAAAGATCCTTATTTTGCGTTCATTTGAAGGGACTGAAATATTGTGAGATCTGTAATTCTGAATTAATGTACTGCACAGATCTGGATTTTCAAATAACAGAATAGTTAAAAACAGAGCTTTTCTGTGAACCTGTAGCCAAAAATGCAGGAGTCCTAGTGACTCATAGCTGGAAATAGTGCCTATGGGAGAAAGATGGTGCATCCAGACAAGTGTCACTGGGTGACAGCTGTTACTATGTGTCCTTTGACCAGTGTCTTTTGGTTGGTTCTGCAAAAATAAAAGTAATGTAGAGTAAGTAAAAATAAATCCTTATATATACATATATATCTTAATTTAACCAAGCAATGGATAGTTTCAAGGTATGAAACAATCTTGTCATGAAACAACTTCAATTATATGGCAGTTAGCATAGGTCTCTCATTTACTTGGTGTTGCTATGGTTTCCCACTGCAAAGATTTATCGCAGCCTTTTCTCCATTCTTTTATATTGACTTATGTGTTATATTTCTCCAGTTTTTAATTTTTAAGTTAAAAATTAAAATTTTAAGGAGATCTTCATGAGTTTATATATTACTATTTCATGTGTAGGTCAAATCTCTGTAAGTGGAAGGACGAGCAGGTTTTTAGTCCATAGACCCTGAAATGATAGCCCGCTGCATTCTGGTAAGTCAGATGTGCTTGCAGCATGGCTTTTTCAAAACCTCTCTCTCCGCCCACCCCCCCTAATGTATATATGTGTGCGTGTTCATGTATGGGAGTTTGAGTCAGTCCTTACTGTCCACCTTATTTGGGACAAGATCTCTTGTCTGCCACTGTGTATGCCAGGCTAGCTGGCCCTCAAACTTCTGGGGGATTTTCTTGTTTCTACTTCCTGCCTTGCCACAGGAATGCTGGGATTACAGCCATGCTGCGGCATCCAGCTTTGCATTCGTGCTGGGTATCTGAACTCAGAGACTCATACTTGTACGGCAACTGAGCAACCTCCTGAGCTTTTACTAGCATCACCAGCCTTTCTCATTGTCCTAATCCCAAATTCATATTTAATATTATTCCTTTGTTTTACCTAAAGTACTGCTAGATCTTCTATACTTAGAATCCAAAGGAATATACAATAAGTTTGTGAGAGAATTCTTAAGTGAATTCAGCAAGACTGAAGAGCATCAATAAGTGAAAACTAGTTGAATTTATGTCTAGTAGCAGCAACTAATTGGACTGAAAGAACATAATATTGTGAAATCTGTGTTGTCTATGAGCTGTTTCACAGATATAACAAAATACCAATCAAAAGTTTGATAAGGTTTTTTTTTTTTTTTTTTTTTTTTAAAAATTAAATGTCTGGGGGATAGAGAGATGCCTCAGCCATTAAGAGCACTGCGCTCTTGTAGAAGACCCAGGTTCAATCCCCAGCACCCACATGGTGACTAGCAATCATCTTTAACTCCAGTTCTAGACGCTGTCTTCTGACCTCCGTAGGCATTGCATGACAGGGTGCACTTATACACATGTAGGCAATATACTACTACACAAAAATAAAATAAAAAAATAAGTAAAGTGCTATAAACCCAACACTCGGGAGGCAGAGGCAGGGGGATCTCTGTGAGTTCAAGGCCAGCCTGGTGTACAGAGCGAGCTCCAGGCCAGCTGGGACTAAAGGGACACCCTGCATCAAAAAGACATCCAAAATATAATAAATAAAATAAAAATTAAACTCTTGAGAAATTTACATGGTGATTGATATGTCCTATGAAAAGTCAAAATACTAGACTGTCAATTAGAAAAAAACTCTTAGCCAGGTGTGGTGGCACACACCTTTAATCCTAACACTTGGGTGGCAGAGGCAGGCGGATCTTTGTGAATTCAAGGCCAGCCTGGTCTACAGAGTGAGTTCCAGGACAGCTGGGGCTACAGGGAGACCCCTTTTCTCAAAAAAGACCAAAAAAAAAAAAAAAAAAAAAAAAGCGGAAAAAAAAAACCTCTTGTTACCTAATGTTACCTTACATGTATGGCGTATGGGGGTAGATTGAACCACTACAGTTCACATCAGTTTAGATCTCTCCTCACTTAGGGATTGCTGATAAGTCTAATGGGATGTAGTCTATTTGATGATAATAAAACAGTTTTAATTAAATAAAAAAACTCTCAAAAAAACCCTCTCATGATTTTGAGAAAGGAAGGGAAAACAAATCAGAGAACTCATTACTACCGAATCATGAGACTTAATTTAATGCTACAGTCACCATCAATACAGTGCAGAGTTGGTGGAAGGACATCCATGTAAGTGAGTGGAACCACTTACTTCTCCCACCCCCACTGCTGGTAAAGTTTTCAACAAACTTATTTTGGAGAAAATTATGGATTCATGTGTAGCTTGGAGAAATTATGTAAAAATCCCATTTCTTCATTATTTAGTTTCTTCAAGTAATAACATCTTGGAAAAACCATAGTAAAATGTGTTGATTCAATAAGCTTTATCCAAGGAAACATCCCCAGACTTTTCTAATGTTACCTGTACCCATTTGTGGGTATTGTGTATATCATATGTATATTGTATACATATTGCGAATGTTATATATTTGATTGCATGCAATATTGTCACAGAGCACACATGAAATCCTCAAGGATGAAGTATCTGTAGAAAATCTACATCTGGTGCCAAGTATTACTGACAATATTGCTTGTGGTGTGAACTGTCCAGTGTAAAGATTAAAAAGGGACAGCTAGCTGGGTTAGCTTTGCAGCATCTTTTTTGCACGCAGGGAGAGGCAGTATCAGAGAGCAGTTAAGAGTGAATGCTTTGAGCCTTATGCATGGATTCTAATCCTTGTGCCATGTCTTAATTGTGGACCCCTCGGGGACCACTCAACTTCTCCAAGATCTTGTTTTCATATCTATAACAGAAGAATTGGAATGCTGTCAATTTCATGGTGTTCTGGTGGAGATTACATTGGTTTCATAGAAAGAATTTGGAGGGTTGGTTGGCATGGTGTTAGATGCCCCCAAGTGATTTGCTAGCTCTTTCTTTAAAATATGTTAGTTTATTTTACTTTAATCTGTGAGTATTTGCCTGCATTTATGTAGAGTGTACTTATGCTGTGCAGTGCCACTGAGGTCAGAAGTACAATGTCGGATCTCTCAGAATTGAGTTACAGGAATGGTTGTGAGCCACCATGTGAGTGCTGGGAACAGAAACCCTGATCCTCTGCAAGAAGTAACTTGCTTGTTAACCACTGAGATACTCTCCGGCCCCCTGCTAGCTCTTCTGATTGCATGATAAGTTCACCTATGGGGACAAGAAGATAATGGTAACTATAGGCATCAACTGTAGGCATGTACAATATAATTTGGGGGTTGAACCAGTTCCCAGAAGATTCTCTGTGTGTTGAATGAATCTATCTATCAAGACAGAGGACACCGCCTTCCTGAAGGATCCAAAGCTTAATTCACATGGTTACACCAGGCAGAGCAGTGAGTGGACAACTTTAACTTTTGTGAGAAGTGGGGCAATCAAGAGAATGGAAAGCTAGTTCTTGTCCAGCTTCATGTGTGACTGTATGATAGCGAGTGTACGTGAGAGTGACAGCACATGAGCATGAGTGTGAGAATGTGTGAGTCAGTGTATTATGAGTGTGACTGCATGCCTGCCAGCTCATCAGTGTTTGAATTGCCAGTGATTGCCAGAGTATGCCAGTGTGTGGGTGCCAAGTTCCAGGCGAGCAGTGGGAAGGGAGGTGAACTAAGCAGAGGTGCTGGCTGTGTATGTTGTATAAAATGATGACTGTCAGCCCGGAGCTCCACCTTGGTTTTGTGTTAGCTCTTCTTTGAACCTGGGAGCAAGACGATCCACCTACAAAGATAAATCTTATTTTGACTTTGAAACGTCGTCTCAAGACCCTGAGAATCTCATCCATTTTTTTTCATATTTTGCTCTGTTCTATGTGCTTAGCAATTCTTTACCAGATGTGCCATCATGTCATCATTTATGAAGAGGAGAGGTAGCAAAGGGACATGCAAGGGCACCCTTGTGCGGATGGGCTCTCTTTGCAAAACACAGCATGGCCCGTGTCTCCTTGGACCCCCGTTTTCATCACGTGCCTGTTAACAGCAGTGGCTCCGCTTGGTGGACACTGTCTCCTCATCGTGGTGCTTTCTGATGTGATGTGATTCTATTTCATGTGATTTGAGGATTCCTCAACCGGCCCCAGATGAGGAAGGAGACAGGAGCAGCAAAATGTGCTCAGGAAGGACTGACTGAGCTGCAGATGGAGGGGGGTGAAAGGGCTGAAGACCCAGCCTGGAAATCATCAGGGCAGAAAGCTATCATCAAGGAGTACAGGCCAAGGAGAAGGCAGGAAGGTGATCGCGAAGGGGGCCAGGGCTTGAGACCTCAGCAGAGACGTGAATGGTGAAACTTCAGGTACCCCTTAACCACAACACAGGAAGCTCTCAGGAATAAGCCTAACAAAAGGCTTGCAAGTCTTCTTGGGAAAACAACAAACCAGGACTGGAAGCTAAGAAAGGGGAGCCCACTAAGGGGAGAAGCCTGGACTGCACCCTCAGTTTTCCACGAGCTGCCGTATGTTGGCAGTGTAAGCCTTACACTCCAACAGGACTCTTGTTCTTTTGTTAAACATTGACATGTTGCTTATAAAATACATATTCAAAACTACAGGACCTCACATATGACAAACCAGTCTTGAAAATATTTTGTATGGTGACTAAGGTGCTGTTTTGTTTAATGATTGGTGACTACTAGTATAAAAAAGTTAAATATAGATCAGCCTCAGGTTATTATTTATTTTATTTATTTATTTATTTATTTATTTATTGAGGCAGGATCTCATGTAGCCCAGGTTGGCCTCTTACTTGCTACCTAGCCAAGAATGACTTTAAATTTCGGATCCTCTTGCCCCTACCTGGGTAACAGGGCTTCTGCATGCCAGGAGGCACCTAGGGACTGAGCTCATTTCCCAGATCTTTGTTTTTCTATATGTTTTTCACTGTGGTTGATTCTGGAAGCTATTGCTGGAATAGCTGTGTTTGATTCTCGGTTGGCCTTATTCTCTTTCTAATTTGAAAGTTAAGAAGAAGGAGAGGTAGCCCTGAATCAGATGGTTTCTCTGTGTGCTTCTGTTAGTTTCTAAACACCTAGGCAAAAATTTAGTTCTAGCGTACACAAGTCTCTGAATTTACTAACAAAATCTCTGAGTAAATCTTCAAAGGTGGCTTATATTTATAACTGCTTCCTAACATTTCCCCCTCTTTGGCCTTTGCTTTTATACACATTAACCATAGGGCTTAGAAAACCGAGGTGGCTTAGACAATGTCAGAGAGGGTTGGAATAAAGCCAGGCTGTGTTAAACTTCTAAATGTAAATATCTACTAGCAGGCCGTGGTGAGTGGGAGCGCAGTGAACGTTTCTGTTTACCATTGGCTCCCATACATTCGCATTAGTAGGCCTGCACAGTTAATCTGGATATAAAAGCTGAATGGAGCTGCTTCACTCTGTGCTGTCTGTGAGTGAATGGTGATGACAGTTGATAGAACTGCAGAAGTTGAGGAGAGAAAAAAGGGCAGCATTGCTCTCATCCTGAGCTCAGTTGTAGCTAACTGAAGGACCAGTCCCATTCGCAGCTCCAGACAGCTTGTTCTGGGCTTTAATGGCAGATGCTCAAAAAATCCAGGTATCCTCATACTTGTGGATTGAGCTAAGGACACATGATTTGCAGCCCAGTTTTTGACCGCTCTTTCTGCTGTGAAGTGCTGAAAGTTGTTCCCACCTTGCTCCTTCCTCTCAGATTGTTTCCATCCTGGTCCCCTGCTCCCAACTGTTTGTCAGTTTCCAGAACTACCCTCATATTTTACAAACGGTCCTCCAGAGATTGAATTCCAGAAGAATTATGGGAAAGAAATGGGACCAGAGATGAGAGGATAGGCTCTTTGAGTAAGGTTACTGTGAGGCTGGCCTCTTGACTATATTGGTGTTATCGAAAATAAAAAACTTTGGGAATTGAACCCTTGAGACTTGGAAATGATGATTTTGCCACCCGCCCAGCCATCACTCCTAGGCATGTAACCACAAGGCTCACCCACGCAGAGATACGTCACCCTATGTTTATTTCAGCTCTCTTCCACAATAGAAACAAGGAGCTGGAACCAACACAAAGGCCCCTCAACTGATGATGGATAAGAAAATGCGTAATCTAACAATGGGTTCTATGTCAGCAGTAAGAAAGATAGACATCCTGAGCTTTGCAGGAAAATGGCTGGAGCTAGCGGACATCTGCTGATGATGAAGTAAACACGTCCCAGAAAAACCAACTTAATGGTATCCTCATCTGTGGTGGCTAATGCCATATTACCTAGTTGTATTTCTTGTGATGGCCCCCTGAGCTTTTGTCCAAAGCAGTTGGGAGTGATGCATATTGGAAACAACAACAACAACAACACATCAACAAAACAACAACAACAACAAAAGGGCCTGCATCGAAGAAACTGACGATAATGACTGAAACTTCTTGCTAAACAAAACAGTCAATTCCTCATGGAGCAATATTGAGAAGATGAGAAAGAGATGAAAGCAGTTTGGGCAGAATGCATGAGCTCTGGTGGGGTGGGGTAGGAGGGAACATGGGAGGAGGACAGGGTCTAGAGTTGTTAAAAAATAAAAATAAATTTATATAAAAAAAAGAAAATAACACAAACTATTTGGCTGTAAATAGTTCTGAGAAGATCACACCTACCTCTCTAGTGCAACTTTTTACATGGGTGAAGTCAAGTTAAAATGAATAATGAAGACAAATTTGAGGAGAACAGGGATTATGAGAGCAAGGTACAGCCTTCTGTCTGTATCCAGGGAGCTAGTATTCGGCCGTGTATTATAAGCTCAGAGTTTTCATGTGATAGATACCACAGTTTCCTATTAGATAGTCAGCGGCCCTCTGTAAGTGCCATCTTCAGCATGTGGGCTGATGGGTACACATTAGGAAAAGATGACTCCTACTGCTAGGTTCATGGAGATACTTTCTGAGAAGCTATCTGCCCAAACTGGGGCACAGTCTAAGCACAGAGCTCCTGTCTCATCCCGGACACAGAGGTGCTTTACGTAATCAGTAAACATCACTCATATTACTTTTTATCTCTCCAGATTTCTTCGTTCAGGTCAGAGCTTCTTTAATTATTTTATTTTATATTTTTTTTGTGTATGAATGTACTGTCTGCATGTAGGTCTGTGACCCGTTCATGCAGGCCCTCGGAGGTCAGAAGAGTGTGTTGTCGGATCCCCTGATGTTTGGAATTGGAGTTAAGACTTGCTCAGCCGCATGTGGGTGCGGGGATCGAACCCCGGTCTTTCTCAGGACAGCAGCAGGTTGGCGCAGATCAGCGTCTTAACTCAGACATTTGATCCTTCTTTTAAATTAGGGTTTTTTCTTCTTTAAAAATTTATTTTTATTATTTTTATTTATGTATGAATGTATTGCCTTCATGTATGTTACGTGGACTCATGTCATGCATCCATGCCCACAGACATGTCATTAGATGCCACAAGTCAGATGGCATCGGATTCTCGGAACTAGAGTTACAGATGGTTTGGTAGCATGTGGGGTGCTGGGAATTGGAACCAGTTCCTCTGCAAGAGCAGCTGGTATTCTTAACTGCTGAGCCAATCTCTCTAGCCTCCTTCTTTTATATAATTTATTTTATTTATTAATATTTTTGAAATTTATTTTATTCTTGAGTGTTTTGCTTCCATGTAAGTACAGTGCATCAAAGAGTTACAATGCCCACGGGTAAGCCAAAAGCGGGTGTCAGATCTCCTTGGAAACTGTAGTTATAGATGGTTTGTGAGCACTGTGTGGGTTTGCTGGAACTGATCCGGGTTCTCTGTCAAGAATAGCAAGTGCTCTTAGCTTTGTTATTTCTCTAACCGCAGTTTTTTTTTCTTTAAAGAACTGTTGAGCAATATTCAGATATTCAGCATGTTGAATTCTCATATAAAAGTGTTCAACTTTAGAGACATCATATTAAGTAGACATATACTAAAATCAAACCCCATATTTTCTTTTAACTTCTTCTAATGTGGCTACCAGCTTTTCAAAATTATATATGTGGCTGATTGATTATCGTCTTTCTTTTTTTTTTATGATGCTTTGTGTATTCATACATCATTTTCACAATTCAGTTCAGGCATATATCCCCTTCCCTTTCCCCCCACCCCCCCCTACCCATCCCAGATCATGCATTCTGCCATAACTTTTTTCATCTTTCTCTGCTTTTTTTGTTCTTGTTTTCATTTTTTTTTTAACACTAAGTGATAATTGTGAAGTACAAGCAATCCTTCATGTAAAACCAATTTGCCAGCCGTTGTGCCCAAAAAAAACCTACACAGCCCCTTGGTCCCCACCATCCAGCAGGGGGGGCTTGTATGTTCAATCAAGTTGATCAAATGAGTTGTCCAGACTACATTGCTGTAGTTTCACCATTCACCCAACTCGCAGCCCTTACATTCTACCATGCCCCCTCTGCCGCAGATTGTTACCTAGGCTTAGCAAAGGGGCACAGGTATTTCTAAGGAGAGTATTGTTTTGGTGTGTGTGTGTAACTTATATATATATATATATATATAGTACTCTATATATATAATATTTTTTTTTTTTCATGCGGAAGATGAAACTTAGAGCCTTGTGCATGCTTGACAAGCTTCTGCTGCTGAACTGGACTTCCAGTCTAGGTTTTTTGGGGTGTCTTTTTTTGAGACCGGGTTCTCCTGTCCGCCCAGCTGGCCTGACTCACTATGTAGATCAGGGCTGGCCTTGAACTCACAGGATCCACCTGCCTTGGCCCCTCCAATTGCTGAAATTAAAGGTTTGTTGCACCCATGGGCTTAAGCCCGATTTATATAATAGATTATGTACAAAGACATCATGATGCTGGAGAGATGGTTTGGGGGTAATACTGCTTGTTGACGCATGAAGCCCCTGAGTTCCATCCTCAGCACCATGCAAAAAGCCAGGCATGCGAATCGTGTGCTACAACAACTTGGTACGACATATCAGATATCTTATTATTTAGTTTTTAAAAATTTCTTTATTCTTGGGCTGGCGAAATGTCTCAGTGGTTTAAGAGCAATGGGTGCTCTTAACAGAGGACCTGCATTTGGTTTCCCGAACCCACATTGGCAGGGCTAACAACCATCCGTACTCCAGTTCCAAGGTATCCAAAAAAGCTCTTGAGGCCTGTGCAGGAATTGCATGCAAGAACGCACTTACATAAAATACTCATACATATAAAAAAAAAAAAAAAAGAAGAAAGCCGGGCGTGGTGGAACACGCCTTTAATTCTAGCTTGGGAGGCAGATAGGAAGCTCTTTGTGAGTCAAGGCCAGCCTGGTTACAGAGCAAGTTCCAGGCAAAGCTGGGGCTACAGAGGAGCCATTGCTCGAAAAGACCAATAAAAACAAAGAAAGTAAAAAATATTTTGTCTCCCATAACCACAAAATGTTGTTTTGTTATATTCCTTCATTTCCCTTTTAATTCCCTTCCACTCCTACCAAACTCCTTCTTCTTCTCAAGAAGCCCCCATCTTTCATGTCTTTTTCTAATGTTTTCAAATCTTGGACTGGAAATGAAGGGTCAATACCATATCTACAATAGGAATGATGATCTGTCATTAATCACATAAAAAGAGACAAGACCACAGTCGATGAAATTTGAAATACGCCAAAACAAAGAATGTTGGAGCTTATAGATTTCAAACGGGGGAAGGACAGCGCCTTTATATCTGGTTGAGAACAGTGAGTTGTCCAAGTTCCACAGAACTGGGAAAAATCTTAGGGCTTTATCTAAGTCACAAAACTGTATCAGCCCAACTCCTAGTGACCCACCTTAAAATTGAAGTCACCTTGGCAACTGGCCCAAGTCTAGCCTCTCCTTTTTTTTTTTTTTTGGTCTTTTGACCAGAGTCTCCCTGTAGCCACAACCAGCTGTCTGGAATCACACTCTGTAGACCAGGGCCTGGCCTTGAACTCACAAAGAATCTGCCTGCACTACCTCCCAATGCTAGGACTAAAGGCGGCTGGCTACCACACCCTGCTAGCCTTCTCTTTTTAACCTGGCGGCAGCACTCACTCCTGCTCTAGGCGTGCTCACTCCGTCCGTGGACTCCAGTTCCTCCTCTCCTGCGAGTCTGCTATTTTGAGTTTTGTGTTTCTACTTTAATCTCTTGTTGATCAAGTTTTCTAATGGTTACATTGAGCAATGTTGCTTCCTATAATGCATTTTCTTTCTTTTTTTTTTTAATTTTTAAAGTTAATTTTATTTTATTTCTGTATGTGTATGAATGTTTATGTCCTACATGCAAATTTGTGCACCCGTGTCGGGCAATGCCGCGGATGGTTCAGAAGAGGGTTGTCGGATTCCCCTGGAACTGGAGTTCTTCCTGGAACTGCAGTTTCAGAAGGTTCTCGGCCATTTGTGTGTTGGGGATCGAACCGGGTTCTCTGCAAGAGGATCGGTTTGCTCTTAAAAAACCGCTAGGTCATGTCTCCAGCCCCCTAAATGCATGTCTCGTATCGTTCTAACCGCCGAAGAGTAGACCCCCCTGGCTGAGCACAAGCGGCAGCTTCTTTGCATTCTTCCACAGTACATGTGCATATGCTTTAATATTAAACATTGCCTTAAGCTCTTTAGGAACGCCTGCCTTTTCTGTTTCCTAGCTAGTAGGTAAAATTATCCTGGGTTGAATATCATTGTCTTAATTCTTTTCCTGTGCTTGCAACAAACATACCAGAGAAAAGTAGCTTAAAGAAGAAAAGGTTTATTCTGTTTCTTATTTTGATGTACAGTTCATCATGACTGACAATTCAAAGAGCAGAAGCTTGAAGCTGGTCACGTTGGGTCCACAGTCAGGAAGAAAAGAACAATACATGCTTGTGCTCAATTCACTTTGTCCTTTTTATACATTCCAGCACTCCTGCCCAGGGCATGGTGCCACCCACAGTGGGCTGCCTTCCTACCTCAATCAACATAATCCAGATAATCCCTATAGGCATGCCCAGAGGCCTATCTCCCAAGTGAGTCTAGATCTCATGAAGTTGACAGTTGAGATTAACCACCTCAACCATCCCCTAAAATGTGGATAGATAAAAGGAAGCAAACACTGAATGTCAGACAATATCTAGACAGATTTTCTCTTTTCTCTTGTTCTCATAAGTTTTCAAAACCTGAATTTTCATGAATAAATGATACAAATTGCTTTCACTTGTGTTACAGCAGTAGTGGTCTGGGTCCAGTGTTACCTAGGTTCTTGGCTCTTATCTCAATTACGGGCTCACGCAGATTAAAAGGAGCAAGGCAGCTTTATTTGGCAAATTAAAAGATACCATTATCGGGGGATGGAGAGATGGCCCTAGTGTTTAAGAGCGCCGACCACTCTTACAGAGGGACCGGGTTCGATCCCCAGCCCCCACATGGTGGCCAAGAACCGGTCTGTCTGTCTGAACCTCCAATTCCAGGAGAACTCCGTTCCAGGCGATTCTGACCCCCTCTTTGGACCTCCGTGGGCATTTGCACCGCAACAGGTGCGCACACTTGCATGCATACGTAATTCATACACATTACGGAAATAAAAACAAACACAGATACATTATCAAGCCGGACAGTGGGCCACACGAGTGGGAGTACTCAAAAGTCTCAATTCTTGTTGGAGCTTCCTTTTATGAGGTTCATGAGGAGGAACTTGGTTACTAAGGAGTGTGGTTTGGCTAGTTCTCTGATTTGATTGATAGATTAAGTTATATAATCCTGTCTCTACCATATATATCCCTTCCCATAATGCATATGATTTTAATTATCTGCATGCCCAATCATGGCAAAGCATAAGATGGCAAGGAGGGGAGTCTCCCTGAAAGGTTACTAGAGGGTGCAGTTTTGCTTACTGGGCATGGACTTAATACCATTTCAGGTCAGAATGGCCCTTCTATTCTTCATGCTCAGACACATTGGGAACACATCTGAATAGAAACTATCTAAACTTAACTGTTCTGGGGGTTGACTGATGCAGTGAATCGTTGCAGAGGTTCTGAGATAAAGTGCATTTGGTGTAGAGGGTTTGTGGCATTAGCACACATGCAGGTAAAGGAACTAGGCTTCTAAGTGCTTATTAAAAGAGAGAGATGACCCAACAAAATGGGAGTCCCAAACACTTAACCATTGTCTTGTGTCTTTCTGCCTCACTCTGAAATGACACTCGGACCTGGTCTTGATTATTTTGTGGTGCGTTAGTAAAGATGGTGGGCGTGCGGTGTGTAGGCCCACCTGGCTTCCTCAAACCTCATCTTCGTCCTTTGGACCTCTGAAGTGCTGAGATTACAAGGCTGCATTACCATGTCTGGCTCTTTTGCAACTTCTCTATGGAATTTTGATGAATGTATATAAATGACTGTTTTATGTGTAAGCAGGTGAACTGTAAGATTCTTGGAATGACTGGTTTCTCTTATTTATGGTTTTGGTAAACTACTTCTCAAAGCATCATTACTCTTTAGGCAGAAATATGATTGCTGATTTTTTCTACTAACAGTGTTTTTTTTATTTATTTTATGTTATTTTATTTTTTTGCTCTTTTTTGCTCTTTTTGAGACAGGGTCTACCTGTTAGCAGCTGGCCTGGAACTGCTATGTAGACCCGGCTGGCTTGAACTACAGAGATCGCCTGCTTGCCTCCCAAATCCTGGGATTAAAGGTGTTGTGCCACCATTGCCGGCACTACCCGTGTTTTTTAATTATATACCTAGCTCTCTCTCTTTGTGTAGTTCTCTCATGACATCAATCAGATGCATATGAAGTACAGCATTTGCTTATGCCTTGCTGTTGTTGACTGAGAGCATCAGAGCACTGAGCAATGCTTGCCAGGTATGCCAACTTTGTAAGCACTCAGTCACTAAGATGAAATAGAGTTTTTTCATCTGGTTTACATTCTACCCTTTTGTCTTCCTTTACTCCTCTTCATGAGGAAAATGAAAAATTTCACCTTTGTTGTAGCTTTCTATGGAATACCTTCTGATTCAACTAACTTATGTACAGCACAATATGCTTTCAGAATTAGTCAATATTGCTATCTCTCTGTGTACAGAGAGGGAGGTAGTTGGTATAGATTGCTTAGTTCTTTGATATTTACATCCAACCCCATTTTGTACATCTGGGGCTTCTGCTATGGTGGAAAGCAGACGAAACAGATTTTAAACCAGGAATTGAATCTGAACCGAGTTAATACAGAAAAAGCAACGAGGTGGTTTAGGAGTTCATTCAGCATGGCTTCTGACTTCGGTACCCTGGTATTTCTTGTGGTGTGACTTTGTAGAACAATGCCTAGCTCTTTTTTGCTTTTCTTGTCTTACTTTATGAGTCTGATTCTTCAAGCTTCCTGCAAATTCAAGGAAATCTTTCCAATTACTTTCTTTTTGGTCAGATGTTTCTTATTTGCATCTAAGTATTGATTCATAAGCTCACCGACATGTTTGCTACCTATTTTTAACCCATTTACTCTCTGCCATGAGCAAAAGAAATATTTAATAGTGGACAATGTTCTGTAGGTTAAGATAGCTTTAGGGAATGCAAGGACTGGACTCATAGGGTAAGATACTGGAATTTTTTATTGATTGTTCCTGGAATTTGTTACATTCCTTTGAATAGGATTGTAGTTTGTTCAGGTCCATAGTTGAATTAATTTGAATCACAATATCAAGGATATTCTGCTAGGCAAGAGGTCCAACACACAGATTGGACCATTAATAACTATTCTTACTCTTTATTTGTAAGATAAAGAACTTGATTCTTCTAGTCCTCTGAATCATAAACCCGCTTTTCCAGTCATAATTACAATTTGTAGTCTGATAAAATCTTTCGAGAAGATATTTTAAAGCAATTATTACCTCTAATGAGAAAATAAACCTTCATGTATTCATCACTCAGTCTGCTTCAAGAACTATCAACATTTTTGCCAGTCTGTTTCATTAATTCTGACCACCCTCTCAAAATGTTTCGGCAACGTCAAAACACTTGTCAAGGTGACCAGAAAATATTTCCTTTATTCTGATGTTTATAAATAGACTGTGTGTGTGTGTTGTATCTGTTTTTTATATCAGGGCTTCACAAATTTCCAATGGTATATCGTACTGTGTAGTTCTACAAAGTGATTCTAAAGTTAAAATGACTTTCAATTTTTTTTTACTTTTATTTCTTTCCTTATGCTGTATGAATTTCATCTGTCTGCATGCAATGTCTATGCACCATGATGTGCAACGCCGGGATGTAAAAGAAAGAGGTGTTAAAATTTCCCCTGGAACTGGAGTTCTCCTGGAATTGGAGTTGAAGTACGGCTCTCGGCCCGCCATGTGGGTGTGGGGATTGTTGAACCTGGGTCCCTCTGTAAGAGTGGTGGTTCTCTTAAGCTAGGGCCATTTTAAATAAAAAATTATTTATTATTTTTATTTATGGGTATGAGCGTATTGCATACATGTATGAAGTTACACCTGTGTTGTCCAATGCCTATGCAAGTCAGAAAGAGGGCATAGGCTCCCCTGGAAATGGGTATTTTATGGATGTTGTTAGCGCTCTTGTTGCTGGGAATTAAACTTGGGGGGTACTCTCAAGAGCAGCCAGTGTTTAACCATGCGCCATGTCTCCAGCCCCTTAAGTAGTTAATTTCTGAATTTGATCACCATTTTTGCTTGGATTAGGCACTTTTTCAATATGTTCCTTGCAATTAAGCCATCTTTTTCTATTTAAAAGAGTTCTGGGTAAAATTCACATAATTAGTTTTAGAAGTTTTTATAAATGATGGCTTATGTAGTTATTGCTTAGATTTTATTTTTATAGAAGAAATGTCAAGATTTAAGGTTATCAAATCTCAAGAATAAACTAACTTTTAAGTATCAAATAGTGACTTGCATTTTCTTATAAACAAAAGATTGATTAGGTTTACTGCTAGCCTATGTGGAGTATGCAAATTTAAGAAAATGCATCTTTTTTGGTCATAAACTGATGGACTCATCTAGGTTAATGAAATTAAATGTTAGGAATAATGCCGGGCGTGGGGCATGCCTTTATCCCAGCACTCGGGATGGCAGAGGCAGGCATCGTTGAGTTCAAGGCTAGTGTTGTCTACAGAGTGAGCTCCAGGGCCAGCTAGGATAAAGGGAGGACCCTGTCTCAAATAATAACAACAACAACGTTATGAATCATTAACTTGATCTCTTTTCAAAGAGTGAGGAGAGGACTAAGAAGTATATCACAGGGCGGAGAGATGGCCTTAGCGGTTTTTTTAAGAACATCTCATTCTTGCCGAGGAATGGGATATTGGTCCCAGCTCCCACAGGTGGTGACAGCAATCTATAAAACTCCTGTTCAGGGTATCGGTCACCCTCTTCTTATGGCTCCCATTTGGGGTATCATATCGAGAACAGGTGCTCTTACATACGTGCAGACAAAGCACGCATACACACCACACACACACTACCACCATGCATACCACACCAATAGAAACCACAAAACTATAAACAAAATATCTGTTAAACAGAACTTGCCTTAAAAATAAAATTTACAAGAGGTTTAACTTCAATTAGATACGGCAGGAGGTGGGCCCGTCGGATGGTTGGTGCTAGCACATTACTCTCTGTCCGTTTTAAAAATAGAATTTATTGAGTCTTGTATTTCAGACATCATTTTTCAGAGTGCAATTTAGACTATTACCATTTAATTCATCCCACTACCCCCAGATTAAATGAATTTGCCCTACAGTCTTGCATCTTTTCTCAATCTTTTTAAGTTTTTCTTTGCAAAGGGTTGTTTTGTTTTGGCAAGAATTTAGCTATATCAGTCCATTCTTCGATCCAGTCCTTATGTTGCTTTCTGTTTTTTTTTAATGTAGTCCTTAGGCTAAAATTTCCCTCTTAAGACTGCTGTTAACGAGCCCACAGGTTTTGTTGTGTTGTTTATTGTAATTTGTTCGTGTAGTTACATTGAATGCTGTGATTAATATTTATATTCCTTGACCCATTACTTATAAGGATTGTGTGTTTAGGTCTTCATGTTTTTTTAAATGTTGGGCTTAATTCTTGTATTACATTGAAGCTTTATTGCTCTGTGGTCTTATAGAATGCAATGAAATTATTTCGACTTTGTATTTGTGTTGAAGTTTCTTTTTGCCCTCGTGGGGTCAGATTTTGGAGAATGTTCCAGGGGGTGATGAGGTGGAAGTATATTCTCTGGTGTTTGGGTGGAATATTCTGAGATGTCTTTGAGGTCATTTGTTGTATTTTTTCAGAAAGATGCAAGACATGTTTGGCAGAAGGCATGAACTGGGGTGGGGGGAGAGAGAAATGTGTCTAAATTGGACTGAAAGATAATGTACAAAATACACAAATCATCAGTAAAAGTAAAAAAATAAAACCTGAAAGGTAAGGTATTTTGATAGTACTCAAGCTATTGGTGCAGAAATGACAAAGAAAGAAAAAATCTGTGAATTCAAAGGAAACCTTGTTTTAATAACAAACTCCAGGCCAGCTGGGACTAAAGGGAGACAAAAAAAAAAAAAAAAAAAAAAAAAAAAAAAAGCGGAAAAAAAACCTCTTGTACCTAATGTTACCTTACCTGTATGGCTATGGTAGATTGAACCACTACAGTTCACATCAGTTTAGATCTCTCCTCACCTTAGGGATTGCTGATAAGTCTAATGGGATGTAGTCTATTTGATGATTAATAAAACATTTTAATTAATTAAAAAAACTCTCAAAAAAACCCTCTCATGATTTTGAGAAAGGAAGGAAAACAAATCAGAGAACTCATACTACCTGATCATGAGACTTAATTTAATGCTACAGTCACCATCAATACAGTGCAGAGTTGGTGGAAGGACATCCATGTAAGTGAGTGGAACCACTTACTTCTCCCACCCCCACTGCTGGTAAAGTTTTCAACAAACTTATTTTGGAGAAAATTATGGATTCATGTGTAGCTTGGAGAAATTATGTAAAAATCCCATTTCTTCATTATTTAGTTTCTTCAAGTAATAACATCTTGGAAAAACCATAGTAAAATGTGTTGATTCAATAAGCTTTATCCAAGGAAACATCCCCAGACTTTTCTAATGTTACCTGTACCCATTTGTGGGTATGTGTATATCATATGTATATTGTATACATATTGCGAATGTTATATATTTGATTGCATGCAATATTGTCACAGAGCACACATGAAATCCTCAAGGATGAAGTATCTGTAGAAAATCTACATCTGGTGCCAAGTATTACTGACAATATTGCTTGTGGTGTGAACTGTCCAGTGTAAAGATTAAAAAGGGACAGCTAGCTGGGTTAGCTTTGCAGCATCTTTTTTGCACGCAGGGAGAGGCAGTATCAGAGAGCAGTTAAGAGTGAATGCTTTGAGCCTTATGCATGGATTCTAATCCTTGTGCCATGTCTTAATTGTGGACCCCTCGGGGACCACTCAACTTCTCCAAGATCTTGTTTTCATATCTATAACAGAAGAATTGGAATGCTGTCAATTTCATGGTGTTCTGGTGGAGATTACATTGGTTTCATAGAAAGAATTTGGAGGGTTGGTTGGCATGGTGTTAGATGCCCCCAAGTGATTTGCTAGCTCTTCTTTTAAAATATGTTAGTTATTATTTTACTTTATATCTGTGAGTACTTTGCCTGCATTTATGTAAGTGTACTTATGCTGTGCAGTGCCACTGAGGTCAGAAGACAATGTCGGATCTCTCAGAATTAGAGTTAAGGAAGGTTGTGAGCCACCATGTGAGTGCTGGGAACAGAACCCTGATCCTCTGCAAGAGTAACTTGTGCTTTTAACCACTGAGATATCTCTCCGGCCCCCTGCTAGCTCTTCTGATTGCATGATAAGTTCACCTATGGGGACAAGAAGATAATGGTAACTATAGGCATCAACTGTAGGCATGTACAATATAATTTGGGGGTTGAACCAGTTCCCAGAAGATTCTCTGTGTTGTTGAATGAATCTATCTATCAAGACAGAGGACACAGCCTTCCTGAAGGATCCAAAGCTTAATTCACATGGTTACACCAGGCAGAGCAGTGAGTGGACAACTTTAACTTTTGTGAGAAGTGGGGCAATCAAGAGAATGGAAAGCTAGTTCTTGTCCAGCTTCATGTGTGACTGTATGATAGCGAGTGTACGTGAGAGTGACAGCACATGAGCATGAGTGTGAGAATGTGTGAGTCAGTGTATTATGAGTGTGACTGCATGCCTGCCAGCTCATCAGTGTTTGAATTGCCAGTGATTGCCAGAGTATGCCAGTGTGTGGGTGCCAAGTTCCAGGCGAGCAGTGGGAAGGGAGGTGAACTAAGCAGAGGTGCTGGCTGTGTATGTTGTATAAAATGATGACTGTCAGCCCGGAGCTCCACCTTGGTTTTGTGTTAGCTCTTCTTTGAACCTGGGAGCAAGACGATCCACCTACAAAGATAAATCTTATTTTGACTTTGAAACGTCGTCTCAAGACCCTGAGAATCTCATTCCATTTTTTTCATATTTTGCTCTGTTCTATGTGCTTAGCAATTCTTTACCAGATGTGCCATCATGTCATCATTTATGAAGAGGAGAGGTAGCAAAGGGACATGCAAGGGCACCCTTGTGCGGATGGGCTCTCTTTGCAAAACACAGCATGGCCCGTGTCTCCTTGGACCCCCGTTTTCATCACGTGCCTGTTAACAGCAGTGGCTCCGCTTGGTGGACACTGTCTCCTCATCGTGGTGCTTTCTGATGTGATGTGATTCTATTTCATGTGATTTGAGGATTCCTCAACCGGCCCCAGATGAGGAAGGAGACAGGAGCAGCAAAATGTGCTCAGGAAGGACTGACTGAGCTGCAGATGGAGGGGGGTGAAAGGGCTGAAGACCCAGCCTGGAAATCATCAGGGCAGAAAGCTATCATCAAGGAGCTACAGGCAAAGGAGAAGGCAGGAAGGTGATCGCGAAGGGGGCCAGGGCTTGAGACCTCAGCAGAGACGTGAATGGTGAAACTTCAGGTACCCCTTAACCACAACACAGGAAGCTCTCAGGAATAAGCCTAACAAAAGGCTTGCAAGTCTTCTTGGGAAAACAACAAACCAGGACTGGAAGCTAAGAAAGGGGAGCCCACTAAGGGGAGAAGCCTGGACTGCACCCTCAGTTTTCCACGAGCTGCCGTATGTTGGCAGTGTAAGCCTTACACTCCAACAGGACTCTTGTTCTTTTGTTAAACATTGACATGTTGCTTATAAAATACATATTCAAAACTACAGGACCTCACATAGACAAACCAGTCTTGAAAATATTTTGTATGGTGACTAAGGTGCTGTTTTGTTTAATGATTGGTGACTAAGCTAATTAAAAAGTTAAAATATAGATCAGCCTAGGATTATTTATTTATTTATTTATTTATTTATTTATTTATTTATTTGAGGCAGGATCTCATGTAGCCCAGGTTGGCCTCTTACTTGCTACATAGCCAAGAATGACTTTAAATTTCGGATCCTCTTGCCCCTACCTGGGGTAACAGGGCTTCCTGCATGCCAGGCAGGCACTCTAGGGACTGAGCTACATTTCCCAGATCTTTGTTTTTCTATATGTTTTTCACTGTGGTTGATTCTGGAAGCTATTGCTGGAATAGCTGTGTTTGATTCTCGGTTGGCCTTATTCTCTTTCTAATTTGAAAGTTAAGAAGAAGGAGAGGTAGCCCTGAATCAGATGGTTTCTCTGTGTGCTTCTGTTAGTTTCTAAACACCTAGGCAAAAATTTAGTTCTAGCGTACACAAGTCTCTGAATTTACTAACAAAATCTCTGAGTAAATCTTCAAAGGTGGCTTATATTTATAACTGCTTCCTAACATTTCCCCCTCTTTGGCCTTTGCTTTTATACACATTAACCATAGGGCTTAGAAAACCGAGGTGGCTTAGACAATGTCAGAGAGGGTTGGAATAAAGCCAGGCTGTGTTAAACTTCTAAATGTAAATATCTACTAGCAGGCCGTGGTGAGTGGGAGCGCAGTGAACGTTTCTGTTTACCATTGGCTCCCATACATTCGCATTAGTAGGCCTGCACAGTTAATCTGGATATAAAAGCTGAATGGAGCTGCTTCACTCTGTGCTGTCTGTGAGTGAATGGTGATGACAGTTGATAGAACTGCAGAAGTTGAGGAGAGAAAAAAGGGCAGCATTGCTCTCATCCTGAGCTCAGTTGTAGCTAACTGAAGGACCAGTCCCATTCGCAGCTCCAGACAGCTTGTTCTGGGCTTTAATGGCAGATGCTCAAAAATCCAGGTATCTCATACTTGTGGATTGAGCTAAGGACACATTTGATTTGCAGCCCACAGTTTGACCGCTCTCTGCTGTGAAGTGCTGAAAGTTGTTCCCACCTTGCTCCTTCCTCTCAGATTGTTTCCATCCTGGTCCCCTGCTCCCAACTGTTTGTCAGTTTCCAGAACTACCCTCATATTTTACAAACGGTCCTCCAGAGATTGAATTCCAGAAGAATTATGGGAAAGAAATGGGACCAGAGATGAGAGGATAGGCTCTTTGAGTAAGGTTACTGTGAGGCTGGCCTCTTGACTATATTGGTGTAGAAAATAAAAAACTTGTGGTGAACCCTTGGAAGACTTGGAATGAACTTGCCACCCGACCCAGCCATACCACTCCTAGGCATGTACCCACAAGGCTCACCCCACCGCAGAGATACGTGTACGGCTATGTTTATTTCAGCTCTCTTCACAATAACAACAAGGAGCTGGAACCAACCCAAATGCCCCTCAACTGATGAGTGGATAGAGAAAATGTGGTACATCTACACAATGGAGTTCTATGTAGCAGTAAAGAAAGAAGACATCATGAGCTTTGCAGGAAAATGGCTGGAGCTAGAGGACATCATGCTGAGTGAAGTAACACAGTCCCAGAAAAACAAACTTCGAATGGTATCCTTCATCTGTGGATGCTAATGCCAATTACCTAGTTGTATTTCTTGTGTATGGCCCCCTGAGCTTTTGTCCAAAGCAGTTGGGAGTGATGCATATTGGAAACAACAACAACAACAACAACAACAACAACAACAACAACAAACAGAAAGGGCTGCATCGAAGAACTGACTGAAATGATGAACTTCTGCTCAAAACAGTCAACTTCCTCATGGAGAATATTGAGAAAGACTGAGAAAGAGATGAAAGGCATGTTTGGCAGAATGCATGAGCTCTGGTGGGGTGGGGGAATGGGAGGGGACACGGGTCTAGAGTTGTTAAAAAAATAAAAATAAATTTATATAAAAAAAAGAAAATAACAAACCTTCATTTGGCTGTAAATAGTTCTGAGAAGATCACACCTACCTCTCTAGTGCAACTTTTTACATGGGTGAAGTCAAGTTAAAATGAATAATGAAGACAAATTTGAGGAGAACAGGGATTATGAGAGCAAGGTACAGCCTTCTGTCTGTATCCAGGGAGCTAGTATTCGGCCGTGTATTATAAGCTCAGAGTTTTCATGTGATAGATACCACAGTTTCCTATTAGATAGTCAGCGGCCCTCTGTAAGTGCCATCTTCAGCATGTGGGCTGATGGGTACACATTAGGAAAAGATGACTCCTACTGCTAGGTTCATGGAGATACTTTCTGAGAAGCTATCTGCCCAAACTGGGGCACAGTCTAAGCACAGAGCTCCTGTCTCATCCCGGACACAGAGGTGCTTTACGTAATCAGTAAACATCACTCATATTACTTTTTATCTCTCCAGATTTCTTCGTTCAGGTCAGAGCTTCTTTAATTTATTTTATTTTATTATTTTTTTATGTGTATGAATGTACTGTCTGCATGTAGGTCTGTGCACCCGTGTCATGCAGTGCCTCGGAGGTCAGAAGAGGGTGTCGGATTCCCCTGGAACTGGAGTTAAAGACTGGAGTTCTCAGTCGCCATGTGGGTGCTGGGGATCGAACCCAGGTCTTCTGCAGGAGCAGAGCAGTTGGCGCAGATCAGAGCTTCTTAACCTCAGACATTTGATCCTTCTCTTTAAACTTAGGGTTTTTCTTTCTTTAAAAAATTTTATTTTATTATTTTTATTTTACATGTATGAATGTATTGCCTTCATGTATGTACGTGCACTCATGTCATGCAATGCCCACAGACATGTCATTAGATGCCCACAGAGTCAGATGGCATCGGATTCTCCTGGAACTAGAGTTACAGATGGTTTGGTAGCCATGTGGGTGCTGGGAATTGAACCCAGTTCCTCTGCAAGAGCAGCTGGTATTCTTAACTGCTGAGCCATCTCTCTAGCCTCCTTCTTTTTATAATTTATTTATTTATTTATTTTTATTCTATATGTCTGAGTGTTTTGCTTCCATGTATGTAAGTGCATCACAAGAGTACAATGCCCACGGAAGCCAAAAGAGGGTGTCAGATCTCCCTGGAACTGTAGTTATAGATGGTTGTGAGCCACTGTGTGGGTGCTGGGAACTGATCCTGGGTTCTCTGTAAGAATAGCAAGTGCTCTTAGCTGTTTGAGTTATTTCTCTAACCTCAGTTTTTTTTTCTTTAAAGAACTGTTTGAGAAATTTCAAGAATTAGCATGTTGAATCTCATATAAAATTTCAACTTTAGAGACATCATATTAAGTAGAATATACTAAAATCAACCCCATATTTTCTTTTAACTTCTTTAATGTGGCTACCAGCTTTTCAAAATTATATATGTGGCTTATTGAATTATCGTCTTTCTTTTTTTTTTTATTGATGCTTTGTGTATTTCATACATCATTTTCCAATTCAGTTCAGGCATATATCCCCTTCCCTTCCCCCCACCCCACCCCTACCCATCCCAGATCATGCATTCTGCCATAACTTTTCTTCATCTTTCTCTGCTTTTTTTTGTTTTGTTTTCATTTTTTTTAACAATAAGTGATAATTTGTGAGTACAAGCATCCTTCATGTAAAACCAATTTGCAAGCAGTTGTGCCCAAACCCACACAGCTCGTGGGTCCCACCATCCAGCAGGGGGGGCTTGTATGTTCAATCAAGTTGATCAAATGAGTGTCCAGTCTATATTGTTGTAGTTTCACCATTCACCCCAATCGCAGCCCTTACATTCTACCATGCCCCCTCTTCCGCAGATTGTTACCTAGGCTTAGAAAAGGGGCACAGGTATTTCTAAGGATAGTATTGTTTTTGTGTGTGTGTGTAAATTATATATATATATATATAATATATATATATATATATATATATTTTTTTTTTTTCATGCCGAAGATTGAACTTAGAGCCTTGTGCATGCTTGACAAGCTTCTGCTGCTGAACTGGACTTCCAGTCTAGGTTTTTTGGGGGGGTCTTTTTTTGAGACAGGGTCTCCCTGTCGCCCAGCTGGCCTGGAACTCACTATGTAGATCAGGCTGGCCTTGAACTCACAGAGATCCACCTGCCTTGGCCCCTCCCAAGTGCTGAATTAAAGGTGTGCACCACCATGCTGGGCTTAAGCCCAGATTTTTAATATAATAGATATGTAAAAAGAAATCATGATGATGGAGAGATGGTTTGGTGGGGAAAATACTTGCTGTGGAAGCATGAAGACCTGAGTTCCAATCCTTAGCACCCATGCAAAAGCCAGGCATGCGAAGTGTGTCTACAACCCTGGTACTTGACAATCAGATATATTATTATTTAGTTTTTAAAATTTATTTATTCTTGGGCTGGAGAAATGACTCAGTGGTTAAGAGCAATGGCTGCGCTTACAGAGGACCTAGGTTTGGTTTCCAGAACCCACATGGCAGGTAACAACCATCCGTAACTCCAGCTCCAAGGGATCTAATTCCTCTTCTGACCTCCATGGGCATTGCATGACATGGGGCCCTTATGCACAGGCAGGCAATGTACTCATACCAAAAAATGAAAGAAGCCGGGCGTGGTGGCACACGCCTTTAATTCTAGCTTGGGAGGCAGAGGCAGGAAGATCTTTGTGAGTTCAAGGCCAGCCTGGTCTACAGAGCAAGTTCCAGGCAAGCTGGGGCTACAAGGAGACCCTGTCTCGAAAAGACCAAAAAAAAAAGAAAGTAAAAAATTATTTTGTCTTCCATAACCACAAAAATGTTTTGATTATATTCCCTTCATTTCCCTTTTAATTCCCTTCCACTCCTACCAAACTCCTTCTTCTTCTCAAGAAGCCCCCATCTTTCATGTCTTTTTCTAATGTTTTCAAATCTTGGACTGGAAATGAAGGGTCAATACCATATCTACAATAGGAATGATGATCTGTCATTAATCACATAAAAAGAGACAAGACCACAGTCGATGAAATTTGAAGCAACAAAGAATCGTGGCAGCTATAGATTTCAAAGGGGGAAGGACCAGCGCCTTGATATCTGGTTGAGAACAAGTGAGTTGTCCAAGGTTCCACAGAACTGGGAAAATCTTAGGGCTTTATCTAAGTCACAAAACTGTATCAGCCCAACTCCTAGTGACCCACCTTAAAATTGAAGTCACCTTGGCAACTGGCCAAGTCTAGCCTTCTCCTTTTTTTTTTTTTTTTGGTCTTTTTGAGACAGAGTCTCCCTGTAGCCCCAGCTGTCCTGGAACTCACTCTGTAGACCAGGCTGGCCTTGAATTCACAAAGATCTGCCTGCCTCTACCTCCCAATGCTAGGACTAAAGGCGTGCGCTACCACACCCTGCTAGCCTTCTCTTTTTAACCTGGCGGCAGCACTCACTCCTGCTCTAGGCGTGCTCACTCCGTCCGTGGACTCCAGTTCCTCCTCTCCTGCGAGTCTGCTATTTTGAGTTTTGTGTTTCTACTTTAATCTCTTGTTGATCAAGTTTTCTAATGGTTACATTGAGCAATGTTGCTTCCTAAATGCATTTTCTTTCTTTTTTTTTTAATTTTTTAAATTAATTTTATTTATTTCTGTATGTGTATGAATGTACTGTCTACATGCAAATTTGTGCACCCGTGTCGTGCAATGCCGCGGAGGTCAGAAGAGGGTGTCGGATTCCCCTGGAACTGGAGTTCTCCTGGAATTGGAGCTTCAGACGGTTCTCGGCCGCCATGTGGGTGCTGGGGATCGAACCCGGGTCCTCTGCAAGAGCGATCGGTGCTCTTAACCGCTAGGTCATGTCTCCAGCCCCCCTAAATGCATTTTCTAGTATCGTTCCTAACAGCAGCAGAGATGACCCCCCTGGCTGAGCACAAGCGGCAGCTTCTTTGCATTCTTCCACAGTACATGTGCATATGCTTTAATATTAAACATTGCCTTAAGCTCTTTAGGAACGCCTGCCTTTTCTGTTTCCTAGCTAGTAGGTAAAATTATCCTGGGTTGAATATCATTGTCTTAATTCTTTTCCTGTTGCTGCAACAAAATACCAGAGAAAAGTAGCTTAAAGAAGAAAAGGTTTATTCTGTTTCTTATTTTGATGTACAGTTCATCATGACTGACAATTCAAAGAGCAGAAGCTTGAAGCTGGTCACGTTGGGTCCACAGTCAGGAAGAAAAGAACAATACATGCTTGTGCTCAATTCACTTTGTCCTTTTTATACATTCCAGCACTCCTGCCCAGGGCATGGTGCCACCCACAGTGGGCTGGCCTTCCTACCTCAATCAACCTAATCAAAATAATGCTTTCCAGGCATGCCCAGAGGCCTATCTCCCAAGTGAGTCTAGATCTCATGAAGTTGACAGTTGAGATTAACCACCTCAACCATCCCCTAAAATGTGGATAGATAAAAGGAAGCAAACACTGAATGTCAGACAATATCTAGACAGATTTTCTCTTTTCTCTTGTTCTCATAAGTTTTCAAAACCTGACATATACATGAATAAATGTATACAAATTGCTTTCACTGTGTTACCAGCAGTCGTGGTCTGGGTCAGGTGTTACCAGGTTCTTGGCTTCTTATCCAATAAGGGCTCACGCAGATTTGCAAAAGGAGCAAGGCAGCTTTATTTGGCAAATTAAAGATACATTATCGGGGCTGGAGAGATGGCCTAGTGGTTAAGAGCGCCGACCACTCTTACAGAGGACCCGGGTTCGATCCCCAGCACCCACATGGTGGCCAAGAACCGTCTGAAACTCCAATTCCAGGAGAACTCCAGTTCCAGGCGATTCTGACACCCTCTTCTGACCTCCGTGGCATTGCACGACACAGGTGCGCAAACTTGCATGCATACAGTACATTCATACACATACGGAAATAAAAAAAAAAAGATACATTATCAAGACGGACAGTGGGCCACACGAGTGGGAGTACTCAAAAGTCTCAATTCTTGTTGGAGCTTCCTTTTATGAGGTTCATGAGGAGGAACTTGGTTACTAAGGAGTGTGGTTTGGCTAGTTCTCTGATTTGATTGATAGATTAAGTTATATAATCCTGTCTCTACCATATATATCCCTTCCCATAATGCATGTGATTTTAATTATCTGCATGCCCAATCATGGCAAAGCATAAGATGGCAAGGAGGGGAGTCTCCCTGAAAGGTTACTAGAGGGTGCAGTTTTGCTTACTGGGCATGGACTTAATACCATTTCAGGTCAGAATGGCCCTTCTATTCTTCATGCTCAGACACATTGGGAACACATCTGAATAGAAACTATCTAAACTTAACTGTTATGGGGGTAGCCTGATGCAGTTGAATAGTTGAAGAGGTTCTGAGATTACTAAGTGCATTGTGTGTAGAAGGGTGTGTGCATAGCACAAGCAGGTAAAGGAACTAGGCTTCTAAGTGCTTATTAAAAGAGAGAGATGACCCAACAAAATGGGAGTCCCAAACTTACCCATGTCCTGTGCTTTTCTGCCTCACTATGAATGACACTCGACATTCTTGATATTTTTTTTTTCTTTATTAAAGATTTGGTCTTGCTGTGTAGGCCAACCTGGCTTCCCAACTCTCAGTCTTCTTCTTTGACCTCTGAAGTGCTAAGATTACAAGGCTGCATTACCATGTCTGGCTCTTTTGCAACTTCTCTATGGAATTTTGATGAATGTATATAAATGACTGTTTTATGTGTAAGCAGGTGAACTGTAAGATTCTTGGAATGACTGGTTTCTCTTATTTATGGTTTTGGTAAACTACTTCTCAAAGCATCATTACTCTTTAGGCAGAAATATGATTGCTGATTTTTTCTACTAACAGTGTTTTTTATTTTATTTTATTTTATTTTTATTTTTTTGCTCTTTTTTGCTCTTTTTGAGACAGGGTCTCCCTGTAGCCCCAGCTGGCCTGGAACTTGCTATGTAGACCAGGCTGGCCTTGAACTCACAGAGATAGCCTGCCTCTGCCTCCCAAATCCTGGGATTAAAGGTGTGTGCCACCATGCCTGGCACTAACAGTGTTTTTTAATTATATACCTAGCTCTCTCTCTTTGTGTAGTTCTCTCATGACATCAATCAGATGCATATGAAGTACAGCATTTGCTTATGCCTTGCTGTTGTTGACTGAGAGCATCAGAGCACTGAGCAATGCTTGCCAGGTATGCCAACTTTGTAAGCACTCAGTCACTAAGATGAAATAGAGTTTTTTCATCTGGTTTACATTCTACCCTTTTGTCTTCCTTTACTCCTCTTCATGAGGAAAATGAAAAATTTCACCTTTGTTGTAGCTTTCTATGGAATACCTTCTGATTCAACTAACTTATGTACAGCACAATATGCTTTCAGAATTAGTCAATATTGCTATCTCTCTGTGTACAGAGAGGGAGGTAGTTGGTATAGATTGCTTAGTTCTTTGATTATTTACCATCCAAACCTATTTTGTACATCTGGGCTGTCTGCTATGGTGGAAAGAAACAGATTTCTAACCAGGAATTTGAATCTGAACAGAGTTAATACAGAAAAGCAAGAGGTGGTTTAGAGTTCATTCAGCAGTGCTCTGGCACTTCGGCTACCCTGGTATTTCTGTGGTGTGACTTTGGAGAACAATTGCTAGATCTTTTTTGTTTCTTGTCTCTTTATGAGTCTGATTCTTCAAGCTTCCTGCAAATTCAAGGAAATCTTTCCAATTACTTTCTTTTTTTGGTCAGAGTTTTCTTATTTTGCATCTAAGATTTGTTCATAAGCTCACAGACCATGTTTGCTACATATTTTACCCATCTTACTCTCTGCCATGAGAAAATCAAGTGACAAATGTTCTGTAGGTTAAGATAGCTTTAGGGAATGCAAGGACTGGACTCATAGGGTAAGATACTGGAATTTTTTATTGATTGTTCCTGGAATTTGTTACATTCCTTTGAATAGGATTGTAGTTTGTTCAGGTCCATAGTTGAATTAATTTGAATCACAATATCAAGGATATTCTGCTAGGCAAGAGGTCCAACACACAGATTGGACCATTAATAACTATTCTTACTCTTTATTTGTAAGATAAAGAACTTGATTCTTCTAGTCCTCTGAATCATAAACCCGCTTTTCCAGTCATAATTACAATTTGTAGTCTGATAAAATCTTTCGAGAAGATATTTTAAAGCAATTATTACCTCTAATGAGAAAATAAACCTTCATGTATTCATCACTCAGTCTGCTTCAAGAACTATCAACATTTTTGCCAGTCTGTTTCATTAATTCTGACCACCCTCTCAAAATGTTCTTTCAAAGTCAAAACATCTTGTCAATTTACCCATAAATATTCCTTTATGATTAAAAATAAGATCTGGTTATGATTCTATATCAGGGCTTCACCAAATTTTCACTGGTATATGGATTTTGTCTTCCAAAGTGATTCTAAAGTTAAAATGGACTTTATTTTTTTTAATTTTATTTATTTCCGTATGTGTATGAATGTATTGTCTGCATGCAAGTCTAGGCACCCATGATGTGCAACGCCGCGGAGGTAAGAAGAGGGTGTCAAATTCCCCTGGAACTGGAGTTCTCCTGGAATTGGAGTTTCAGACGGCTCTCGGCCGCCATGTGGGTGCTGGGGATTGAACCTGGGTCCTCTGTAAGAGTGGTCGGTGCTCTTAACGCTAGGCCATTTTAAATAAACATTTTATTTATTATTTTTATTTTATGTGTATGAGCGTATTGCATACATGTATGTAAGTACACCTGTGTTGTCCAATGCCTATGCAAGTCAGAAGAGGGCATAGGATCCCCTGAAACTGGAGTTATGGATGGTTGTTAGCTGCCTTGTGGATGCTGGGAATTAAACTTGGGGGGTACTCTCAAGAGCAGCCAGTGCTCTTAACCACTGAGCCATGTCTCCAGCCCTTAAGTAGTTATTTCCATGATTTGATCACCATTTTTGATTTGATTAGGCATTTTCAATATGTTCCTTGCAATTAAGCCATCTTTTTCTATTTAAAAGAGTTCTGGGTAAAATTCACATAATTAGTTTTAGAAGTTTTTATAAATGATGGCTTATGTAGTTATTGCTTAGATTTTATTTTTATAGAAGAAATGTCAAGATTTAAGGTTATCAAATCTCAAGAATAAACTAACTTTTAAGTATCAAATAGTGACTTGCATTTTCTTATAAACAAAAGATTGATTAGGTTTACTGCTAGCCTATGTGGAGTATGCAAATTTAAGAAAATGCATCTTTTTTGGTCATAAAAATGATGACTTCATCATAAGGTTAATGAAATTTAAATGTTAGGAATCATGCCGGGCGTGGTGGCGCATGCCTTTAATCCCAGCACTCGGGAGGCAGAGGCAGGTGCATCTGTGAGTTCAAGGCTAGTCTGGTCTACAGAGTGAGCTCCAGGCCAGCTAGGACTAAAGGGAGACCCTGTCTCAAAAATACAAAAAAAATGTTATGAATCATTAACTTGATCTCTTTTCAAAGAGTGAGGAGAGGACTAAGAAGTATATCACAGGGCCTGGAGAGATGGCTTAGCGGTTAAGAACACTCATTCTTGCAGAGGACTGGGATTTGGTTCCCAGCTCCCACAAGGTGGCTGACAGCAATCTATAACTCCTGTTCCAGGGGATCGGTCACCCTCTTCTGGCTCCCTTTGGGTATCATATGAGACAGGTGCACTTACATACATGCAGACAAAGCACTCATACACACACACACACACACACACATGCATACACACACATAGACACACAAATAATAAAACAAAATATTTTAAAAAGAAATGCCTTAAAAATAAAATTTACAAAGATGTTTTAAATTCAATTAGATAAGGCAGGTATGTTTTCCATTCTGATTTTTTTTCTATCACATTTCCTCTGTCCTTTTTAAAATATACTTTTATTGATGTTTCTTGTATTTCAGACATCATTTTTCAGTTCAATTTAGACATATTCCCCTTTTCCTTCCTCCCACTCCACCCCAGATCATGCATTCTGCCATACATGTCCTGCATCTTTTTCTCAATCTTTTTAAAGTTTTTCTTTGCAAAGGTTTGTTGTTTTGGGCAGAATTTAGCTATATCAGTCCATTCTTTGATCCAGTCCTTATGTTGCTTTCTGTTTTTTTTTAATGTAGTCACTTAGGGCTATAAATTTCCCTCTTAAGACTGCTTTTAAAGCATCCCACAGGTTTTGTTGTGTTGTATTGTAATTTTCGTTTAGTTACATGAATGCTTTTATTTCAATCTTTATATTCCTTGACCCATTCATTATTCAGGATTGTGTTGTTTAGTCTTCATGTGTTCTTTAGCTAGTCGGGCTTATTCTGGTATTAATATTGAGCTTTATTGCACTGTGGTCTGATAGAATGCATGAAATTATTTCAGTCCTTTGTATTTGTGTTGAAGTTTCTTTTTTGCCCTAGTATGGGGTCGATTTTGGAGAATGTTCCAGGGGGTGCTGAGTTGGAAGTATATTCTCTGGTGTTTGGGTGGAATATTCTGTAGATGTCTGTGAGGTCCATTTGTTGTATTGTTCAGTTCCAATGTCTCTCTGTTTATTTTTTGTCCAGTTGATGTATCCAATGGGCTCAGTGGGATATTTAAGTTCCCCACTATTAGTGTGCTGGGATTAATTTGTGTCCTGTGGACCTGCAGAATTGTGTTTATATAGTTTGGTGCACCTGAGTTTTGTGCATAAATATTTAGGATTGTGAAGTCTTCCCGGTTAATTTTTCCTTTGATAAGGATGTAATGGCCTTCTTTGTCTCTTCTGATTGACTTTACTTGGAGCTCTATTTTGTCTGATATTAGCATGGCAATTCCAGCTTGCTTTTTGTTACCATTTGCTTGGAATATCTTTTTTCCATCCTTTCACTTTAAGTTGGTGCCTGTCCTTGAGGGTGAGATGGGTTTCTTGTAGACAACATATAGATGTATTCTGTTTCTTAATCCATTCTCCCAGGCTATGTCTTATGATTGGGGAGTTTAGACCATTAATATTTAAGGTTATTATTGAGAGATGTGTGTTGCTTCCTTTAAACTTATTTTTGTTTGCATTCTTCGACTAAGTTTGTAGTTATGCTGTTATGCTTTTAGTAGTTTCTCTCTTCAGTTGCTTGGTGATAGTTGCTCCTTTCCTCTGTTCTTTGAATTTATTTGAGTATTGTGGTGGTTTGAATGAGTGTCCCCCTTAGGCTCTAGGTATTCAGACGTTTGTCTCCAGTTGGTGGCGCTGTTTTTGGAGGTCTTGGGGTGTGTGGCCGTGCTGGAGGAAGTGTGTCACTGGGGGCAGGCTTAGTGAGTTTAACAAGCCTCATGGTCTCCAGTCTCTCTCTCTGCTTCCTGTGCTCATTGCGAGATGTGACCCTCGGCCTGCTGCTCCAGTCTCCAGCCGCCATGCCTCCTGCCACAATGGACTCTAATTCCCTGGAACCATCAATCATAAGCTCAAATAAACTCTTCCTTTTATAAGTTCCTTGGTCATGGTGTTTTATCACAGCAACAGAAAAGTGACTAATACAAGTATTTTCTGAAATGTTGTGTTTTTTTGACATGCATTCTTTCATTTTGTTTATGTCATGAAATATTTTTCTTTTTCCTTCAGCTATAATTGACATTTTTTGCTGGGCATAGTAATCTGGGTTGGCATCTAAAGTCATTTAACACTCGGAATACTTTGGTCCTCGTTCTTCTGGCTTTCACAATTTGAACTGAGAAGTCAGCTATAATTCTGATGGGTTTCCCCTTATAGGTAATATGTTGTTTTTGTCTTGTAGCTTTCAGTATTTTGTCTTTGTTTTGAGCATCTAACATTTTAACTATGATGCCCCTGTCTTAAGCATTGTTGGAGAGGTTGTTTTGGGATATAACTATGGGGAAAGTGAGTTATGAGCACTTTAATTATGGTGTACTGGGTTTTAGATATATGAGGATGTGCTCATCCAGGTGGCAGGGGCTATTACTATCTGTATGGCACGATTACTATCTGTCCTCATGTAAAATGACTTCTAGAGATTCTTCCACTCATCGTTATGTGGACTTGATTGATATGAAGACACTGGTGGAAGGTGCCTTATCAGATGTTGGTGGAAGGTGCCATATCCAGGCATACATGGGAGAGGAGAAACAGGAAATGGAAAGAATGGAGCCAAGGGTAGTGTGGGAAACTGATTTTCCAGCTCCACAGCTTATATTTAAAAGATATTGGGCACAATTCTTCCTTTAATTGACAACTTTTAAAATTCATTTTTATCCTTTTTACATCTTTTTCTATTTATTGTATTTTTCCTCTCTTCTGTCTTTTTTTCTTTTCTTTTTTTTTTTTTTTTTTTTTTTTGTGGCAGGGTCTCCCTATGCAGCTTTGGCTGGCCTTGAACTCTCTATGTAGAGCAGGCTGGCTGGAATTCACAGGGATTCACCTCCCTCTGCCTCCTGAGTGCTAGGATTAGAGGTGTGCACCACCATCTCTGGCTAGTAATCTTAATTATATACATGGCATTTTTTTTTTTTTTTTGGTGTTTTTGAGACAGAGTCTTCCTGTAGCCCCAGCTGGCCTGGAACTCACTCTGTAGACCAGGCTGGCCTTGAACTCACAGAGATCTGCCTGCCTCTGCCTCCCAAATGCTAGGATTAAAGGCGTGTGCCACCACGCCTGGTGAACATTATATTTCTATAGACAATATCAGTACAAATGATTTGCCAAAGAGACAAAGCATATACATTCCAAAATATAGTAAAAAGTAGACAGGTGACTGAAGTGGCATGTGACACTATATGCAAATTTGATGAGGTTTGCAGTAGAGGTCACACACAAAAAATTTCGAATGTCTTGATTACTTCATAGGTTAACATAAGTTTTTTTTTTTTTTCCATTTTTTTGAACAGGGTTTTCCTGTAGCCCTGGTTGGCCTGGAACGCTCTATTTAAAGCAGGCTGGCCTAGAATTCACAGAGATCTGCTTGCCTCTGCCTCTAAGTGTTAGGATTAAAACCGTGTGCCCGGCAGGTTAATGTATTTTATCATAACAACTTTTGTTTTCTTTAAAGCTCTAGTTCTGGGGCTGGAGAAATGGATCAGTGGTTAAAACACTGGCTGCTCTTGCCAAAGACCCTGGCTTGAATCTCGGCACCCAGGGCTGGATTGATGGCCTAGCAGTTGAGAGCACAGATGCTCTTGCAGAGGACCTGGGTTCGATCCCCAGCACCCACATTGCGGCTGAGCACTGTCTTTAACTCCAGTTCCAGGGGAATGCGATGCCCTCTTCTGACCTCCTCGGCATTGCACGACATGGGTGCACAGACCTACATGCAGACAGTACATTCATACACATACAAAATAAATAAAATTAAAAAAATATTTTTTGAAAAAGTTGGTGACTGGGAGCCGCCCTTCGCCTTTGCAGCCAGTGCCGAGTGGGTTTGGTTCAGCACCATTGTCTCTTTGTGCAGGGGGGCTCCTGAAGCACAGGAGCCCGGAACTGGCTCCAGATATGGTAGATTGATTCTTTGGTTGCTGGAAAAGGGTCTAAACTCTAAATCTTTGTAGAGGGTAGCTGTCTGGGCAGAGCAGCCATTCACCTTTGCAGCCAGTGCCTGGGTGGGTTTGGCTTGGCGCCATTGTCTCTTTGTGCTGGGGGCTCCTGAAGCACAGGATTCTGGAACTTGCTCCAGACAGGTACAGGGGCCTGGGCTAAGTCAGGCATATCCCCCCACACCCAACTGGAATTGATGAGAGAGTATCCAAGTGGATTTTCTTGGAGAACCTTCAGAACAGGAAGGGAAGAATGACTTAGACTTCCAATATCCAATATATAAACAAAATCGAAAGCCTGAAACCTAGACAAGTCAATACTCCATAAACAAGGAGGAGGAAAGAAAAAAAAAAAAGCATTGGAAGGAGGCAAGCAAAACCAGCCTCTAAAATAGTGAAAAGACATTTGTGATTGGCATTGGAATACAGGCAAAAAAAAAAGGAAACCCTCATGCGAGGGACACGACAAAGGGATAACATAGGAAAGGTGCAGGATAATTCTGCATCAAGCTCTACCAACCCTGCAGAAGATAGTTACAGTGGGATTTCCCCTGGAGGTGACCCAAGAAACAGATCTTAGAGGAATAATTGCAGACCTATGTAGAGAAATGAAAGAAAATAAAGAAGTCAGAGAACTAAGGAAAGAGAATGAAAAACTCAAAAAGGACTAGAGGGATACAATGACAAACTTCGGAAAGAACTAAAGGAACAGAATATCAAACTCCAGAAAGAACTAGAGGGAGAAAAAAAACTCTGGAAGGAAGTAGAAACACTGAAAAAGGAAGCCAACCAGTGAAGTAAGGAGCACCAAGAAGAGATTGAGAAGCTCAAAAAGGAATTGGAAATACTAAAGAAAACACAGGATGAAATGAAAAATGAAACAGAACACTCATACAATCAAGAAGAAATGAAAGGAAAAAGCCTCAGAAATAAAATGCAGGAAGCAGAACAAAGAATATCAGACCTGGAAGATAACACAGAGCAATTAAAAACCTCAAATAAAGATTATGAAAAATTTTTAAATACACAAAAGTGGAACAGCCAGGAAATATGGGACACTATGTAAAGATCAAACCTCCACATCATAGGAATAGAGGAAGAAGAATCTCAAGAGAATAGCATTGATCAGATCTTTAACAGAATAATAGATGAAAATTTCCCCAAGCTAAAAATAGATAAACCCATAGAAATACAAGAAGCACATAGGACCCCAAATAGACAAGATAAGAAAAGAAAATCCCCACGCCATATCATAGTTAAAATGCTAGCTGCCCAAAACAAAGACAAAATTCTGAAAGCTACAAAAGAAAAACAAGTCACATACAAAGGGAAACCCATCAGAATTACAATTGACTTCTTGGCACAAACCATGAAAGCAAGAAGAACATGGAGCAAAACATTTCCTATGTTAAAGGACTATGGATGCCAACCCAGAATACTATACCCAGCAAAAATGTCGATTCTAGTTGAAGGAGAGAGAAAAAACCTTCCAAGACATAAACTAGATGATAGACTACATGGCCAGAAAACCAACTCTTCAGAAAATACTTGAAGCAATTCAAAAGACAGAGGAGAGGAGCAACTATCCCCAAGCACATAGGAAAAGAAACTAATAAAAACATAACTGCAGGAGTAGAATCAGAGACTAAAATTCTGAATGGATAATAAGGTGAAAGGAAGCAACATCCATCTTTCAATTATATTATAACATTAAATATCAATGGACTAAACTCTCCAATCAAAAGAAATAGACTGGAAGAATGGATTAGGAAACAAAATCCATCTATATGCTGTCTACAAGAAACCCATCTCAATTTCAAGGATAGGCACCAACTTAAGGTGAAGGGATGAAAGAAAATATTCCAAGAAAATGGTACCAAAAAGAAAGCAGGTGATGCTATTCTAATATCAAACAAAATAGACTTCAAAGCAAAAGAAATCAAAAGATACAAAGAGGGCCATTACATCTTTATTAAAGGAAAAATTGACGATGAAGATCTCACAATCATGAATATATATGCATCAAACGCAGGTGCACCAAACTTTATAAAGACAACTCTTCAGGATCTCAAGGCACAGATTAACCCCAGAACACTAATAGTAAGGGACTTCAATGCCCTACTAAGTCCTTTAGACAGATCAACAGGACAAAGGATAAACAGAGAGACATCTGAACTGAATGATACATTACATTAAATGGACCTCACAGACATCTATCAAATATTCCACCCAAACAACAGAGAATACACTTTCTACTCAGCACCCCATGGGACATTCTCCAAAATAGACCATATACTGGGTCACAGGAAAAAACTCAACAAATACAAAAAAAATCTCATACATTCTATCAGACCACAGTGCAATAAAACTCAATATCAACACCAGGATAAGCCCTACAATCTACAAGAACACATGGAGGGGCTGGAGAGATGGTGTAGCAGTTAAGAGCGCCGACTGCTCTTACAGAGGACCCGGGTTCTAACGCCAACACCCACATGGTGGCTGAAAACCGCCTTTAGCTCTAGTTCCAGGGGAATCTGACGCTCTCTTCTGACCACCACAGCATTGCACAACATGGGTGCACAAACCTGCATGCAAACAGTATACTCATACACATGAAATAAATAAAATAATAATAATAATAATAATAATAATAATAATAATAATGTTAAAAAAAAGAACACATAGAGACTAAAACAACACTCTCCTGAATAACGAATGGGTCAGGGAAGAAATAAAGAAAGAAATAAAAACATTCCTGGAACTGAATGACAATGATAATACAACACGACAAAACGTATGGGACAATTTAAAAGCAGTTCTAAGAGGGAAGTTTATAGCCTTAAGTGCCTACATGAAAAGAACAGAAAAGAGCACAAGTGAATGATATAACACAGCAGCTAAAAATACTTGAGAGACAACAACTAATGAACCCTAAATGCAGCAGACAAGAAGAAATAACAAAAATCAGAGCAGAGATCAATGAAATAGAAACAAAAAAACTATACAAAAAAAATCAATGAATCCAAAAGTTGGCTATTTGAGAGAATAAACGACATAGACAGACCTCTAGCCCAGTTAACCAAAAGAAAGAACAACTCCAAATCAATAGAAACTGTGATGAAAGTGGAATCATCACAACAGACAATGAAAAGATCCAGACAATCATAAGGGAATACTTAAAAAACCTATACTCTACTAAGTTTGAAAACCTAGAAGAAATGGATGAATATCTGAAATCCTGTGAATCACTAAAGCTCAACCAAGAAGAGATCAACAGCTTAAATAGACCAATAATATATGAAGAAATTGAATCTGTAATAAGAAGCTTCCCAATGAAGAAAAACCCAGGCCCAGATGGTTTTATGGCAGAATTCTATAAAATATTTCAAAAAGACTTACAACCATTACTACTCAAGCTGTTTAGAAGGATACAAATGGAGGGGGTTCTCCAAGATTCTTTCTATGAAGCCAGCATCATGCTATTACGAAAACCAGGTAAAGATACAACCAAAAAGGAGAACTATAAACCCATCTCCCTAATGAACACAGACGGCAAAATTCTAAACAGGATACTGGCAAATCACATATAGACCCACATCAAGAAGATCATCCATCATGACCAAGTTGGATTCATGCCAGAGATGCAGGGATGGTTCAACACACGAAAATCAATAAATATCATCAAGCATATAAATGGACTGAAAGACAAAAAACGCACCATCATCTCAATTGATGCAGAGAAAGCCTTTGACAAAATCCAGCATCCCTTCATGCTTAAAGTCCTAGAACGAATTGGACTGGAGGGATCATTCCTCAATGTAATCAAAGCCATATACAGGAAACACACAGCCAATATCATCCTAAATGGGGGACAATGACAGAAGCATTCCCCTAAAGGTAAGACACTCCAAGGCTGCCCTGTTTACACCACTACTCCTTTTCAATATAGGTCTTTAAACACTTGCTAGGGTTAATAAGGCAAGAAAAGGAATAAAGGAGTTCTAATTGGAAAGAGAGGAGTCAAGACTATTCCCTTTGCTGATGATAGATTGTTTACTTAAGGGATGCTAAGAACCGACTCCACAGAAAAACTCCTAGAAATGATTAAGAGTCTTCAGTAAAGTTGCAGGATAAAAAATAAATCTAGAAAAATCAGTAGCCTTTCTTTACACCAACAACAAGCAACTGAAGAAGGACTACAGGAGACCTTCCCACTCAAAGCCTCAAAACAAATAAAATACCTAAGAACAAACCTAACCAATGATACCAAGGATCTTGACAACAAAAATTTTAAACTCCTGAAGAAGGAAATTGAAGAAGACATCAGAAGATGGAAAGACCTCCCATGCTCATGGATTGGGAAAACAAACATAGTAAAAAAAAACAAACATAGTAAAAAAAAATTCTACCCAAACTCTTGTACAGATTTAATGCAATCCAATTAAAACCCCCAAGAGTTTGGAAAAAAAAATCCTTAATTTCATTTGGAAAAACAGAAGACCCCCAAATAGCCAAAGAACCCTGAGCAAAAAGAGCAATACAGGGGGGATCTCTATACCAGACTTCAAACTAGAACTACAGGGCTATAGTCATAAAAACAGCTTGGTAGTGGTACAAAAACAGACCAGTTGACCAATGGAACAAAACTGAAGATCCAAGCCTGAGCACATATAATTCCAACCACCTCATATTCGACAAGGGGGCCAAGAAGACACAATGGAGGAAAGACAGCATCTTCAGCAAGTGGTGTTGGCAAAACTGGATCACCACCTGTAGAAGAATTAAGTTAAACCCCTACTTCTTGCCCTGTGCAAAAGTCAATTCCAGATGGATCAAAGACCTCAACATGAAACCCAAAACTCTGGAGGCGACAGAAGAAAAAGTTGGTAGCAGACTACAAGACATAGGTGTAGGAAAACACTTCCTAAATCAAACAGCAGCTGCACAAGAATTAAGGTCGACAATTGACAAATGGGACCTCATCAAACTCAAAAGCTTCTGTACATCAAAAGAAACAATAAAGGAAGTGAAAACCCACAGACTGGGAGGAAACCTTCACTGCAGATACATCTGACAGAGCATTGATTTCCAGAGTATACAGACTACTCAAAAAACAAAGAAGAAAGAAAACAAATGAATCACTCAAAAGATGGAGCAAAGAACTTAATAGAGATTTCACAGAGGAAGAATTAGGGATGGCTGAGAAACATCTAAAAAAATGTTCAACATCAATAATAATTAGGGAAATGCAAATTAAAACCACTTTAAGATATCATCTCACTCCTTTAAGACTGGCTAGGATCAAGAAAACAAATGATGCCAAGTGCTGGAGAGGTTGTGGGGAAAGGGGAACTCTCATTCATTGCTGATGGGAATGTAAACTTGTACAGCCACTATGGAAAGCAGTGTGGAGAATCCTTGGAAAACTCAAAATGAGCTTGCCATTCATCCCAGCCATAGCACTCCTGGGTATATACCCACAAGACTCATCTTACTGCAGAAATACATGCACAGCTATATTTATTGCAGTTCTGTTCACAATAGCAAAAAGCTGGAACCAATTCAAATGTCCCTCAGCTGACGAGTGGATAGAGACAATGTGGTGCATGTATATAATGGAGTTCTATGCAGCTGTAAAGAAAGATAACATCATGAACTTTGCAGGTAAATGGATGGAACTAGAAGATATTATGTTAAGTGAAGTAACACAGTCCCAGAAAAACAAACGATGAATGTTATACCTCATCTGTGGATGCTAGCATCAATAACCCAGTTGTAAATACTTCTTATGGGGAGGGACGCATATTGGAAAGAACAACAACAGAAAGGCTGCATCAAAAACGGACTGAAATGGTGAAACTGGAGGGGTGGGAGAGGGACACGGGTCTATATTCAATTAATGTATATTTAATTGATGTGAGTTTAACAAGTATCCAACTTTGCCCAAACTCTACCTACAAACTACATGGTATTTTAGGACTCAATATAAGTAAAAATATCTATATTAAACAACATTTATTTAAGGGTTTTAATAAAAATGTTAATCCATCTAAGTTAAGTTGAAATATAAATTGTTGTCCACATTTGTTCTACTTAAAATCTGTATAACAATAACCTTGGGATTAACATATACAAATGCTCTCTATAATTTCTGTGTTATACTGTATCATCTTGCAATATTCTCTTTTACCTGTAGGATAATTTAACTTAAGGAATTAAGTTTGCTTCCCAAATTAACAACATACAGTCATCCAAAACAGCTTGGGTAAATTTAATGAAGTTTACACCTTGATTCCTGCCTATAGGTATGTGTACTACAACTGCCTTTTTGAGACTCATGGGTCAAAAAATAAAAACCTAAAATAAAAAAAGGGGGGGGGGAATACAGTTATATATTAAACCTTTTGGTCAAATTTTCTTTTCTTTTTTTGAGACAGGGTCTCCCTGTAGTCCCAGCTGTCCTGGAACTCACTTTGTAGACCAGGCTGGCCTTGAACTCACAAAGATCCATCTGCCTCCGCCTCCCAAGTGCTAGGATTAAAGGCATGCACCACCATGCCTGGCTTGTCAAATTTTCAATTAAATCTTAAAACTAACTATAGAAAAATATTTGTATGTTCCCACAGGTAAAAACCTCAACAACTTAATGGCTGAGAAAGAAAAGATACAGCTTTGCATTTTGCAGGATGTACCAAGAAATACCAGCAGAGAAGTTGGCCTATCTAAGCATTAAAAGGAAGAAAAGCCTCATACTGCTACAGACATCAAACATCTCTGAGGATCCTATTTGTAACAACTGTTTATAAAGAGTCCTAATGAACCTTACCTTCTAGGGGCCTGCAAAGTCTTATGAGAGACCTTCTTACTTCCTTTTCATAGAACAAAGAAATACATGATGGTAATGAAGTCATTCTCTAACCGTAACTTAGAGCCAACTGTCATAGAGGTAATCGCCTACAAAGCTGGTATAACTGCTTTCTTAAATTGACTAATAGACACAGGAAACATGAAAAGGATTATTCTCTATTAATATAATACTAAAGTCTTTTCAAGCTGTGCATTTAAGCAAAATATATTAATACAGGAGAGCTCTGATATCAGCAATGGATTATTCTACCAAGGAGATGTTGGCCAGGGGATCCAACCCCCCCCCCCAAAGGTAAAGGTTTCTTGCCTGTAAACTGGGATACCTGCAAGAAGAGAGGTGGTAAGGCCCTGCTGTGGAAGACCTGATGCAAGCATGGGAAAGATGTATTGAGACCACACTTGCCAGTGTACGGTTGGTCTCTAGAATGCCAGAGAGTGTTACCAAAGGCCACTAAACCAATAAAGCAAAAATTGGTCTCCTTGAGTCAAGCAAGACTCCTCCGTCAGCATCAGCTACACCTTACCTGCCTGGAAATACTGTGCAGCAGTGGCAGCCACATGTCTATATATCCCAAATCTAATTGGCTATTAGCTCTCTCCTTGGAGGAATAATTCACGGCTGATGCCACAAGCCTACATCCTCTAGTGGTTAGGAGAAGTTATAAGCTACAGTAAGACCTTGTCATCTTTTACAGAAAAAATATAATACATGGATTAGCATACCATCCAAACATCTGTGTCTATACCAAAGTAACCTACCATAATAATTAGTACTGTTTAAATACCTATATATCTAATTGCTTGTGCTTCATTGGTAGGATTGAGAGGTTATACCTGGACAAACTGTCAACCCATGAAAGGAAACAGCTAGAACTGATCAGAGTCCAAAATGACAACTCCAGAGAAAGTAGACTGTTTTGCTTCTCGTCCACTAGTACCCCTTTTCTAAGCCTAGGGAACAATGTGCAGAAGAGGGGGCATGGTAGACTGTAAGGGCTGTGATTGGAGTGAATGGTGAAACTACAGCAACATAGTCTGGACACTTATTTGATCAACATGATTGTACATAAAAACCCCACCAGCTGGATGGTGGGAGACATGGGCTGTGTGGGTTTGGGCATAGCTGCTTGCAAATTGGTTCTACATGAAGGATGCTTGAACTCATAACATTACTTATTGTTAAAAAAATAAAAAATAGGGGCTGGAGAGATGGCCTAGTGGTTAAGAGCACTGACTACTCTTGCAGAGGACCTGGGTTCGATCCCCAGCACCCACATGGTGGCTGAGAACTGTCTGTAACTCCAATTCCAGGAGAACTCCAGTTCCAGGGGAATCCAAGACCCTCTTCTGACTTCCGCGGCATTGCATGACACAGGTGCACAGACCTACATGCAGACAGTACATTCATACACATACAAAAATAAATAAAATAAAAAAATAAAAAATTGGAAAAAAAAAGGTTGGTGACTTAAAAAAAAAAAGAATCTCAGCACCCACATTGTATCTAGGGGATCCAATGCTCTCTTCTGTCCTCTTTGGCCATTGCACGATACAGATGCACTTACACACAGGCAGACATAACACTCATACACATAAAATAAAATAAATGAAAAATTAAAGCTTTAGTTCTTACATGAGTGTCTGTCTCCTCTGTGTGACCCAATTAGAATAAAGGCTTTTCCTTTCAGCAGCTCATTCAGAAAAATGCCTGTCTTCCACAGCACTTGGTGAGCTCCTTTTCCTTCCACCCCTCTCCATAGGCTAAGTCCCTGAAAGGCTACTTTATTTAGAGTCTCTCATCCCAGGTGGAAAAGTCTGCCTCTTCTTTTACTCTTGCCCCTTCTGTGAGGTTTGCTGAGGGGCAGCAATATGCCTACCCCAGGTCCCAACAACCTCTTCCCCTCTGTGTTGCTTTAGGAGTTTTGAATATCCTGTTTAGTCTTCATAAAGTGTGAAGCCATATTCATAATTAGGAATGTACATTTAATGTTTTTATATTTTAAGAAAGTTGAATAATTTTCAAATCATAGACAAACATTTTTGACACTTCTGTGTTATTCAGACAGACACCACATTTTTGTCTTTGAAACTATATATATACATATATATATTCGCACCCACGTGTGTTTGTGTGTGTGTGTGTGTGTGTGTGTGTGTGTGTGCATGTGAGTGACAGGGTCTCCCTATAGCCCCAGCTGGCCTGGAACTTGCTCGTAGACCATGCTGGCCTCACAGAGATCTACCTGCCTCTGCCTCTGGAGTGCTGGGATTAAAGGGGTGAGCCACCATGCCTGGCTGAAACTATATATTTTACTGTAAGTGATTACAGTAGGAAGTTGAACTCACTTGTGGGAGTTAGGGTTTCCTCTGGTGAAATTAAAGTTTTATTTTTAAATTTTTGAAAGGCAATATACTGGTTTATTAAAATTAAAAGTACAGGGCTGGAGAGGTGGCTCAGCAGTCAAGAGCACTGGCTGCTCTTGAGGAGGTCTTGGGTTCAGTTCCCAGCACCCACATGGTAGCTAACAACCTTCTGTAATTCTAGTTCCAGGGAATCTGAGGCCTTCTTCTGGTCTCTGTGGGCACTGAATATCTATCTCTATCTCTATCATCTCTCTATCTCTATCTTATCTCTATCTCTACCTCTACCTCTATCTCTATCTCTCTATCTCTCTATCTCTATCTCTATCTCTCTATCTCTGTATCTCTATCTCTATTTTTCTCTCTCTAAAATTTTTTTTGTTAGTTTTATTTATTTCTGTATATGTATGAATGTACTGTCTGCATGCAAGTTTGTGCACCCATGTTGTGCAATGCCGTGGAGGTCAGAAGAGGGTGTCGGATTCCCCTGGAACTGGAGTTCTCCTGGAATTGGTTCTCGGCCGCCATGTGGGTGCTGGGGATCGAACCCGGGTTCTCTGCAAGAGCGGTTGGCGCTCTTAACCGTTAGGCCATCTCTCCAGCCCCATATTTTTCTCTCTATATCTATATCTATGCAGGTAAAACACTCATACACATAAAAATAAATTAAAAAAATTAAAAATTAAATTAAAAGTACACCCTTTTCAAGGACAGTGTTTGGGGATTGTCACAATCTTATCTTAATCTGATGGTTTCTAATTTTGATCTTAAGGCTCTTTTCCCATTCAAATTTAACATGATTATTTTCTTCTAACTTTAAAGAAAGAAGAAATATATGCATTTAAACCATTTGTATTTCTTTTTTTCCTCATTTGAAATCAGTTGTACTGGTAGTAGTTAACATTTTTACCCACCATTCTTACTGGTACATAAGACCATTGCTGACAATTCTATTCAGTAATCTCTAGGTAATTTGGGGAGGGGTTTCAGTAATCATTTGCGAATCAACGTTCTTTTCCTTTGCATATAGATTTCTTTTTTTTTTTTTTTTTTTTTTTTTTTTGGTCTTTTTGAGACAGGGTCTCTCTGTATCCCCCAACTGTCCTGGAACTCACATTGTAGACCAGGCTGGCCTTGAACTCACAAAGATCCGTCTGCCTCTGCCTCCCAAGTTTCATACAGATTTCTAATTCTAAGTCTTCTGCTTTGTCTCTGTCATTAGGGTCTGAAAAATCATTTTTTCCCATTTTTCTGATATAATTTAATTGTGAAAGTTCACTGATTCAGTTCTATCTATGTTTGGAAATCTTATTCTTTATTAATTGAAGGCAATCAATGAATTTTTTTGTTCTTGGAATATAGTCTATTTTTCTGACTTTGTATACTTACTGGTTGACTAATATTTTTAATTGTTAAGCCCTATTACCTATAACAACCACTCAGTTTGTGGATTCCAACTAACTAGAGAGACAACACATTTTTAAAATATAGGATTCCAGCCGGGTGTGGTGGTGCACGCCTTTAATCCTAGCACTTGGGAGGCAGAGGCAGGCGGATCTTTGTGAGTTCAAGGCCAGCCTGGTCTACAGGGAGACCCTGTCTCGAAAAGACAAAACAAAAAGTTATTAAAATTAAGGATTCCATTATGATTAATACCTGCAAAATGGTCCTGAAACAGTGTTGATATTTAAAAGTACTTTAGGTAATACAAAGGAATAATATTAAAGATCAATTTGGGATTAATGATGATTGCTTTCTAATAGGGCATATGAGCTATGAACAAACTGTTCTAAACCTGGATTCTCAAAAGTCTTTTGGAATCAGCTTTGATAACTTTGCATACCTCCTGAACAGTAAATCTCAGTTTGCCACAATTTTGATTAGTTAGGATATCCCACATCTAACCCCAAGAACAATTGAAACAATAACATAAAAACTCATACTAGGTTTTCTTTTCTAAAAGTTGTATTCTGGGGCTGAGAGTATAACTCATTTGTAGAGCCTTTTGCTCAAAGTACACAGGGCCCTGGGTTTGACCCCCACACACTGCAAAACAACAAGTCTTTTCTTTCCATTACAGATTTTGAGTCTGCCTGGTTTAACTTCAAAACTGATTCTCTGTGTTTGTATCAGCAGTCCAAAGTGACTGAGTGATCTTGTAATACTATTAGGGATAAATGCTGGTGTCTACTTTATAGTAAAGTAAATAAAACTCCATGCAATCTCCATTAAAGCCACCCTAAATTACATATTGATAGTGTCTGTTTCCTCAAGCAGATTGTAAGGTTGGGTGTGTCCTGTGGCCATTATATTCCAGTTTACTTTTCCTGGTTCATCTAGTACAGAACGTTGCATGTGGTAAGCACTTGAAAATGTTTATGGATTGGAAATAAATAAACACATTTAAAACAGTATTTGGAAAGCACTTCCTTTACAGATGCTGCGTTGGGTCTCACTTGACTCCAACCAGGCCTCTCAGAGCTCCCACTGCACACACAGCCCTGTGTTCAACAGAATTAGAGAGAGATGGAACAAAGGCAGGGTTCTGGATTTGGTTAGGGCTTAAGATGGAGCCAGGGTGGAACACTCTTCTATTGGGGGGGCTCTCATTTTCATGTCTGGCAATATAGGTACAAGACATGGGCTCCTCAAATATCACTACACCTCTGAATCTGCTAGGTTCCTTGTTAAAGTGAAGCCTCAGGTTCAGCAGATCTCAGGTGGGGCTTGAGACACTTTCTCTCCATAAGTTTACTGATGATGAGAGGCAGAGATGTTTAATTAATCTCTGCATGTCTAGCAATATAAATGAAATAAAGCATGTTTTCATCTTCAATATCTGCTGAAATCAACAGCCCTCAGAAACAGTGTTCTATATCCAGGCTATGCAGCTTCTGGTGCTGAATCAGGATTCTGAACTTGAAACATTTTACTTTTCTTTTTCTTTTTTTTTTTTTTTTTGGTCTTTTTGAGACAGGGTCTCCCTGTAGTCCCAGCTGTCCTGGAACTTGCTCTGGACCAGGATGGCCTTGAACTCACAAAGATCCGCCTACCTCTGCCTCCCAAGTGCTAGGATTAAAGGCGTGTGCCCCACCACGCCCAGTTTGAAACATTTTACTTTTCATATCAAAAGCCAAAGCTCTAGGAGACTGAGAATATAGAGCTTTGATCACAGATGGCACAGATGGTATTGACATCTGGTGTCCAGTTCAGAGGTAGCTAACCGTTCAGCAGACAAAGAATCCAGGGTTGGAGGAGACACACTGGGAGGCAGGCCTCAATGAGTGCAGCAGAAGGACTTGCTGCAAACTGCACGCTCTAGGTGGTCAGGCTTCAGACCGGGTCTCCGAGCTGAAAGACAGTTTTCCTATTTCCCAGGGCTTAATAGGGGAAGTTTGGGAAGCTCACAGGTCAGCTCCTGAGTAGGCATCAGCAGAGGTAAGTAAGGGAAGGCCTCGCAGTTGGAGCCTGCTTGAACAACTTGACCCAGCAGATTTCAGAGCTCTTTGGAAGTTGAGCTGTGGTCTAAGCCATGTGCCATCTATGTTATCAACAAATCATGGTTTTGTGTAGATACAGTGCATTAGTAAAATTTAAAGTTGCTATGGATATCTGCTATCAGGCTCCACCTGAAGTGGAAAAGAGTCAGGTTGTAAAGGTAGTGTAGGTAGAAGAGTCATGGGAAACTGAAGATAACTGTTGGATATGCATGGTAGCAGTTCACCAGATGTCTCATGTGTGGGTGACCTCATACATCCTTCTACTAAGGACGTAAGTGTAAGATTTTCAGATTATAAGGGTGCATTCTTTTCCCTGGACACTAACAGTTCTTTGGGGACCCAGGCAGAGGAGCATCCGAAGGTGGCAGTCACAGCTCCACCTGGGTTCTAGTTGTAGTTTGCTGCTCACTTAGTGGGGATTAGAACTGATCTGTCAACCCCAAAGATGGGTTGTGACTGGCCCTATGCAAGATAAACAAAGAACTCAGAGAAGATTCAGCAGAAATCTGGATTCAAGGGAATCCTGCTAAAGAGGAAATACAGAATTTGCTATCAGCTAGCTTGCTTTTTACTGGGAACCATTTGAAACCACGGAGGGGAGGCTCATACTAGTCTGCTGCGTCTTCTCTCCCCTGACAGGACTCAGGGTCGCAACCTCCTCTGGACTTGTAAGATGAATGGGGAGTCTGAGAACCCAGCTGAAGCAGCACTGGACTCCTGTGGTCATGAGTCCAGTTGCAACATCTGGTGACAGGGGAGTGATATTGGCCTGAAGCTTGGAAAACTCTTGTGACATCCTTGTCCTCATGAGAGGTGGCCTTCTGTCCTTCCTCCGGGAGCTTTTCTGCCATGCAGGCTGACAAATATGGAGGTGGGAGGGACAGTGAATCAAGGAATGTCTGGACTCGGGGCCCTTTGCCTTCAAAAGAAGTGGCCTAAACAATCAGTGCCCTGAGAAAGCGGGCTCACAGAACCTCCAGTGCTCTCTTCCCATGGACTTCCTCAAGCTTTGAGTTCTGGAACCATAGGATCTGGCTTGCATTGAGGTTTTACCTTTAGTTGGTAGCAGTGCAGATTCCCAGGCCTCACGTGAGACCTAGTGGTTAGTGTCCAGGGGTAGAACCTAAAATCCCTTCCTGGTCTCTTCTTTCCCCTCCACCTTTCTTTTTTCTTTTCTCTCTTCCTCACTCACTTGTTACTTTCCTCTTTTTCTTCCATCCTTTCAGAGATAAACATTTTAGCTGGGCCTGCTGTCCTGTACTTGGGAGGCTGAAGTAGAAGGGTTGGCAAGAGCTTAAAGCCAGCCTGAGCTACACAGCAAGTCTGAGGCCAGCCTAGGATACAGATGAGACCTTTTTCAAGAAAATAACTAGCCTGGGCTACACAGCAGGTCAACAACAACAACAACAGCAACAACGCCCCAAAACTTCTTCAGATGTTTTTTTTTTTTTCTGACCACTTAGGAGGAGATGGTAAGAGTCTGGGAACACTGTGCTTTCCTTTGTGTTCCTCACTTCTCTTTGGCTTTGATGTCTTGTCCAAGCCTTCTAGCAACCACCCTTCCAGAGGGCCCAAGTCTGACCTTGGGAGGAATGCTAGATTGGGATCATGAGATGGCACAGAAAAGAGAAGGGGACAGAGAGGGAGCCAAGGGAGGGAAAGCATCGCAGTACAGACTGAAGACAGTGAGCCAGAGATGTGTGCATCAGTGATGTACGTGCGGCTCCTGCAGAGAAAACACACATATAAGAAAGGAGGTTGGACTCCAGTGAGTGGAGAAATAGGTGGGTAGAAGGAGAGAGAGAGAGAGAGAGAGAGAGAGAGAGAGAGAGAGAGAGAGAGAGAAAATATATCACTGCAAGGGAAGGAAACTGTAGGTAGTCTACCTCAGCTCTTCTTCTTGGTGTCCTCATCTGTAAAACACAGCATTACGAACTTCTAACCATTTGTGTCTGCAGTCAGTAAGGTAGCAAAACGAGGCTCTGTGTAAGCAGAAGCTCAGGAGGCATATCTTCTCCTAACTTCTCTTCTTTTTTCTTTGAATATTTTTATACACTCTGGACTTAGAGCAAGCAGTTTATACTATCAGTTTTGTTCTACTTGTCAGAGACACCTACTTTGAGATAAAATAACCTCATCTAGTTTCCTCTAAAGTTTTTAGATATGAATGCCTTTCTCTGAGCAACCCAGGTCATTTGATGTCGGTTTCTAGGCAAGTCAGAACTGAGTCCAAAGCTATGCACCGTGGAGTCCAGCAAAGCCACAGCAGGGTACTGAGAATCCCATGGAGAACTCTGTGAGGTTGTCATGAGGAGGAATCTCCTGCTGAATTCTCTCTGCTCCTTTCTTCAGTTGGGGTTTTTATCAGTTTTATTTATTTTGAAGGCAGCACTTTGATCTGTATTGCAACTTATTTTACTCAGTGCTATAATGTGGATCTAAAATATCCCAAAGGCCTGTGTAGAAGGATTGATCCCTGGGATGGTGATTTCAGGAGGTGGCGGAAAGTCAAAGAGGTGGGGACTAGTGAGAGGTGGTCCAGTCACTGCAGGTGTAGAGTACACGGGGTAGTGGAGCCCCGGTCTCTTTCTCTTTGTCTTTTGTCCTTTGATCATGAAGTGAACAGCTTTGTTCTTCCATGCACTCCTGCCACGACGTTCTTTGTTCTTCCATGCACTCCTGCCACGACGTTCTTTGTTCTTCCATGCACTCCTGCCACGATGTTCTTTGTTCTTCCATGCACTCCTGCCACGACGTTCTTTGTTCTTCCATGCACTCCTGCCCTGACGTTCTTTGTTCTTCCATGCACTCCTGCCCTGACGTTCTTTGTTCTTCCATGCACTCCTGCCACGACGTTCTTTGTTCTTCCATGCACTCCTGCCACGACATTCTTTGTTCTTCCATGCACTCCTGCCAGGACGTTCTTTGTTCTTCCACGCACTCCTGCCACGATGTTCTTTGTTCTATCATGCACTCCTGCCATGATGTTCTTTGTTCTACCATGCACTCCTGCCACGATGTTCTTTGTTCTATCATGCACTCCTGCCATGATGTTCTTTGTTCTTCCATGCACTCCTGCCACGATGTTCTTTGTTCTTCCATGCACCCCTGCCACGGTGTTCTTTTCCACCACACCAAGAGTCTGCCCAATAACAAACTAAAGCCTCCAAAACTCTGACTTAAAATAACTATCTTTCTCTTTGTATGTTGTTTATCTCAGGTACTCATTACAGTCACAAAAAGTTGACCGATGTAGTCTGTATAGATGTCTCTATGAGAAGTGAAAAGAATGGGGAAAAAGAATGTTGCTTTACTAAATCCACGTTTCTACTGATTATTATGATTATATTATTATTATTATTATCATCATCATAATTGTCATCAAACTTAGAGAAGAAGGCAACATGGAGTCCCCAACTGCTTCTGGTGGTTTCTCACACACATGGGTCACCAAGCCTTGGTCAGGCTGGGGAGTCCTCCACCACTTCCCCATGTTCTTCTTATTTTCTTGAAAGAACCTTTAAGACCGAGCTATGACTTCTAATTTTTTTCTCAGAACTAGAGCTATAGATTAACTTAACTGTTTTCTTTTTTCATGCTTCAAAATGGATATTCTTAAACCTTGTACAAATGGTGTTGCCCTGTCTTTAACTTGGGTTTGAGACTGCTAACTTTGAAAGGTCTTTATATTATTCAAATTCTCTAGGACCCTACCAGCTTCCCAGGGCATCTGAGTTCTTTTTTTAAAATTTTATTTATTTTTCTATGTGTATGAATGTACTGTCTGCATTCATACACATAGAAAAATATGTGCACCCATGTCGTGCAATGCCACAGAGGTCAGAAGAGGGCATCAGACTCCCCTGGAACTGGAGTCAAAGACGGTTCTCAGCCACCATGTGGGTGCTGGGGATTGAACCCGGGTCCTCTGCAAGAGCAGTCGGCTCTCTTAACCGCTAGGCCATCTCTCAGCCTGGCGTCTGAGTTCTTAATGTATCTTTGAACCTGAGCACATTGCTTATTGCTTCCAGACTGTGACCCATCACTGAACAGGCTGCACTACCCCAAGCAATTGCCAACAGCGATGAAGGGGTACTGTTTTGGTGGCCTATTGTTCTAGCCTGGCAGACCCTGGAAGACATTTGTAACATGTTTTTTAAGTTTTAGGTTTTAAAGCAAGTATTTACAGGGTCAGCTGTTTAACGTTTTTTTCACCAATTAAACTAATCCTTTGCAGTTCACCTCCTCTTTGTGTTTTATATTTATTGTGATCTATACAACATACAAGAATATATAAAGCCTTTACTATGGTATGAGAAAATATAATAACTAATTAAGTAACTGTATTATTGCATTCTTCTTGGCCACGGTCAGTTAGCCAGATGGTCTTCCTTGCTCCTCATTTTGTTTTGAAGACTCCCCAGCCTGTGCCTTTGGGGTATGGAAATTAATTAATAGGTCTTTGTTCCCAGTGGGGCTTCCATCCCTAGGCCCACCTCCCTGAGTGATGTATTTGCCCAGGCATTTTATTCTCCTATCCCCTTTGGGGCCTTGTAGTCTCTGTTTCAGGCCTTGGATTTTAGCTACAGAGGGTGGGTGGGCCTGCCTTCCTTGCTCTAAGTGCGGTAGAGCCGTGAGCAAAGAGCATGCCTAGAGGGGAGGGATAAATTGGCCACCAGCTGGGCTCTGTACGGAAGTTCCACCCCCCGGTTAGAGGGTTAGAGGATTCCTGGAAAGACGATGTCCGGAATCAGTGCCGCAGTCCTTGTGGGACTAACGAGGCACTGATGTGTTACTGCCATCTGGTCTCCCCTGGAGATGTTTACATGCAACTGTTCTATGAAATCAGTCCACCACGCAGGCAGACTCATCGTACTGAGAATATGTGTGCAGATGATTTAACTTAATGACTTAGTTCAATTGAATAGCTTCCAGTAGCATAGTAATGTGTTTTGAGAAGTTTTGAGAGAGAGAGAGAGAGAGAGAGAGAGAGAGAGAGAGAGAGAGAAGAGAGAGGAGAAGTTGGTTTCTCATCTCGTTCAAATCATTTTCCATTCCTCAGGGGGAGAAAGGAAAGTCTGAGAATCCAGCAGAATTAATGCAGGTTACCCATTACTTCATTTTATAATGTTTGGCAAGGGAAGCATGTTAAGTCAGTTAAATCTGTTTATTTGGCTCTTCCAGGCATTCCGTACAGATGGGGCCTGGGTTAGAGGGGACACTGAAATACATTTCTGCTGAGATGCCGTCCTGGAGGGAAGTAGGTCTGTTTTATAAGCAGAGCCAGCAACACCTGGATTCTGACTTGTTTACTAGGAACATCAGTTTAGCACTCTGCAGATGAAGAGTGCAACAAGCCCATCTCTGACCTCACTGTTACATACGAGCGGGATGACTTTGGGCAAGTCTTGTGAGCTCTCTATGAATTCCTTTCTTCAGAGGTTCTTTGAAAGAATCACATGGAAAAGCAGTTGTGAAAGTTCTTTATAATCTAAGAGAAAACTCAGCAAAATCTATTGTCCATGCCAGCATTAAGAAAGCGTGGCTTCAGCAAGAACATGGTAGCAGAGAGAGGAGACAATGTGGAGAATGTCAGTTTTCTTCGAAGGAAAACACCCTCTTCTCAGACCTACTCCAAGATGGCATGATTCGGACTTGAACAAAGGTGACCTGGTAGGAATCGGGAGCAGTAAGGTTTTAGGAGCCACGGCCTATTCTTGTACTATGGCACCACCCTCATGGTGTCTTAGCAATGGAAGATATGGATTTGAGAAGCTCGGGGAGAAGATGAAGAAGGTAATGCTAGTGGTTCTGACACCAACTGACCATGCTCTGGTTACACTGGGTGGGGTGCTTACCTGCATTCCACTATTGCTGTCTGAAACCATAGGCTCTTCTTTTAATTCTTATCTGCATTTTACAGAGGAGATGCCCTGGAGGAGTGAATACATGTCCACATATTTATAAAATATTGAGAATAACCACCAGAATCCCATAGGAAAACCCAGAAAAATATTTGAGATGGTAGATGTGGCTGCTTATTGGACCTTGTAACAAGTTAAAGGCAGGGCTGCTGCTTAGAACGCTGGACCCTCCTTTTGAGATTTCAGTGACACCTGCTGAAATGCCAGTCTTCTGGCTTCTTTGAGGACAGACACCACAGTTTTAGCTTCCAAGGATCCCCTTCAGCATGCTATCATTTATTACAATTATTCAGAATAATATAACATATTCTACTTATTCAGATTACTCCATTAGGAATAAAGAACAGTTATTTCTGTTATCTCTCAGTACCTTGCACACCATCAGATAGAGGGCTATTTGGCCTTTATCTCATCATCAGATAAAGTCTTAAATCCTCCTCTTACCCTGTCCCCTTACCATTTGGGGGCTGTAACAATTGCTGTACATATTCCCTGAAAGCAATGCCCCACATTGTTCCTGCAGGGCAGGTGGCTTCGTTATTCCTTGGTGTTGGTCTGGTCTGCCTGTTCCACCCCTACCTGTCTCTGCTGGTGTTTCCTGAACTCACTGTACATCTGGATGAAGGAAGAGACGTAATCAGAAGGAAATTGGATCGATCTGTCTTTTCATGCAAGACATTTTGTCCTCTGAGATTTTGTCTTATTTTTCCCCTAGGTTGTGTTTACAAATCAAAGTAAACAAACACTAGCCAGGCTTGGTGGCACACACCTTTAATCCCAGCACTTGGGAGGCAGAGGCAGGCGGATCTCTGGGAGTTCAAGGCCAGCCTGGTCTACAAAGTGAGTTCCAGGACAGCCGGAGCTACAGGGAGACCCTGTCTCAAAAAGACCAAACAAACAAACAAAAACAAAAAAAAACAAAAATCGAAAATAAACAAACACTAGAGACTCCACAAAACTGATGGAGAATGGCTGTTTTACAAGTGGATTTTTGGTTTATACATGCTTAGAACTTCATTGTGCTTAAAACTCTTTTTTCCATTTAGTTTCATTCTTTGATTTCTTTCCTACTAGCTGGTGACATAGAAATGGGATGTCTGAAATGTGTGGCCTTTGTAGCTAACAGTGACCGTCTCTAAATGCATCTGGGTCATTGTCAGGCTATCAACTAGGAGTTTTGTTGGGAAACACATATTGGGACACAGGGGCTATTTTGCGTAGTGCAGGGTGAAACTGAGGTGCCTGCAGTTGCATAGCTGGTGCTGCTCATGAGTGTGTGAAGAAGGTATGGAATGACACATAGTTCAAGTTACTACAACCAAACAAGTGCACAAAGCTTTTTACAAAGTACACATGTGTAAAAATTGAAATGATTATATTCCATTTCTTGCTGAAAGAATTAAAAAAATTTTTTTTGGTGAAAGAATTCTTAGCCAATGCTCTAGTTTCCTTTCAGTTGCTGTGATAAGTCACTTCGATCAAAAGCAATTTAGGGAGGAAAGGATTTATTTGGCTTACATTTCCAGGTTGAAGTCCTTCACTGAAAGAAGTCAGGGGAGAGCCAGGCACAGTGGCACACACCTTTAATCCCAGCACTCAGGAGGCAAAGGGAGGCAGATCTCTGTGAATTCAAGGCCAGCCTGTTCTACATAGTAAGCTCCAGGTCAGCTGGGACTATAGGGAGACCCTGTCTAAAAAAGAAAAAAAAAAAGTCAGGGGAGGAATTCATGCTGGAACGTTGGGCAGAAACAATGGAGGATGCTTGCTGGTTCGTTCACTGGTTCCTGCTCAGCTAGCTTCCTTGGACAGCCCAGGAACATGCGCCTAGAAAATGGTGCCATGTACAGTGGGCTGAGCCCTCCTATATCAATTAATAATCAAGAAATTCCCACAGACACGGCCACAGCCCAACCCGATCTATATAATTCCTCAATTGAGACCTTATTATTATTATTATTATTTTAAATTTTATTTATTTCTGTATGTGTATCAATGTACTGTCTGCATGCAGGTTTGTGCACCCGTGTCGTGCAATGCCGCGGAGGTCAGAAGAGGGTGTTGGATTCCCCTGGAACTGGAGTTCTCCTTGAGTTGGAGTTTCAGACGGTTCTCGGCTGCCATGTGGGTGCTGGGGATCGAACCCGGGTCCTCTGTAAGAGCGGTCGGCGTTCTTAACCGCTAGGCCATCTCTCCAGCCTGAGACCTTATTATTTATTGGGTGATTCTAGGCTGTGTGAAGCTAATAGTTGAAGGTAACTATGACAGCCAAGTGCTTTGGACTTATTGTGACTGTAGTGACCTTGACACAGCTTGGAATTGCCTGGGAAGAGAGTCTCAATAAAGGTGAGTCTACACTGGGTTGTCCTGTCGACCTGTCTGTGGGGGATCGTCTTAAATTCATGGATGTGAGAAGACCCAGCCCAGTGTGGGTGGCCCCAGCACTGAGGCAGAGTCACCAGCACTGAGGCAGAGTCACCAGCACTGAGGCAGAGTGTTCTGCATTTCGGAAGAGTGGAGAAATTGAGCTGAACACAAGCAAACAGGCCAGTGAGCATGGTTTGTTCTGGCGGATGCGATGGACTAGCTGTTTGAGGTACGTACCTTGATTCACATCTGTGAGGTTGAGCTTGATTGTCTATGTGACTGGATGTGGAATAACCTAGGAGATGAAACTCTGGGCGTGTCTTTAAGGGCATGCCCAGAGAGGTTTACCTCAAGTGGGGAGACACACTTTGAATGTGAGCAGAACCACTCCATGGGCTGGGGGCCCAGGCTAAATTAAAAGGAGAAAATGAGCCAAACACCAGCACTCATCTCTCTCTGCCTCTGGACTGTGGGTTCTGTGCGACTATCTGCCTCCCCACCAAGATGGACTGTGCCCTCAAACTGTGAGCAGATGTACATTCTTTCTTCCTTAAGTTTTGTTGGTCAGGTACTTTGTCACAGCAGATGACTAATGTACCATCCCACTTAGGTAAGTTGGAACATCACATTGGAAAGCTCTTATCTTGGGATCAAGCGGCTGGTCCTCCTGGCTTGGCTACTTCCGGCCATCTGACCACGACACTTAACGTTTCAGAGCCTCTGTTTTCTGCTTTGACCACTTAACAGAATGGCTGTAAGGACAAACCAAGTATAAAAGCTCTAAGAGTCAGTCAAATATATGACTTCAAGGTTTTTTTTTTTTTTGCCTTTTAAATATCTTTCTAAATTTAGAGGAAGTAGATTATTATTGGAATGAAAATGGATTTAGAAAATATAGTTTTTATATTGTTCAAATGAAGTTTACAGTAAAATTAGAGTGCTTTCACATTGTATGAACCATTTATGATTATGTAGGGTTCTAATTTGGCAAAATAGATATCTCATATTGGCTACATGTATTGCTTTATACTTAATCATTTAGCTAGATATATTTTGTAACCACATCACAGCAAATATTACTGGCATGCTTTTTAAATTGGTGCCAAACTTATTACAGAGTAAAATTATGTTTAACTTTTTAAAAATAATTTTTTAACATTTATAGAATTATTATATTTAAAATTACCAAATTATGATGAAATTGCTATGATTGTTATAGTTACTCAGAATTATGTTACTATTCTACTCATTCAGATTACTTCATTGAAAAGAGAGAGAATAGCTATTTCTGTTTTATTTTTTATTTATTATTATTTTTTTTATGTGTATGAATGTACTGTCTGCATGTAGGTTTGTGCACCCGTGTTGTGCAAAGCCATGGAGGTCAGAAGAAGGTGTCGGATTCCCCTGGAACTGGAGTTAAAGACGGTTCTCAGCCGCCATGTGGGTGCTGGGGACAGAACCCAGGTCCTCTGCAAGAGCAGTCAGCACTCTTAACCGCTAGACCATCTCTCCAGCCCCATCTATTTCTGTTTTAATTCATGGTCTTTGAAACTTCTTTGTTTGAGTACGTTATAGTTCACGATGCTTTGTAATTTTCGAAGCCTTTTGTAGACTCTGCTTCATTGGATGTTTTGCCCAACAGAAACCTTTGGTATTTTTCCTCTCCACATAGTATGGGAAGTGAGGCACTGGTGATTCAAGGGCTAAGGTAACCTTAGCTGCACTCTACGAGAGGTCTACTTCCCATTCGGCCCCTGAGCCTTTCCTTGTGGCCTTTCTGTTTGTTTCTGTGATTATTTGGTATATATCTTATCTTTTCTTCCCATTGTTATCCCTTGAGGGGGAGTACTAGTCTGTGTTTGTTCTCTGTATGTGTGTGTGTGGGTGGGTACACGTTCATGTGTATATGTGAACAAGTGCATGCATGTGTATGTGTGGGTGGAGGCCAGAGGTTGATGGTGAATGTCTTCGTTAATTGTTCATCACCTTAGTTTTTGAGATAGGCTTTCCCACTTAACTTGGAGCCCACAAATTTGGCTAGACCAGCTGCCTGGTGAGCCCCAGGAATCCTCCCGACTGACACCCCAGCATTGGGATAACAGGCACACACTGAAGCACCTGGCTTTTTTGGGTGGGTGTTGGGGATCAAGCCCAGTTCCTCATGTGTGCATGGCAAGCACTTTACTACGGACTGAGCCCTCTCCCCAGCCCCAGTACTGTTCACCTTCATGTTCATCGCTCTGTGTCTAGCACTTAGCAGGGGGCTCAGGGAAGGTCTGTTGGATGTACGGGTCCAGAATTTTGCTTGTTGCGACAAAATCCAGTTTTTTTTTGAGGCTTCTATTAGAAGTCTCTTTGTGGTCTTAGTTTACCAACAACAGTGTTCCTCCCAAAGAGTTGGCTTTTTCTTATCCTGTGGCTACCATTAGCTGTTCATCTGATTATTATTTTCTTGTCATTTCTGGGTGCTAGAAAGCTTTGAATCAAATCTTAGAAGCTGTGTAGGACTTCATGGTATGCATTTTGTGCATGGGCTTCTTTCCCACTTGTAATTTATTCCCTTTTCTTATTTCTCTTCACCATCCATTTAAAACTTATATTGCAACGTTCGTGCAATCTTTGCTATTACCTTAGTACCTTTGGCAGCAGGGCAGGTAATAAAAAATAGTACACAGAGTAACAGGGATGGTCCTTAATGTACTCGAGGGCAGTAGATGAAAGGATTAAATTTCAAGAATATGCCATTTTCATAGAATAATAATTTCTTTCAATTTTCTGTTTGATGTTTTTTATTTCAGGGAGAAACAGTGATAGGAATTGATGTTTGTGCTGAGATTCTTGGACTCTAAGCAGTGGAAGGCCCTATAATGACATTGACATGTGGACTTGTGTTTACTTCATGTTCAGAGGCTGTGTGAGAAATGAGAAAGTTATCCCAGCGTGCTCTTCTAAAAAGGTGGTGTGGCTTCTCTGCTATCTGCTTGGTCATGCCTTTACTGCTGGGAGACTTGAATAAAATTAAGTCCATCTCTGGCCCACCATACTCAGTGTGACTTTCTTTCTCCCACTTAAAGATGCCAATGACCAGAGAGATCATTTCCCACGCTGACATCTTGGTCAGCCTAGGCCTCCCCAGGTATTCTTCCGGCTTGAGAAATACTGACCCATACAGTCCCCAAATTAAAACTTAAAAAAAAATTGGTCCCAGCAACAACTTTCACTCAGCTGAGGCCACGCACCAGCAGACACAGTAGAGGCCTCCTGTCTTCTCTCTCTGTGCCTGGAACTTTTGTGACCCCCCTCTGTTGTGGGCAGAGGACTCTTGTTTATGTGTGAAGAACCACTTTCAGTTATAGTCATGATTATGTGACTTTTGGTATTTGCTATGTCCTCACTCTTGGCCAACACAAATATGTTATCCCATTCGACCTTCCTTAGCATAAGAATGACTTTGGAAGGCCACAAGATTTTCTAATAAACAATAATGAAGGAAATGAGAGCACCTGCAAAAGGAAGGAAAGCCTCCAACTGCAGATTGGGAGATAAGACATAACAAAGCCATCCACGTTCCTGTGAAGTGCTTGGTCCCGTCCAAGAATGTGGAATGCTATGACCACTTGTGTGGAATGCCTGCCCTGGAAGACTTGTTCCAACACAAGCAATAGAAGCCAACCAACCAGGGAGTATTGTCTACCCCCCTGTCACTGAATGGGAGCCTCACAGAACTCCCCATGCAGGAGGAAGAGAGAGGACAAGCTCTTGGCACCATTAAATTTAAGATTAACCTTCAGAAGGTAACAACTGCAGTAAGAGCCACTCCAGCCTTCTCCTTTACTGCTTGTCCCAAATGCCAAAGAAATCTAAGTAGTTCTTACAGCAATGACCTGGCTATTTAAGGCCTGTTTATGGAGCCAGTACTGGGTTAGGTAAAAGAGAGAGCCTCCTTCTTCTAACTGTATGGACTTCACTTGCCTTTAGTTTTGTCTTCTGAAAATAATTCAGCCAGACTAAAGAATATTCAACCTTGATTTTTAAAAAATAGCCTAAATTCTATTTTTCTACTTCTAAAGAAGCTCAAGTCTGATCTTTTCTAGATTTGTTTTTTTTCTTCTATTCCTAGTAGAAATAGGTGGTCTAAGGGCTGGGATGTAGCCCAGTGGCAGAACACTTGCCCAGCCTGTGGAAGGCCATGGGTTTCACCCCGTCATGGGGTCTGGGTTGGGCTGAGGGAACAGGCTCTGGACTCAAATTCCACTGGGATCCTGACTTGCTACCTAGGAGATCTTAAGCAAGTTTCTTCAAACTTTAAAGTCATTTCTCTCATCAGAGGGAAAAAAAGGATGATAATAATTACTTTGCCCATTTCCCATGTTTTGAAATCACAAGAGAAAAATCTGTGCCTAGCAACTCATTCTCTCTCTCTCTCTCTCTCTCTCTCTCTCTCTCTCTCTCTCTCTCTCTCGTTTTAAGTTTTGGTCCCTTCCCTGTCATCTGTCTCTGTCTTCCTGTTTAGTCTTATCTTTCATCTTCTCTTATCCTAGGCCTGTCTCCTTTTGTTCTCCTCCCTCTCTAGTCTATCAAACTTTGTGGGTAATGCAGAATCTATAAAAGCTGGATGGGCCGGGCATGGTGGCGCACGCCTTTAATCCTAGCACTTGGGAGGCAGAGGCAGGCGGATCTTTGTGAGTTCAAGGCCAGCCTGGTCTACAGAGTGAGTTCCAGGACAGCTGGGGCTACAGGGAGACCCTGTCTCAAAAAGACACAAAAAAAAAAAAAAAAAAAAAAAAAAAAGCTGGATGGATGTAGATAGGAATACTTCAGTTCCTACTTCCCCTTCCTTCCACTTCCATTTCCTTTTGTGGCCTGTGAGGCAAGCTCACAGCACCTGTGTGTCTCTTGATACCAATACCCTCTGCTTTTTCGGTGCCTTTTTGAGACAGGGTCTTCCTGTAGCCCCAGCTGGCCTGGAACTCATTCTGTAGACCAAGCTGGCCTTGTACTCACAGAGATCTGCCTGCCTGTGCCTCCCGAGTGCTGGGATTAAAGGCATTCACCACCACACCCGGCCCTCTGCTTGTTTGTACAGGTAGCAACTACTCCAGCTGAATCGGGCTGCCTGGAACAGCTGAGAAGCACTTCACTTGCTTTTCCTCTCAAAATGAATGTAACAACATTCAGTTCTTAAAAAGTCTATCTGGGGCTGGAGTGATGGCTCAGCGGTTAAGAGCGCTGGCTGCTCTTGCAAAGGACTTGGGTTCAGCGCCCAGCACCTACATAGTGGCTAACAACCATCCATAATTCCAGTTCCAGGGGATCCCGCACCTTCTTCTGACCTCTACAGGCACTGCATAACATGGGTGCCCTTACGCACATGCAGGCAATACACTCATACATACAAAATAGAAATATGTTAAAAAGCCAGTCTGGAGTAAAGCAATGACTGCTCAGATTTGTTAGGGGCTTAGAGTGGTCTCCCTTTTGGAACCTTGCTCACCACTATTACTGAGGAAAGAATGACCAGATGGAAAGGGGAAAAGTGGAGGGACAGAGAGGAAAGGAAGGAAAAGAAAGTTTATAAGAAGGTGATTGATTGCCGGGCGTAGTGGTGCATGCCTTTAATCCTAGCACTCGGGAGGCAGAGGCAGGCAGATCCCTGTGAGGTCAAGCCAGCCTGGTCTACAGAGTGAGTTCCAGGCCTGCTGGGGCTACAGGGAGACCCTGTCTCAAAAAGTCAAATAAATAAAAAAATAAATAAAAAATAAATAAATAAATAAATAAATAAATGAATGAAGGTGGTTGACACAATTTGGAGCTAGCTGGTGAGTTCCTAGTTGGCTTTTAGGAAAGGACTTTATTAGTTTTTCAAAAACCAAACTTTGCCTATTTTAGCCTGAACCTCTCTCCACAGCATATGAACCGGGCATGAACACGTGACACATTCTTACTGCCATGGCCATTAGGCTGCACCCCAAGTGCCTGCACCTGACAGTTTTGGCAATGGCTTAGCATTCTGCATTGAGAAAAGTTTGGGGACATATCTAGCGACGGAAAAAGAATACTATAACTCCTTATCAATGCCATGGGCAAAAAGGGATGCTGGGTTTGTTTGCATCAAGTATTTGCTAGCTCAGGTCGGAGGAAAATGACCCAGGACTGGCACAGATGCAGTATGGCATTCAGAAAGAGGGGAAAGAAATAAACATTCTGTTTTGGGGATAAGTAGAGACTGGAATAAGGAAGATAGAGTGAAGATAGGAGTGAACAAGGGAGGGAACATTGTTGCACAGTAGGGGTACAGATCTTACAAGACCATTAGGCTGCAAGATGAAGTCATATGAAACAGTGTTATAACGAAAGTTTCTCCTTGCACCTGTTAGTGTTTAGCCTCTGCTGAGGTGAACTCCAGTAATTTAGCCAGACAAAGCTGTTGAGTGCAAATAGTTTCCTAGATTTCCCTGTATGCCTTTTTCTGTCTTAAACTATTGATAGTTGCAAAGAAAAGAAGAAAACCCCCTTTCATTCAAGTATATAGAAGATGCTTTGCTAGTCTTTAAGCCATGTGATGAAAAGTTCTTTTAGAAAAAAATGCAAGTGTAACAAGGGCTCTCTCTGGGTTTGAAAATTGTTACTCAGAGATGACAATTTAAGTGATAAAGCAAGCTTGCCTGTGGCTACTCAAAACAAGTTCAAACTGGAAGGGTCCCTATGTCTCCTGATACTTTGATTTCTTAGTATAAAATAGTATACAATGGAGGCCGGGCATGGTGGTGCACGTCTTTAATCCTAGCACTTGGGAGGCAGAGGCAGGCGGATCTTTGTGAGTTCAAGGCCAGCCTGGTTTACAGAATGAGTTCCAGGACAGCTGGGGCTACAGGGAGACCTTGTCTCAAAAAGACAAAAAAAAAAAAAAAAAAAAAAAAAAAAAAGCATAAAATGTGTTTGAATGATTTTGATGTTCCAAAACTGTAGTTCTTAATGACACTCAATATTTTCTTATTAATCCTGAACTGCTAGCTGGAACCATGGCGTATTTTGTATAGGTATGCTTATATTTTTTACTTCATTAGAATTTAAAAGGTGTGGACTCATAGCTTTCTGGGGAAGACCAACGAGGACATGTGCAAGAAGCTGTGTATGAAGGTTTCTATACAGAAGTGAAGGCAGAAAGGACGTAAGAGATGGAGAAAGCGGAGAGCTGTGAAATGCTGTCTTTGGGATGTGGCATGACATGGCTATTGAAAACTGTACCATGGATGGGAGCTCAGGAGGTTCCTTCCTTTCCTGAGGCGATATTGGTAGTTGATGGGTGCTGGAGCAGGGAGGGTCATTTTTCTTCGAGGGCATGGCTGCTGTTTGGTTGGCCATGCTCCTGTGAACAGCCCTGCCCTCCTGATTCTACAGGCAGCACTGACTGGACTCAATGATTTATAAATAAATAAGAGGAAGAAGGGTACATCGAGTGGGAAGGGGAAGTGTTGAGGAGTTTGGTGAGAGTTGTGGAGGGTGGATATCATCAAGATATATAGGAGAGGTTGGAGAGATGGCTCCACAGTTAAGAGCACTGGCTGCTCTTACAGAGGACCTGGGTTTGGTTCCCAGCACCCACTTGGTGGCTAACAACCACCAATAACTCCAGTTCCAGGAGATCCTACATTCTCTTCTGACCCCCACAGACATTATACAACATGGGTGCACTTACATGCATGCAAGCAATACAATCATATACATAAAATAAAAATTACAAAAATAAAATATTAAAAAAAATACATGTATGAAATTATCAAAAATGAAATAGAAATGTTAAACATAAAGAAAAAGTCTTGCTGGCCTCATTGTTGGTGACTCTCCCACTTTATCAAACAGCCACCTGTTCCTGTTCATTTCCCCTCCCACTAGTAGCCTGCTTTGTGTTTAGTATACGGATTCAAACTGATCACCGCTCTTATTCGGTCTAGTCTTGCTTTTGAAATTTATTTGCCAAACTTCTACCTGTAATAGTCTTGACACCCCCATTTCTTTGATTTTTTTTTTTTAAGCTTAAGGGCAATTTTTTTTTTAGAGTTTAAAAGAAAAACTCTGCGGTCAAGCAAGCTGTAAATCTGAGCAGTTGTCCAGAGGAGGATGGAGGAGAGAAGGAAGAAAACTGACGCCTTTTAGAGCAGGCATGGAGGCCAGCAGTCACATGTCTGGAAGGGGAGCTTTAGAAAAGGAGTAAAGAAACCCACAGTATTGAAGGAAGGCCAAAGGGTCAGCGAAAGCATGCTTAGAAGACAGATAGAAGTGAGAATTCTTCAGATCAACGGCAGACTTAGGAAGCCGCGAGTCTGCTACATGTCTGTGGATGGCTCTGTAAGCTACCTCTCTTCCACTTTTGAATTTTTAATAATTTCTTTTTATTTCTGTATGTGTATGAATGTACTGTCTGCATGCAGGTCTGTGCACCCGTGTCGTGCAATGCCGCGGAGGTCAGAAGAGGGCGTTGGATTCCCCTGGAACTGGAGTTCTCCTGGAATTGGAGTTTCGGACGGTTCTCGGCCGTCATGTGGGTGCTGGGGATCGAACCCAGGTCCTCTGCAAGAGCGGTCGACCCTCCTAACCGCTAGGCCATCTCTCCAGCCCCACTTTTGAATTTTTGAGACAGCCTAGCTACGTAAGTCAGGCTGGAACTCACTGAGGCCAGGTTGGCCTCAAACTCACTGATCTACTGCCCCCGCCTGCAGGGAGCCCTGGGATTACAGCTGTGTGCCACAAACTGTTTGAGTCCTTTCCAGTACCTGGAATAAAGTCCGTGGCCTTTCTCTTGTTCCTCTCCGGACCCATCTATGCCAGCCCCACAGCCTATCGGGCAAACCCCACTACACCAGGTGCCTTGGCGTTCTCTTCGTCCTTTCATCACAGTACCACCGGCTTCTATCCATACTGTTCCTTCTTCCCTTCATCTTTTTGTCCACCAGGTAGAATCTTACTCTCCCTCTGATACCAGGTGGTCTCCAAACTGCTTCCGTTTTCAAGTTGGTTTTGATGCCTGCTAGGACTCTTTTCTCACCTATGTTTCCCTGTCAGGTAAAGAATTATAGGAGAAGTTCGCAGTCATAGCACACAGTCAATCTTCTTTGAAGCGAAGGTAACACAGCACACAAAAAGGCAGACTCCCTGTGGAGTGCTGGCTTTTAGAATCTATGGGGTAAGAGGTGGGACAGAGCTGGGCTCCTTCTTCCTCTTGGATGGGACTGGGCAGGATACTTGTTGCTGGTTGGTTCACTCAGATGGAAAGTGGGAATTTGATTGGGTAAAGCAAGGGGGAGAAGTTTGGTCCTGCGGGGAGAGCTGGGCAGCGAGGCAAAACCCAGGAAAGGGCCTGCTTTGGACAGGAACAGGAAAACAGGAAGCGGGCCATTTTGGATGAAAGTGAAAGTAATTGGAACTCCACTGAATCTGGGACAGAGGTTCCTTTCCGGCTACCTGCCTAATTTAGAAGAACTATCTCCTATTCCCCTTCAGTTTTTGCCTCTGTCCTAGCCCAGTTTGGATCTCCAGGCCATTTGTTTTATAGGACAGCTGGACAGGTTGCTCAATAATGAAATCCTTCTCTAGGCTCCAGAAGGCCAGAGTCTACTTTGGGGACCGCCCCCCGCTCCCCCTCCTCCCAGTGACCTAGATTTTAGAGAGTTACTGTCTGCAGTAGTCGAGGGTTTCTTGAGCGTTGTGGAGCGATTTTGTCATGATCCATTTGGATCTGAGGGTTTATATTTTCACCCCTTTTACATTAGGACCTATTGCGTTTTCTCTCTCTTCCAGTCTCCTAAGTTGCAGTTTCTCTGAGGGCAAGCATACAGTCTTCTCCAGCTCAGCACCCCAAGCAGCCAGTCGAGAATCTGGGACAAAGTAAGTGCACATGGGGGATTGAGCATCAGACAGTGTCCAGAGCAGAGACTAGACATGGTAGAAATCCGGCTAACTAACCTCTCAGCAGCTTTGACCTTCTGTTAGCTCGTTAGCAGGAATTCCTAGCTGCATGACCCATGATTGTTGAGAGGACCCTTGACAATGTCTGGAAACAGTTTTGTTTGCCATAATATGGGGTGGAATGGGTGGGCGTGGGGTGCTAATGACAACTAATGTAGAGCTGGGGATACCACTTATTTTCCTGCTGGGCTTAGGCCAGCCCCCCCCCCCCCCGTAATGTCACCTCATCACCAGGGCTTTAGAGTCTTGCCAAAATGTTCCTTTCCTCTGTGTTCCCTGACATTGGAGCCCCACCCTCCAGTTGATCAATACCTTTTTCTCTCCACTATTCCCACTCCATAGTCCTGGGAGAATTTCTACAGAGGAACGAGGAGGTCGGTTTTCTCTTCTTCCTCCGCCTTGCCTGTCTTGGGCTGCCTTAGGAGGTCCTGCGGCACCTGGCCCTGCCTGAGTCCTTTCGAGGTTCAGGGTCTTTCCAATTTATAGACCTACAAGTGAAGGCTTCAAACGATGTGAAGATCTGAGGTTTTCAGTTCCAATAGGACAAACTCATGATAGTGTTTGGGATCTGAGAGAGAGAGAGGATATGAGTGTCTGGATACTTGACTGTGTCCCAACGACATCACACTGCCCTTTGGTTGGGACATGGAAGGGGCTACGGGTCCCTTTTGTTTATGTGGAACAAGCCAATTGTTTCCCTCCATGCGTGGCTGGTCCTGTTTTATCTTTATGTAGCCTTTATTCCTCTTCCCTCCCCACAGACCAACTAAACATTCTTTTTTTGTGATCTTTGTTTTGGCTTTTTTTGTTTCTTACAATGAACTCTTATTTTGCTGCATAATATCAAAATATTTTCTTCAAAGACAATTTCCTTTAAAAATAAAATGTTATCAGGAGAGAGGCTATGTTCACAGCTGGTAAAGGCATGATTATATAATCACCGTATGGGGAATTAAAAAGCAATTTCATAATATAGCTTTAGAATCCAAGGAGAAAAATCAAAGGAAACATTCCAGTTAGTTAAAAAAAAAAGACTTTTAATCAAATGAAGTGTTTGAACTCTATTTGGTTTTTGTAACTTTGCCTTTTGTCTCTGGCAACTTTCTGTATGTGTGTGTTTTACTTGGTAAGGTTTTGCAAGAGGTTATCTTCATACAGTTATGGGCTTCCTGAGAGTTTGGGTAGCCTTCTCATTCCATATAAAAGAGCCTTGCAAGGAGTCACACTAAATGTTTTAGACATAAAGTTGATATGTGTGAGTCTTTATCTTTATGACCAATCTCTTAATATAACTCTCTTTTAAATTACTATTACTACAGGAGGAACCAGACTAAGTTAAGTAGAAACTGCTATTCTTGATGCCTATAAAGTGATATGGACTCTTAGACTGTATACGACTAGTTAAGTTGCACCTGCTTTGGAATGGGTGGCACTAGGGCTGTGCCAGTGATCAGCACCGAATGCTTGGAAAGGAACATGGTTCAGTTCCTGGGGCTCCCTTTCCCTCATTGGTGGTTTGGCCCAGCACATGGCTTACCAGTGCAAAGACAGGGTAGTCCTGATGGTGAGTGGACATCTGTGGTTAATACCACAGTCACAATAAGAGGGCACTCACTCCATGCAGAAAAGTTTTCTCTTTGAAACAGATAAAATGTCAGAATTACCAAAGAGGGGTTTGTAAAACTGTATCAGTAATTTGTAAGAAATATATTAAGTGGCACACTAGGGGCTACACATTTTGTTTGAGTCTCATGTCTATTGCTTTTAATTTAAAAAGAATTTTACATGTTGTCTCTTTATGTAGCCTATAATGAAGTTGTGAATCAGAATCCTCTTGCCTTGCTTCTTGAGTGCGAGGATTACAGGCAAACATCAGCATTCCTAATGGCCACTGGTTAAGTTATTTGATGTGAATTTAGCACTACCAATTATGGAGTATGTTATATTGCATATTGTAACCATTTATACACATGTATTTGCTATACAATGTAAACCCTCTAGAAAATTGTAGTTGAATACACATAAACATTATCCTATTATTAGACCAAGATGCTTATATAATAATTTTACTCATGAAAAGTAACACTTTTTAAATATAATTTGCTTGAATGTATGTATGTGTGTGCACATGTGCATGCACACTTGTGTAAGCCAGATGCTAACTTCAGGTTTCATTCTTTAGGTTCCATCTACCTTGGCTTCCTTCCTTCCTTCCTTCCTTCCTTCCTTCCTTCCTTCCTTCCTTCCTTCCTTTTTTCTTTCTTTTGTGTCTGTGAGTCTTTTGCCTGCATGTATGTATATGCACCATGTACATGCAGTCCCCATGAAGACCACAAGAGGGCATCATATACCCTGGAACTGGCCTTAAAGATGGTTGTTAGCTGCCAATGTGGGTGTTGAAAACTGAATCCAGGTCCTCTTCAAGAACAGCCAGTGCTCTTAAGTGCCAAGCCATCTCTCTAGCACTCTATCTTTTTTCTTGAGAAGGTTTCTCCACTGGCTTGGTTGTTATTAAGCTAAATTGGCTGTCCAGTGAGCCCCAGGATCTGTCCACCTGCCTCTGATTCCCTAGACCTGGGATTATAAACATGTGCCACTGTACTTGGCTTTTTTCATGTGTTCTAGAGATGGAACTCAGGTCCTCATGACTACATAGCAAATCTTTACCTATGGGATGATCTCCCCACCCTTACATAAATACATTTAAAGTATCTTTTTTTCTTTCATGTTTAAAATATCTAATGTATCTTTTGAACAATTTGAACTTTTCAAGTGGATTTAATTTTGTCAGGTTAGCAAAACCTGAGGTCACCCAATTCATAAAGCTACATTAAACCCTGAAAGGTTGAAATTTCCAAACTTTGTGAAATGACTATTTTAGTATTTTCCTGATGCTGGTTCAGAACATTTTATCTATATACAGTAAAATAACCAAAACTATAACCCTAAAAACATTTAACAGAACTGACATCCACTTCAGAGTTGACAGGCACATTTGGCGACTCATTTAGTCAATTCATATCACACAGTATTTGTAATGTGTTGAAATGTCTTTCCAATGACTATATGTCTGCATTTTATTTTCCATAAGGTTTGAGTCTCAATAAAGTATTTACTTGTGTGTAATTTTTATACTTATTTTGAAAAGTTATATTTAATATTTTATAAAGACCTCCATTTGTATTAATCCAGCAGCACCAAAATAATCAGAGAATAGTATTTTACTTACACTTTTGGTTTTTCTCCTTTTCTAGTAGAAGTCTATTACACTTAGTTATGAGCTTTGGGCTGTAGGTTTAGCTATGAAAAAGTAACCTTGTATGTATCCACACACTGCTGTACAGGTCCATAGGGGTTTAAAAGATGAGACGAAGACCAATTCATCCAACAACACACTTGCAGTCTGAAAACCTGAAAGTCAAGTCAGTGGCATTGGAGATAAGGACACGTGACCGTCTTCAAGCTTATTGCTTTGTGTTCGCCTTATGAACTTTGTATTGAACTTCTGCAGGGGATCTGATTGGGATGAAATGTCATATCTGAGACTGATCCTTATCTCCTAAACGTTTCCTTTGTTTCCTGATTCTTTGGGCTTTCCTCTCTTACTTGATTGTGAGTGGCCTGGAGCTTTGATCTTGTGATCAGCTCTGGCTCACAACACAGACTTTTGCTTTGGTATGACACATAGACCGACACGGGTATCCTCAGAAAATCTAAGCAGACAAGAGCTTACTTCTTCTGTGGTAAAGGCTGAAGGCAAATAGGGTAACTTCAGAATTTAGTGTCTCCCATTACATGATGGGAAACTGAAAATTCACACGGGTATTTTGGCATTAAGAAAGCACACCTGTGAGCACAAGTTGGATGTACAGTATCTATCTGTTTCTCGTTTCATTTGCAGCTTAAGAATAAAAATTTCCCTTTCTTATTGCTGCAGAATGAACTATTTGGAGTCATCTTTCAGATTCCAAATCCTTTCCTGCTTAAGAAATTACATTAAAATAGTTTTTGAAGTTATACAGTAAATGTAAAAGTGCTTAATGTACTGGGCCAAAAATCACATTGATGTCTTTTAGCCTAAATAATACTTAGAAATGATAAATGCAAAATAAAAGTTATGTGTTTTCTTTGCAAATAATATTTCATACTTTCTGATTATTTGTTTCTTTAACTAGAAAAAGGAGCATAAACACATATAGTTTATTGTATCCACAGTATCAGAAAAACATAATCACCCAGTGGAGGAACATGTTTAAGGTACACAGAAGCCCAATATGTATTAGATATGTGTCATGTTCTTTTAAAACTAAGGGTGCCATAAATAATGTGCTTTGACACTTGCATGACTAAAGTTACATAAGAGGAACTGCAAAGGGTTTTACTCCTTCAACAAACTCAGAAGTTAGATAATAAAATTAACTCATAAGCTAACCATAAGCATGTAAGTAGTGGTTTTTAACATAGTGTTCTCCTTTTGCACATCTTTAAATAGAAAGTATTCATTGGTACTCTAGAGACAGCCCCATGTCTATACTAATGGTAAGTTTATAATTTTGAGATGGGTGTCAATACTTTATGCCCCTCAAACTAAAAACAACTAAGAAACTGAATTCACATGCTTGAGAAATGAGTTCTTAGAATAGAAAAAGTTTATTCACCACCAGCAGACATTTCCCCTCTTTCATAAAGTTTTCATTAAGTTTGAGAAAGTATAGATAAATGATCCAACTTGGAAATATGTCCACCGAAAAATTCAACTTCAGGTTGTGGTAGAAACAGACAATGACAGCATTGTGCTAAGATATGTGTCACATTGGTCTTTATATTTCTTGAACACCCACTTGTTTTTTTTTTGTTGTTTTTTTTTTTACTGGGACTCATTGACTAGTTACTAAACAATCATTGAACTTTGGTCCAGTGGGTTCATAACCTGAATTCAAGTTGTAGGTAATGTTTGTAATTCTAAAAATGCCAACATTTGTCATTGTGAGTTATGTTTCCTTTAGGAAATTCCTTTACCAAAGAGAGGCAGTCATTTTTGACACTAATCAGATGCCTCTGTGCTGACCCTCTTCTGAATGGGGCCAGGCTTTCTAGGTTATTAGTATTTAAAAAGAAATAACCACTCAGTGTAGCGTTTCAGTAAATAATGACCTAGGAGACCTGCTAGGCAAATTCAATAATTTTTCCCACCCGCAGCAACGATTAGCTTAGAAAACATTACAGGGCTTTTCTTGAGTCAGCTGGGCACAGACTTGAAGCTCTTCATTCACATTTTTTGCTTAATCCCATGGCTTTGAATTTTTTGCCTTGTAAGTTCTTATATATAAAGATTAGGAACTGCTTCTGGCTATGCAGAATTACATGCTTTTAGATGAAATTCAATCCATTGTACAAGGTTTTGTTCAGAACCATGCTAGTTTTTCCTTGTTGAATTTGGATGACATGGAGAACATCATTAGCTAACTGAGAACAGAAATTGTGTTACCCAATTTAAAAAAGCTGTAGCAATAATTTTGTGAAAGACTAGAAAAATTAAACACTAGTGAGTTTATTTAAGCCTTTTAAGGAAAAAGAGGAAATACCGGAAGATAATTAAAAGCGCAGAGCGTTCTCTGCCTCTGGAATGCATTTGACTTGCCTGCCTTTTATATAGGCTGTGTCATTATGAAGTTTGGGGATTTAAAAAGAATTTTTGGCATTTAACAAGATGATGGTCTTTTTTTCATCTTTGTGTAAAATAAGTTAAAATAAATCTTTAGTAGTGAAGAAGGAAAAAATACTTGGATCTCATGAGAAATTGAAAACTGATTTCTCTTTTTAAAAATGTTAACAGGTTCAAAATGCAGAGAATTCCTGAAAACTGGTTACCTGCTCCCAAATGATTTATCTGATTACGCACAGAGACAGACTTTGGAATGAGAAGTGAGACGCTGAGACAGAAAAGTTGAGCCTGGAACTGGGGGAGGTGTCTGTAAGTCAGCCGCGGAGGGAAATACTGAGCGAGTATTTCATTTGTTCATCTACCAGCATCCTGGTGGAGACAGGCACACATCCGTAGACCAGCTGTGCCAGATTTGTTGAAGGGTCACTTGGATTCAAGGCTAACAAATTCCTGGAGTGTTCAAGCTATAGATTTTATACCTCGTGTCCATTTCACTTCAGAGAGGAGGCTAAACACCCACGAAGACGCCCTTCTTGTTCTCTGGATTTTCCTCTGCTTTTCACGTCTCATTTTCTTCCTGGATCTGTTTAGCAGACTTCTGTTTTGGTTTGTGTAAATGAGCTTCATCTCAAAGTAGCCGTGACCCTCCCACTTCTAAATCCACTCTTAATGGCTAACCCTTCCTCTCTTCCTTCCGCATTTCCCAGTCTGCCCTCTTCAAGCATTTCTGCTGTGTTTAGCATAGCTGCGGATGGTTCTCAGGATTCATTCAAAGATGGGAAATGAGTTTTTTTTTTTTTCCTTCCTTAATTGACTTGGCTGGGAAGTGTTCATACAGAAGAGATGCTGGGAAAAGAAAAGGAACAGACATTCGCGGGAAGTGAGGTAATCGCACTGGACAGAAGGTGGTTCCGGAACTTTCCATTGAGAGTGGGCTTCAGTGTTATCAAGTATGAATCCCCCAGGTCCTGGCATTGCTGTGTGATAGAAAGGGCTTGGTAAACCCTTAACCCCTCTCCTGTCGATTCCTCACATCTCTAGTAAATATGACTAGCTGTCTCCTTAGTTTTAGAAGATTCTAGTTAAAAAACAGCAACAACCAAAACAGAGGGAGAGGAAAAAAAAAAAAAGAAAGGAAGTAATTTTTTACCCCTAAAACGACGATGGCTTTATTGGGCTGAAACCCAGACTACTCAGGCAAATCCCTCTGTTGAAGAGAAAGCCGGAAATGTTGGACTGAGAGGGCTGAGCTTCGTATGTACCAAACTCCTAATATTTGACTGGGAAGAAACCCAAGAGAGGAGAAACTAGTATGGCTAGGAAAAAATGCAAAATGGTGCATTGAGAGGACAGGGCCTGTGACTGCCCTGTGTGCCCCGTGTCCCCAGCGTGTGCTTGCTGAATGGTGAGTGAATTATCCTGCAAGCTGGAGTTGCCAAGTCTTGGGACTGTTTCTTTTTAACATCCTTTGTATTAGACTTGAAATTTGCTTTGAAATCACAGGAAGAAAGACTCTATATAAACTAAATGGCCATTGTTTTTGCTAATATTATTATGTCACACCCAACCAGTCCCTCCTAGACAACAATTGAACCAAAGCAATATCTGCCACATGGTGTCTGAGGTCAAGTTAGTTCATGTCTTTGATTCTAGCTAGACTTTACGTAAACTACTCTAATAAAAGCAAATAACTCTAATATTTTTTTAAAGTACACACTTACAACTTGAAGTGAGAGAGCAGAAAGAGAATATTCCTTTTTCCCAAAGGAATATATGCTCAGACCTGGATAGTCTCTAGAAAAATCATTTTTTCCCCCCTTGGATGAAGTTAATGGAAAAAAGTGTTTTTTTTTTTTTTTTTTCTTTTTGTGTTCGTTTGTTCATTTGTCTTTTTGAGACCAGGGTCTCCCTCTGTTTCAGTTGTCCTGGAACTCACTATGCAGACCAGGCTGGCCTTTAAATCACAGAGATCTGCCTGCCTCTGCCTCCTGAGTGCTGGGATTAAAGGCATGTGCCACCATGCCCAGCTACAGAAAAAAGATTTTTAAAAATTACTTATTTATTTTAATTAAAAAATGAATATGTTTTGTCTGCCTGTATGTAAAGTGCATCCATGGGTGCAGTGCCCACAAAAACCAGAAGAGGGTGTTGGGTCCCCTGAAACTGCAGTTATCAGCTTCCATGTGGGTGCTGGAAACTCAACTCAGGTCCTCTGCAAGAGCAGCCATTTATTGCTCTTAACCATTGAGCTATCTCTTTAGCCCCCCTCCAAAAGATTTTAGACTTTTTTTTTATTATTATTTTTTATTTTTTTTGTATGTGTATGAATGTACTGTCTGCATGTAGGTTTGTGCACCCGTGTTGTGCAATGCCATGGAGGCCAGAAGAGGGTCTAGGATTCCCCTGGAGATGGAGTTCTCCTGGAATTGGAGTTACAGACCATTCTTAGCCGCCATGTGGGTGCTGGGGATTGAACCCGGGTCCTCTGCAAGAGCAGTTGGTGCTCTTAACCACTAGGCTATCTCTCCAGCCCCCAAGAGTTTAGACTTTGAAGTTATAAAGAGGGAGTGGCTCGTTGTCAAGTAGACAGGATTTCTTTCTGTCTCCTGGTTAACACTGTATCTCAGATGGAACAACAGACTCTGGGTAGACTTTTACTAAATTTTGATATTGTCATAAATTTCTAGCCTCATGAAATTATGTGAGTGTGAATGAAGGCTTTTAGTGCTTGTGTTTAAGACTCTACAGTGAGAAAGGGAAGCATTTTATATGTCCCTAAACATTTCTGAGATGTGTGCCCTTCTCCCTATAACACTAAACTGGGCCTCTATGATTTTTGTCCATTTGTATAAAGTATGTCTATCCAACATCATTATGGTTCAGGCTGAGGCAGACAGACAGGATTCTTGCCTTCCTGAAGTTGCTATTTTTTTTCATTGAAACACTTACCAATTAACAAATAAGAGCTCTCATTCTTTGATATACTATATTCAGAAGCTGAAGACCATTTGATAATAATGAGGAAGAGAGGGAAAAGAGGAAAAGGGGAAAGAGAAGAAAAGAAATCTCAAGAAAATAATTCATAATATATAAAGCTGTTAATAGCAAATCCCAAATCTAAGGACAAAAGACAATCAGAGAAAGGCGAGTTCAGGTCCATGAGTTAAGGTCTATGAATATGCAGTGCTACCTATAGATACTGCTCACGTGATGTGTGTTTAATGGAGGATACAAAGAGCAGTGAAGAGAACCAAGTTTTGCCCTTAAAGATGTGACGTTCAGTTATACCTGTCCAGATAACAGACTTGCAGCAGCTAGAACCCCCAAAGAGGGTTTCCATGTATCTTCCAAGGGTGACTGGGCCACAGGCTCAGTATCCTTCCCTTGACGGGACCCCTCCACTGTGGCTGTCATCTAGTTGAGCCCCTACATCCCTGATCCAGGCCAGCAAAGGAATTGCTGTCATTTGTCCTCCCTTCTCCACTCCATGCCAACCGAAAGGACCACACGAGATGAAAGAGGGTCTTCTCCTGCCCAGGGACATGCTCTTCTACATGCTGGTCTCTTCTTCAGAAGAGGCCACACACTTCTGTAAGGGGTCATTGAGATACAGCAAGTCCTGAACAAAAGAGCGTACTACATCAATTAATAAACATATTGGGTAAGGAGTTGGCCAGTACCTTGTAGGGCAGGCACCCAAAGCGGGTGGGTGTCATGGGAGTGCTGGTGAGCAGAACTGGGGCTGCTGGCAAGGGACAGTGCCAACTTCATTCCCACAGGGTTATTACAGGGAGACACACAACACATGTACACATATGCACAATCACGAGTCTATAATGCTCAGTCTCCTAGTATTGCCAAGAGGAGCCAGAAATACAAGAATTTTCTGTGAAATCTCCTTACCAACAAATTTTATAAATTTAGAAACTTTGCTATCACATTTTTTTTTTCAGAACACTGTATGGAACACACAAACATGTCTGTGATGTAGACCTGGACCTGCCACCATCTGTGGCTCATGGTTCTAGTGATTTTTTTTTTTTTTGTCTTTTCGAGACAGGGTCTCCCTGTAGCTCCAGCTGTCCTGGAACTCACTCTGTAGACCAGGCTGGCCTTGAACTCACAAAGATCCGCCTGCCTCTGCCTCCCAAGTGCTAGGATTAAAGGCGTGCGCCACCACGCCCGGCGGTTCTAGTGATTTTGAACACACAGTGGGAGCTCATCCATGAAGAAAATAATTTTGGAAAATGTTATTTTCAGTCCATATTCATGACTTTTGGCTAAGATCATTTTATGACCATGTTAGAGAAGATGGGGTTCTAGGGAGTAATTTTGTGTACTCTGTTTTGCTCAGACCTCACCTGCCAGAGCAGGTGCCTGGATGTCTTGCATTTGTTCCAGGGTTCTAGAATCTTCTCAGGGTTACTGCTTGTGTGTAATTATAGGACAAGTGTTTCTACCTGGTAACCAACATGAGAACCAACTAGAACACAGTTTGAGAATTTCCAAAGGCTACAGTATTACCAACCTTTGGATTTGGCTCATTTCCATGGAATATAAATGTGTTTGATGAAAAGCTGTTGGGAGTGGTAGAGAATCGAGGCTTAATATCACTCTGGGAATAATTAATAATAATAATAAATTAAAAACAAACAAACAAAAACAGACTTTGCACCCCAGCCAATGCAGAGCAAATTTCCAGGGTGTGACCTGCCGAGAACATCTGTGACTTCTGTATTTCAGAAGTTCCAGGAGGAGGCTCTGGCTCTGGCTGCCGTCACCGGTTGAGCTGGTCAGCAGGAAGCCAGGAAAACAAGGGAGGGAATAAGAAAGGCTTTTCCCCAACTTATCCAGCTGCCTAGAACCCAGAGCCGATTGGCTGAAGAAACGGATTTGAATGGTCTTTCATAGTCTTTCATAGTGTGTATTAGATATGACAGGCTACATGATGGTATAACAAGTAAACGCCTCAATTTTGGTGGCTTAACACAATACAAGTTTTTTATTTTCCTCCTAGACAATGTCCACTGGGTGTGCAGAAGGTGGCTTCTATGGAACTGTCCTTCACACACACATTCTGTGATCTAGCTTCATCCCTCAAGGACCCCACTGTCCTCTTGAGTTTCCTGGAGGTTGTCATTTGGGATAAGCAAAGGGGAGAACTGATTGGCACACTTTAGAGCCAGGCCCAGAAGCAGCGATCTTTGCTTTTGTTATACTCCACTGTCCAGATCTTAGTCACAGGGGAAGCTCTGTATCCTCCCATTCACCCTGGAGGAGGAGACAGTCTGTGTCAACACCACCATCTGTTGAGCCTCTGCACAGAGGAGGGAGAATTATGCCAACATGGTCCTCTCTCCTTCCCTCTTTTTTTTCCCTGCCCCTTTTCTCTCTTTCTCTTTGTCATGCTGGTATAGCTGGATAGCCTCAGGAGCAGGAAGGCCTGCTGATAACCTGTTGGTAGGCTGGCTTGTTTGTGAGGTTAGTCTTCAAATATCAGGGAAGAAGGATGATGGAGGTCCTTTGGAGTACAGTACAAGAGGTAATTTGTCTCTAACAGGCTAACTGTTGCTAATTTCTCATATCTGCAATAAAGCTGTTTTCGGAGAACTTTCTTCTTTTACTTAGCCAAAACTCTTAACAATGCATCCAGTGATATAGGATGTGTGAGGAGCAAAGGCTTCCCTCATTTCTTCCATTGGCTGGGAAAAAAAATAACTAAATTTTCCAATTCATTGGGCTTTCAAAGTGACTTCAGTCAGAGGACTAATGGTCTTGTACAGATAGTTAAGTCCTTTTATTCATCCTAATGAGTATTTAGAATAGTTGATTCAAACCTGTATTTTCCTTCCCTAGTTCATAGGGGAGAAGCCAAGTCCCAGAACAGGTAAGGGAACTGTCCACTTTCCCAAGTCATCATTATTACTAAAAGACTTTATTTTATTTTACATTCTTTCAGAATTTTTGAGACAGGCTCTCCCTCTAGCCCCAGCTGGCTTGGAACTTTCTACGTAGACCAGGCTGGCCTTAATATCACAGAGATCTGCCTGCCTCTGCTTCCCAAATTCTGGGATTAAAGGCACATGCCACTATGCCTCCCTTGTTACTAGAAGACTCTAAATCATATAATTCCCCAACTTTGCTAGCAAATAGTTGTTAAATCCTTTACATTACACTTGCAAAAATTAAAGTTTACCTACACCTCATGTATTTTAGATATGAATTTTAAACCATTGCTATGAAAATAAAAGACCATTTGTTCTAATCCAGATTTGGGGGGGCATATATTTAAAGGGTCCACTCAATCAAAAACAAGGTGATAATGCCACCAGGTTATATAAGATGTGCAAGTAGTTGTAAATCTGATTTGCCAGTGACAGACTATGTGCCCCTGTGTAATACACTTAAACCACATACCTGATTTTGAACTCAGTGCACAAAATAACAGTAAAAGGCAGTGCTCTGAATGCACGTGGGTTATGTGGGGGAAACAAGTCAGGTGAAATATGTCTATTTAATTCATTGCACATACAATTATTAATGTAATAAAGATGGACTGTCAAGTGGGCATAAAGTGACATTTTGGGGAGGGTTTATGGAGCAGATGCTGTGACTCTGGGATCAGTTCATTTTGCTTTGAAGTTCGTTCTGGATCCAGATCTTCAATAAGAAGGTAGTTTCCAAATCACTGGTCTGTGAACACTGCTTGTGATTAATTACCCTTTTATAATCTTAGGAATTCTGTTCTTTTGCTATATTTTGAATAACTCAGACTCCACGGGGAGCTGTATTTTGGCTGGTATATTTGGAACTTCTAATAAACACCTACTTCCTGTTTTTCTTACTACTGTGTCTAGCAAATTGTAAAATTATTTGTATTGCTGTTTCTGTTTTTTGTGTGTTTAACAAGCCTTGATTTATGCTATGGAATTATCCACATCAAAGCCTCTTTGCCAACTACATTATCATAGCTTCAAAATGTTAAGATACTGGATCTTATTCTTGGAGTAGGAACTTGAAAGATGATAGGAAAAGTATTCTATTTCATCAGCACAGAAAACTTGGTTTTAATATTTTGAACTCTCAATAACTTTTGAGAAGTTTATTTTTTACATATATTATTAATTTTTTGATTTATTTTTATTTTATGACTGCTTTGCCTGCATGTATGTAAGTGCACTATGTATACGCAGTGCCCACCGGGGCCAAAAGAGGGCATTGTATCCCATGGAACTGGAGTTATAGATGGTTGTTAGGTGCCATGTGGGAACTGAACCCGGATCCTCTGCAAAAGCAGACAGTGTTTTTAAGCACTGAACCACCTCTCCAGCCCTTACATATATGTTTTAAGTCATCAATTTTATTCTTTTAGCAAGACGTGGTAGGATAGAAAACAGTATTGTTTTAGGTATAATTTTCTTGGTGGACTCTAAGAATTATATCAAATAAAAATAAGCACTATTATCATTTTTATTCCTCTCAGGTTTTGGCAAAGTTTATGTATTTTTCAGCTTTTTTGTTGATAACCTGTGACTAGCTAGCCCTGGACATCCAGCTCTGTGGGGTAGGTATGCAGGTTTATGTCCATGTCTAGGAAATTGCTGGCGTAGGAGGTCAGGGATTCCCCCAGAGAAAAGGCATCTGGAGAGAACCAAAGGTTCCAGCACTGGGCCTTTGAGGAGGTAACTATCCTTTTCCATCCAAATCTAGTTACGGAGTGAATGATCAACAGATACCTTTTCTCCTTGGTTTATAGAACAGGATTAAGAGTCAACGAGTTTCTGGTGTCTGGAAATCGATACCCTTTTCTTACTCATCCACCAGAGCCCCATTTCATGCCCCTGTGACCCAACTGAGAACAGAAGGGTTGTAGGTGGTCTGGGATGGTACATGGGGAGAGTCCATGAATTTGACACTGTATCTGGAAGCAGCGGGGATACTGTTCTTTGACTTATAATAGTACCATGTCCCTATAATTCTAAATTGAAAATATTTTAAGCTGCAAATGCATTTAATATACTTAACTTACCGAATGAACATTATAGCTTAGCCTAACCTAACTTAAATATGCTCAGAACATTATAGTAGAGTACTTTGGGGTAAAATTATTTAACATAAACTATATTTTATGTGTTTCATAGAGTATTAAATATCACATGCAGTTTATTGAATACAGTATATTGTTGTTTCCTCTTGTGATTAGGTGGTTGACTAGGAGCTGCGACTCTCTGACATCACCTAGCAGTAGGAGGCTGCATCACTAGCTTAGAGAAAAGATAACTATTCAACACTTGAAAACTAGTTTCTTCCAGATATGTATATCATTTCATATGATTGTAAAATGAAATAGCTATAAACCAAAACACAGTAAATCAGAGGCATGCGTGCGTGCGTGGCCCCGTGAAGGCCACTTTCCTTGTCCATCCTTTTAGGGGTGGGTGAAGCTTGAATGATGGATAGGGTATCCATAAACATGCATCTGAGACCATTACATACAGCATAGAGCCAGAGATAGGAACAGAACACTATAAACCAAAACTCAACATCTTCATTTCCTGTGTTGACTGGATGTTAGGGACAAGTTTTCCTTCTCTTATAAGTCTCATTGTTATTGCTTGAATGTGAAATGTTCCCCACAGGCACATATGTTGAAGGCTTGGTCTCTATATGGTGACACTTTTTGGAGGTGATGGACAATTCAAGAGGTGGGACCTAGCTGGAGAAAGTGAGTCTTTCAGAGTATACCTTTGGGATCCACACGTGCTCCCTGATTCCATTCCCTCTCTTTCCTTCCTGTTTCATTAGCTGAACAGCCTCCCCATCCACATCTTCCTGTCACTGTGACCAAAGAATTCTTCACCTTGTTTTGTTAGATATTTTGTCATAGTGGTAGACGTCTACTTAGCAGAGACTATTGTGTCTTTTATCAATGATTCTCTGTAGCTGACTCTGAAATTGTCCTTCCCAACTTCATCACCAAACTCCAGACTTCCATTTTCAATTGTGTTAGGGTTTTCAAAAAATAGTATTATTCATTCCTTGAAAATTTCAAAGATTAAAATGCCCTTATATTTTATCTGCCCATACTACCTCCCTCCAAATATCTGCAGGATCCGCCAACCCATCTCTCCCTCTGACTTCATGTTCTCTTAAAATTATTATTATTCCTATAACCCAGAGTCCAATTAGTGCTGACTATATATGAATGGCTATGGGCCCATCCACTGGGGGTGACCTTTTGGTGGCCATATCCCCAAAGAAAAGTGACTCTCCCTTATTCCTCAGCCACCAACTGTCAACAGCTCCTCAGCAAAGGACAGGGTGTTAGGAGTCCCTCCTCCATTTGTGCTGAAACTGTGACCGGCTTGATCGTGTGCAGACAAGCACAGCCGCTGGGAGTTGATGCGTGCGTCAGTCACGTCAGGTCCATAAGGCAGTTTTCACAGCTCTCCTCCCCATCCTTGGGCTCTTGCATTTTTCTGCCCATTCTTCCATGATGCTCTCTGCGCATTGAATTGGGGGAGATTGATATGGATGCCTCATCTGTAGCTGAAAACTCAGTTCCTTACTCCCAGCACTTTGACTAGTTATGAATCTCTGCACTAACTACTGCCCACTGCACAAAGAAGCTCCTCTGACCAGGGCTGGAGGCAGCACAGATCTATCGGTATAAGCATAAAAATCTGACCATTTAGTGTGACAAGATCAGTCAGTTTTCCCACTAGGGCCCATTATGATAGTCATAGGCTTTGGACCACATTTATAGTAGCAAATATGAAATCCCTCCTGTGAAGCAGGATTAAAATCCAATCAGAAAGTGGTTTTATATCCCCATAACCATCACACCACTCTTTTCTCTCCTCCGGAGACAACCAGTATCATGAATTCACTATTTTCTATTACAATATATATATATATATATATTTTTTTTTATTAATTTTATTTATTTATGTATGTGTAAGAATGTACTGTCTGCATGCAAGTCTGTGCACCCGTGTCGTGCAATGCCGCAGAGGTCAGAAGAGGGTGTCAGATTCCCCTGGAACTTGAGTTCTCCTGGAATTGGAATTTCAGACGGTTCTCGGCCGCCATGTGGGTGCTGGGGATCGAACCCAGGTCCTCTGCAAGAGCAGTCGGTGCTCTTAACCGCTAGGCCATCTCTCCAGCCCCTACAATATATAAAACATACATTTATGTACTCAAAATAATATTTGGTTACTTTTCAAGTTAATGCAAAATCTATAATTTAGCAATTGTTTTGCTCTATGTATTATTTATATTTATTTCATTTAATGGCTAAGATATTACATTGCATTTATCCACCTATATATATAGCCTACAACTGATTTAACCATTTCTCTTTGACAGACAGGTACGTTGTGTCTAACCCTATGCCCTGAGCATTACTGTGCTGCTTCTTCACATCTAAGTGTGGGAGTTTCTTTAGGATTCATATTTGAAGATAGAATCTCAAGGATAACATTTACAATAATTTTCAGCTTCCTTAGATTTTGATACAATACTCTGCCAATTGTTTCCATTTACATTTTTTACCTCAGGGGTAGGAGGGTTCTTGCTTCTTCATACTCATTTGTATTTGTGGTCATCAGATTTTGAAAATTTGGTAATATAATACATGTAAAATTGGATCTCCTTGTTGTTTCAATTTGCATATTACTAACTTTCAGCATAGAAGATTCATGAAGTATAAACACCAAAAAGCCATAAAAGATCCACACATATATTCCAAAAGCAGAGACTTCTGTGTGACAAAAGGTAGGGAACAGTTTAAAGACAAGACACAGAGGAGAGAATGAATGCCTATAACCAACACAAGATCAATTCACAGAATATCCAAAGCAAAGTAGTCTGACAGAAAATCAATAAATGTGACAAACAGGCAATGTTCAAAAGAGGAAGTCACGTTTACCTGGAGCTCAGTGCATGCTTTCTGATGAGTAAATGAATAGGAAGAATACCATAGCAAACCTTCATAGATGGCTAAGTCTTTGATGAGTTGCCTAGGCCCAGGATTTTGAGATGGAAATTTAAGTGCAAGAGGCTTACTGGGGAGAATTTCATGGGGAACGAAGAAAGCAGGGCAGAATGAGAATGGCCCTGCAGCGGGGTGGCACTGCAGTGGGGTGGCACAGCAGCGGGGTGGCACTGCAGCGGGGTGGCCCTGCAGCGGGGTGGCACTGCAGCGGGGTGGCCCTGCAGCGGGGTGGCCTTGCAGCGGGGTGGCCCTGCAGTGGGGTGGCCCTTTAGAAGTGTCATCCAATGTTTGCATGGTATGCTAATCCATGAATTACGTTTTTTTTCTGTAAAATATGACAGGGTCTTACTGTGGTTTATAACATCTCCTAATCACTAGAGGATGTAAGCTTGTGGCATCAGCCATGGGTTATTCCTCCAAGGAGAGAGCTAATAGCCAATTAGATATGGGATATACAGACATATGGCTGCCTCTGCTGCACAGTATTTCCAGGCAGGTGAGGTGTAGCTGGTGCTGACGGAGGAGTCTTGCTTGACTCAAGGAGACCTATATTTGCTTTATTGGTTTAGTGGCCTTTGGTAACACTTTTTGGTATTCTAGAGACCAACTGTACACTTGCAAGTTCAGTCTCAATGCGAAACTACAGCAATATAGTCTGGACACTTATTTGATCAATTTGATTGAACATACAAGCCCCCCCCCCGGATGGTGGGACCCATGGGCTGTGTGGGTTTGGGCACAACTGCTTGCAAATTGGTTTTACATGAAGGATGCTTGTATTCATAAATTATTTCTTATTGTTAAAAAATGAAAAAATAAAGTAATAAATAAATAAATTAATTTAAAAAATTAATAAAAGGAAGTATTATCTGAGACAAGGGGCTGGGCCTTTGTATCATTGCATCTATCACTTACCGGCCATGGGGTTCCCCAGGAAAAGGAAGTAGACTTGGCAGGCCAGATCTACTTGGCTGGGAAGGACTGTCCAAGGAGACAGCTGTGAGCCATCAGTAGCCTGACTGCTGGAAGCTGGAGATGCAGCAGGAGCTGGGTGGGGCACACATAGCACCCACCACACGGAATGTTAAATGAGTTCACGAAAGCTCTGTGACTTAAGAACAGTGTGTGGAAATCAGGGTACCTTAGATTTACCCATTCCCACAACGTATCCAGTTAGGTATCCTTGGGAAAATGAACTGTTCTAAGTTTTGGTAATGATATTATTTCGATAAGTATTTGTTGAGTGGCTAAGGATACCTACCTTGAGATTATTGTGAGGGTAAGTGAGTGAATGGATCCGAAGAACTTACTGTAGTTCCCTGCACACACCTAAGGCTCAATGAGCAGTAACTACTAATTATTATTGTTAATAGTAGTGGGTAAAACATGGATTGCTTTTGTCTTGTTTAAAAAATATTTTATTAGGCTGGGCGTTGTAGCACACCCCTTTAATCCTAGCACTTGGGAGGCAGAGGCAGGTGGATCTTTGTGAGTTCAAGGCCAATCTGGTCTACATAGTAAGTTCCAGGACAGCTGGAGCTACAGGGAGACCCTGTCTCAAAAAGACCAAAACAAAAAATATTTTAGTTATTATTTTTATTTTATGTGTTTGAGTGTATTGCCTGCATGTGTGTGAGTGCACCTGTGTTGTGCAATGCTTGAGGATGTTAGAAGAGGGTGCCAGATCTAGAACTGGAGTTATAGATGGTTATTAGCCACCATGTGAGTGCTGGGAATCAAACCCAAGTCTTCTACAAGAGCAGTTAGTGCTCTTAACTGCTGAGCCATCTCTCCACCCTGTACTTTATTTTTTCACTGTAATACTTCTAGAAACTTCCTTAGAATGTGTTTTTGTGCATTAATTGGATAAGCAAATACTCATGAGCTCAGAGGGATTGAGAGTAGGATTATTCTCCCCTCTAAGATAGTACATGCCTTAACTGTTGAATGAAACATTTCCTAAGTTCCTAATTAAGCCTTCCCTGCCTTTCACACTTCAGGAACAATGGCTATTTTTCTCTTCTTATCTTCTTCTGACTTAATTTCTATTGTATACAGATAATCTCAGTCAAGAGAAAGACTATAAGTGCTTTATCACCTCATTCTACCAGGTGACTGTGGTAAGCAGCTTTTCATATTAGAAAAATCTCTTCTTTGTTAGAGTCTGATAGAGTCAAATATATTTGAGAACTAGAAGGGACCCAAAGGGATCACATGCCTTAAAGATTATCAAAGACAATGGTTCCCCCTCTCTCTTTCTCTATGTAATTTATGTATATATACCTAATATCTGTATCTAAATCTATGTCTATATCTATATATGTAATGAAAATTTACATCTCCCTACCTTCTACTACCTTTTCTACAAATATAATTTTACATAGTGGCCTGTTATTTGGAGGCAAGAAAACAGACCATCTCTGGTTGAAGTGGAGATGAGAAAACTGGAGTTGACTTTCCCTATTTGCTACTTACAGCCCATTTTTAATATGATGATCCCTGATATATTTCTTGGGCTATACTTAGCAAAATTAATCCATCAGTCAGTCAGTCAGTCAGTCAGTCAGTCAGTCAGTCAGTCAGTCAGTCAACTGGTCAACCAACCAATCAAATAATAGCAGGAATTCACTAGTGCAAGTGCACCCAATGCACTGTAAAGAGGAGGAAATGCCTGGTTTTCCTCCCACTTTGCTGTCTTCTCCATCTCCTTAGCTGGTTCTCCCCCTTTTTGTCCTCTTGGACTCCTTAGGACTCCACTTTTGGATGTCTTTCTATAGTCACATCTTTGAAGATTCTTTGTAATCTTACAGTTTAAACTATCCATAACTGTTTTTGTTTGTTTCGTTTTGTTTGAGACAGGGCTCCATATAGCCCCAGCTGGCCTGGAACTCACTATGTAGACCAGGCTGGCCTTGAACTCGCAGAGATCCACCTGCCTCTGCCTCTGGAGTGCTGGGATTATAGGTGCACACCACCAAGCCTCACAGTACACTATCCATGTTTTTATTTCCAATGCTGGGGATCAAATCCAGAGTCTCTGTCCCTGAGCAACACCTCTAGCTTCAACCCTGTTGCTCTTGCTTCACAGATTCATTCCTCCAGGCCAGATCTCCCTCTTGAACTCCACACATAGTTCCAACTGCTTAATGACACCTGTCCTGGGTAGCTAATTGTGAGCTTAAAATCGACACACCCCAAACGGGACTCCTGGCTTTCTCCTGCAAATCTTTTCTTTCAGATGCTCATATTCAACATCTTAAGAATCTTCCTCAGCTCCCCCTTCTTTCTGTCTCATGGTCCACACCTAATTCATAAACAATCCTGTGGACTTGAACACCAAAAATGTATTTTCTTAAAATTAATTTTCAATTTTTCTTTTTTAAAAATTATTTATTTATTATTTTTTATGTGTATGAGTGTACTGTCTGCATGCAGGTTGGTGCACCCATGTCGTGGAATGCAGTGGAGGTCAGAAGAGTGCATCGGATTCCCCTGGAACTGGAGTTAAAGGCCCAAAATGTATTTTGAATGAGGCCACTTCTCTTTCCTTTCTATTAACCTCTCTTGCACCACCCTCATTTCCCATCTGTATTATTACAATGATGTGAGCTCTCAGTCAGGTAATATGAACCGAGGCATTCTGAAAACTCAGAGGAAACAACACCATTTTTGGGCTAGGATATATAGTTTAAGATTATTCTAAGCTTGGTATGGTGGCACATGTCTTTAATACCAGCACTTGGGAGGCAGAGACAGGTAGATCTCTGTGAGTTCAAGGCCAGTTGGGGCTGCAGGGAGGCCCTGTCTCAAAAAGACCAAAAAAAAAAAAAAAA
>VZQC01013402.1:1277170-1485068 GCA_009823505.1 Rhizomys pruinosus
TTTTTTTTTTTTTTGCTGTATGGAAGCTTTTGAGTTTGATGAGGTCCCATTTGTCGACTGTTGACCTTATTTCCTGTGCAGCTGCTGTCTGATTTAGAAAGTCTTTTCCTATGCCTATGTCTTGTAGGTTGTTGCCAACTTTTTCTTCTATCCCCTTCAGGGTTTCAGGTTTCACATTGAGATCTTTGATCCCTTGGAGTTTATTTTTGTACAGGGTGAGAGGTAGGGGTTTAATTTTGTTCTTCTACAAATGGTGATCCAGTTTTGCCAGCACCATTTGCTGAAGGTGCTATCCTTCTTCCACTGAGTTTTTCTTCCCCTTTGTCAAATATGAGGTGGCTGAAATGGTATGAGCTCAAGTTTGGATCTTCAGTTTTGTTCCATTAGTCAATGGGTCTGTTTTTTTGCCAGTACCAGGCTGTTTTTATGACTATGGTCCTGTAATATAGCTTGAAGTCTGGTAGAGAAATCCCCCTGTATTGCATTTTTCACTCAGGGTTGCTTTAGCTATTCAGGGTCTTTTGTTTTTCCATATGAATTTAAGGATTTTTTCCCAAGTCTGTGAAGAAGCTCATGGAGATTTTGATTGGAATTGTGTTGGATCTGTATATCAATTTGGGTAAAATGGACATTTTTACTCTTCCTCTTTTATAGGTCCTACTTTGAAGTCTAATTCTGACATATCTGCCAGGGTGCTTTGTTCAGATCTACCTTTACAACATGACACACAGTTCTAATCTCTCTAGTAGCCTCTCATATCTCTCAATATCGAAGTCAAAGTCCTAACACTCTTCCATATCATCTGTTCCTCCATTGGCCTACAAATCACATTTCCTGTTATTCTCCTCCACCTCTCTTTCCAGCAGCCTTTGCTGTTCTTCAAGTATGCTGGGCATGCTTCTGCCTCAGAACCTTTTCTTTCAGTTTGTAATTCCACCCCTGCCCTAAATATTTGCACAGCTTCTTCCCTTATATCCTTTGACTGACACCAAACCATTCATACCTCTACTTGTTTTTTTCAATTATAACTATCCCTTATTAATCCTCTATTTCTTTTTTCTTGCTTTATTTTTTAACAGTTATTACTATATTCTAGTATTTTTTTTACTAATTATATTTACTTTTGTCTTCTGCCATTAAATGCAAATTCCACACAGACTCTAACATGCTCTAACAGACTTATTTATTTATTTATTTATTTATTCATTTATTTATTTATTTATTTATTTATGCATGCCTGTGGGGGTCGTAGAGAGGTGGTAGGCAAAGACCACCCTCTCCAGTTTCCTCGCTGCCAAACATCTTCACTCTGTTGGCCCGCGACGGAGTGGGGCTGGGGAGAGTAAGTGTGCTGCCGAACCGAAAGTAACCACGACAGGGAGTCGAGTCAGGATGTTACAGCTCAAACTCACTCTATTGCAGGTTTACAGAGGTTTATAAGCCATGCCAGCTTCCCTACTGGGAATGTGTCTCTTCCTAATTGGTCCTTTTAGGAGGCTTAATTTACAAGTCCCTAATTGATCCAATCCCTTCCCTTCCTAGCATAGTACCTAATTATCATGTTAGTATGCAGAAGTAAAGAAGTGAAACTAGCCTTCCTTGCTTGATGGGCAGGGGTGAGTTCGCGAAACACTAGCGCAGGCTTTCTTTTGTCCTTCAGGCCTATCTTCTCGGCTATTCCATGCCGTCATTTCCCCCTTTTTGTTTTATTTGGCATATCTCCTGTCTTAGGTTGGTGCTTTTACTGGGCTCAGCTCTTACCCATCTTTGAGTAGATAGCAGCTTTGACTATCCCCCTGTCTTAGGTTGGCCGACCCAAAAAGCCCTTACCCGTCTTTGGAGTCTGATGCTGCTTTTTGTAGGTATTGACGAGGGGGAGGGGCTCATACTTTGCCCGTAAGGCCATTAATTGGACTTCTTCTGCCTGTTTTCTAGCGAACCTTATGACCCGGTTGAGCAAGCAAGGGCCTACCGTGAACAAAAGTAAAAGAATAAGAGGTCTTTCTTCTTTTAAAGCTGTTCCTAAGGTTGTCTAGATTCTTTGTAATTACACCAGAGTGGTCTGCATAAAAGTAGCATTCTTCCCCTAAAGCCTGGCATATCCCTCCCTGTTCTAGTGCAAGGAGATCAAGCCCCCTTCTATTCTGAAGGACCATCTCTTCTAAAGCTACCTTTTCTATCTGTCTGAGAGCTGTTCCTCCAGTAGCTGTGCCTGCGATTCCCACTCCTATTATGCCCGCCAGGGCAAGGGCGGTTCTCTCTTTTATGTCTAGGAACTGAAAGGCCTCCTGCTGGGTGGTATAATGCACAAGAGTCTTTACAGCTTCTAGGTTGACACAAGGGATTAGTCCCGGGGCATACATTAGCATTTCCACCTCCCTTCCCCTTCGGCACTGTTCCCATTGTCCATTGAAGTAACCGGCTGCTAACGAGCAGAAATCGGTTTGGCCTTGACATTTCCAGTAGCGACGTTCATCACTGACCAGATGATGGTGCGAGGCCTGTGTGACTCGTCTGATGACTCAGTCTTCCCATGGGGCCATAGGGGTAGAATTCCGATGGCCAGGAGCATCAGATTTATTTCTGTAAGAACAAGGGGGTTTACCTTAAGGAGTTCATCCTTAGGTTGGGGGTTAAGAAGTTTCCGGGAGGTCATATTTGATGTTCCTTGCCGGGACCCAGATAGGTGTATTAGAGTCTATTGGCATAATACAGCCGAATCCTCGGCCTGTAGTTATAAGCGGGTCCGGGCCTCGCCATTGCTGGGTTAGAGGATCTCTCCACCGGACCTGTATTGCTGGTGTCTGGGGTAACTGTCCCCAGTGTTTTTGAAATCTATTGTAATGTACATTTTTGGAAAAATTTAAAATATTTATGTTTAATAATGCCCCTGCCAGCTGCAGGTGAGGACTGAGGTACCAGTCCTCTCCCCCTTTTTGTTTTTGTATTTGTTGTTTTAAAGTCTGGTGAGTTCTTTCAATGATCGCTTGTCCTTGTGGGTTATAAGGAATACCGGTGATGTGTTTGATATTCCATCTATTAAAAAATTGGCTTAGGGACTGAGATGTAAAGCAAGGCCCATTGTCTGTTTTGACCTGTTTAGGTAGGCCCAGGGTTGAAAAACATTGTATAAAGTGTGATTTAGCATGGGCGGCTTTTTCTCCAGAGTGGGCCGTTGCCCAACATGCTCCTGAATATGTATCTACTGAGACAAAGACAAATTTGAGTTTCCCAAAAGCCGGGTAGTGGGTGACATCTGTCTGCCAGATGATGTTGGGTTGAAGGCCTCGGGGATTTACTCCGGGCCCCTGCAGAGGCGGAACATTGAGAAAAGGTTTACAAGATTTGCAGGTATGTACAATTTTCTTAAGTTCTGAGACCGGTATATGGGGGAATCTTACCTGTAATCCCCTCCAGTTTAGATGGGTCAACTCATGAAGTTTATTTGGTTCAGTTACATCAACAATATTAATTTGAGAAGCTAATCTATCTGCCATGGCATTCCCCTTGGCGAGGAACCCGGGCAGATGAGAATGACTCCTTACATGTTGGACATAAATGGACTCCGCCCGGCCCTCCAAAAGAGACCGAGCTTGTATCATGAGAGCTGATATGGGGTTTCTGTCCAGTCTTATATGTGCTCCTGGGAGAGCTGGCAGAAGATTTGTCACATATAGGCTATCAGATATAAGATTAAAGGGTTGGGTGAAGTCCTGGAGGGCCATTGTGGCCGCTAGTAATTCCTTGTATTGTGCGGACCCTTGTACGTCTTGGGTCCGGACCTTTACTGGGACATCAGGGTTTTCTGGGGAATAGGCAATGTAAGCCCCCCCTCCTCTTCCTCCATCAGTGAAAACATACAAGGCATCGGCCAGAATCTTTTTGGAAAAGAGGTTGTTGGCTACTAATTTAATGGGTAGTCGTTGGAGGAGTGTGGCCCATGGAGAAGGGCCAAAATGGCAGTCCAGACTACCCAGGAATCCCTCCAGGGCTAGCGGTAACCGAGGGTGGGTATTTAATGCCCATTCCATATCTTCCATTCGGAGGGGTATGGCTATAGTATCAGGGTCTTTACCATAGTGTCTGATTGCTAAATTTCTGCCCTTTTTTATAGCATCAGTTATTTGATCTAAGACCGTGTATACCCTCGGTGTTCCGCCAAGAGAGGTATGCACCCATTCCAATGGTTTTCCTTCTTGGACTAACACGGCCATGGCAAGCTCCTTCCCCGGAAAAATCCAAAACGTAAGGTCTTTTCTTTTATCGAACCTCTGTAGCTTGGCAGAAAATAGGGCCCTAGAGAATTGATCAAAGATTTGTAAATGTTGCTCTGAGAGCTCAACCTCCCCTCCACAGGGCCCCCCCTTCTCGAGGAGGGAAAAGAGGGGGAGGAGGGTCTCAGTAGAGACTCCAACCCAGGGCCTGAGCCAATTTATCTCCCCCAACACCTTTTGTAATTGGGTGATTTCAAGGTTCTTAGGGATAGAGATGGAGGGGAGGAGAGGTCTGACAGCAGTAAGGTGAAGTTCCGCGCCCAGTACCTTGAGCGGGGGCACCCATTGTACCTTCTCAGGGGCAATGGCAAAACCAGCCTCCCCAAGGCGATCTGAAATTTTGTCCATTAACTGATGGAGTTTTGGTAAGGCCCTGTGACCCAAGATAAGATCGTCCATATATGCGTACATAAGGACGTCAGGGTCACCATAGAAAAAGTCCTGTAGTAATGTGGCCAGATAATTTTGGCAAAAGGCCGGACTGTTTGCCATCCCCTGAGGAAGGACCACCCACTCGTACCTTTGGTCAGGGCATGCAAAGTTAGTTGAGGGGACAGAGAATGCGAATTTGTGACAGTCTTCTGGATGGAGGGGGATGGAGAAAAAACAATCCTTAAGGTCTATTACTGCTAGATGGAACTCAGTGGGTATTGCAGGAACCCAGGGCATTCCCCTTAGGGGGGCCCCAGCGATCTCCATCCTGTCGTTTATTTTTCTCAAGTCTTGTAACATCCTCCATTTGCCTGAGGGTTTTTTTATTACGAACACAGGGGTATTCCATGGGCTCATCGAGGGACGGATACGCCCTCGGGCCAACAAGTCATCGACAATGCCCTTGAGGGCCGTCAGCTTCTCTTCCTTGAGGGGCCACTGCTCCACCCAGACCGGTTTACCCGGTTTCCATATAATTGGTGGAACATGGGGGGGGCAGTGGCCTTTAGACTTGGGGGTACACCTTAACAAGATCTTTCCTAACCCAGTCCGAGTGGCCGGGTATACTCTCTAATGGGTCTTCAAAGAACCTGTTGTGGTCGGTGGTAAGAACTACATCCATCTGGGCCATTATGTCTTTTCCGGCCAAGTTATCCTTTAGTCCTTGTACTACCAGGGGGCGAATACGCCCTCGTTCACCCTCAGGCCCCACCCAAGGGAGATAAGAGGCGGTTTCCTGAGCTTTGGAAGTCCCTCCTACTCCGGATACGTGAGGTCCAGGGACTAGCTCCCAATGACTGGGAACCTCTTCCTTTTTTAAGACAGTTCTATCGGCCCCCGTATCCAAGAGGCATTTGAAACTTTGTCCCCCAATAGCAATGACTGTCTTAGGATGGGTAAAGTCACATAGAGGAATGGTCCAGTTGACCGGGCAAGGATTTGGTCTAATAGGACCCATATCAGGGCCTTGCCTCCTTGGTTGTAACGGGGCTAGAGGCCGCCCCCTCTCTAGTTTAAAGGCCTCCCATTGATATCGTACTTGGACTGGCAGTCACGTTTCCAGTGATACCCCTTCTTACATCTAGGGCAAGGAGCGGGGGGCAATCCCTGATTCCTCTGTCCTTTATCTGGTCTTTCCTTTTCCGGGCATTCCCTGCGAAAGTGACCTTCCTTACCGCAGGCAAAACATTTCCCTCTTGATTCGGCCCTCTCTGTGGTCTTTGCTTCCTTTTGGAGAGATAAAGCTTGGGCCAAAGCCACCATGAGGGCTTGAACTTTGTGAGATTGAGTTCCCACGTCCTGGGTGGCTATTATCCAGGAATGCATTGTCCAGTCCCTGAGGCCGGCACAGGCCTGTCTATGGTCACCATTCATACCTTCCCAAACGGTCAGCTTAATGAATTGATCTCTTATGTCCCCAGGGGGCAACTTACGCTTTATGCTCCGCTCTACCCTGTCGATGAATGATGGTAAATCCTCCTCGGACCTCTGCCGCAGCCCCGCCATGGGGTTTTCCGTGGGCCCGGTGTCTAGCTTAGCCCACGCCCGAAGTCCGCAGTCTCGGACTTGCTCCCTATATTGGGGAATCTGTACCCGAGATTGTTCAAGCCCGGTAGTATACCCAGTTTGGGTTCCTACCAGCATTCCCCAAGTGATGGCTACTGGGGGGTTAGCAGCGGCATTGGCTTCAGCCTGTTCCCTGCATTCCTCCCGGAATAGAGCGACCCATCTAATAAAGATGGGATTAGGAAGTACCGCTTTGGCGGCATCCATCCAGTCCTTTGGCACACAGGGATGATAGGCGACATCCTGTAGGAGGGTGGTCGCCCATGGGGAGTTGGGACCATCCTCTGCCACAGCCTTTTTGAGTTCTTTTAGGTCCTTGGCCTCCCAGGGGTACCAGTCCAAGGGTCGGACAGGGGTGGGATTGACATTAACCGGAAAGGCTTGAACTAATTTAGGAGTGACCCCCCCTTTTCGCACCTCGGCGTAAGCCGGTGGTGGGGAGAGTTCCTCAGAGAAGCGTTGTTCTGTCTCTCTGGCCTCCTGCCTCAAAGCCGAGTAGGGGGAAGGGATGGGGCCCGTGGAGTCTGGACACTCAGGGGTCGATCCCTTGTCTACCACCCATTCGGTTGCGAAGGCGTCCCAGGCTGTATCCTCCTCCCTGAGACCAGGGGATCTCTCAACCTCTTCCAAAGCTGAAATTCCACCCCCAGGAGGTGGAAGGGAGTCAGGGTGAAAAGTGGCTTTAAGCGCCACAATCATGGGGTAAAAGCACAAAGGGGGTTCTGCTCCAAGAATCCTTTCTCTTTCTCTTGCCAGCTTTTCTATTCACCCCCAAACTTCCCAGGAGAAAAGGTTGGCCCCTCTTACCCAGGGGGCCAGAAAGAGGACATGGTCCCAGGCAGACTCCGTGACCGCATCGGTCAGTTCTAACCCCCTGGATTGTAACATCATTCTCAGCGCTTTAAGCTCTGGGTCCTTATTTTTTCCCATTGAATTTCCCATCGCGGGGACTCACTTACCCGAAAGACCTATTGGCCCCAGCCGTATTGCTAGCCGTTAGGGTCTTGGAGGGGTCTTCGAGCCCCACGTTGGGCACCAGATGCGGGGGTCGTAGAGAGGTGGTAGGCAAAGACCACCCTCTCCAGTTTCCTCGCCGCGGAAGATCTTCACTCTGTTGGCCCGTGACGGAGTGGGGCTGGGGAGAGTAAGTGTGCTGCCGAACCAAAAGTAACCACGACAGGGAGTCGAGTCAGGGTGTTACAGCTCAAACTCACTCTATTGCAGGTTTACAGAGGTTTATTAGCCGTGCCGGCTTCCCTACTGGGGTATGTGTCTCTTCCTAATTGGTCCTTTTAGGAGGCTTAATTTACAAGTCCCTAATTGATCCAATCCCTTCCCTTCCTAGCATAGTCCCTAATTATCATGTTAGTACGCAGAAGTAAAGAAGTGAAACTAGCCTTCCTTGCTTGATGGGCAGGGGTGAGTTCGCGAAACTCTAGCGCAGGCTTTCTTTTGTCCTTCAGGCCTATCTTCTCGGCTATTCCATGCTGTCATTTGCCTGTGTGTGTGTGTGTGTGTGTGTGTGTGTGTGTGTGTGTGTATGCCACATATGTGCAGGTGCCTGTGAAGGCCAGAAGAGGGTATCAAATCTCCTGAATCTGGAGTTACAGGCAGTTGTGAGGGACTCAACATGGCTGGGAACTGAACTTGGGTACTTTGAAAGAGCAGCAAATGCTCTTAACTGCTGAGCCATCTCTCTGACATGAACTTTCTAGTGCAGAATTGTGATTCAGAAGGTGTTTGTGGACAATTGAGACAAGTGGCCTCAGAGAGTAAACAGCTTCCTTCAAATCATTTAATGAGTAATGGAAAGCATATCCTTGGAGCCCAAGTCCCCAGGTTCCCCATGCAGGGCTTGTGTGGTCTGTGTGACCACTGCATGCTCGAGATACAGACCTGTATCACATTACATTAGAAATGGGTCATCCATAGTCATATAGAATTAAATCTCAGTAGAAGTAATTCTTAGTCTTAAGAACAATGATGCAAAAAAAAAAAACAAAAGAATCCTATTGAGAGGGGATCCAAGAAGGGTTTTGACTTCAGCCTTACTAAGATAGAGGTGGCTGCTCTTTTTTGGGGGGAGGGGTGTATGCCTCAGGAAGCAGAGTGCACCTGAAGGATTGCCTGTCTCCCAAGAGGAGAAGGATAGCTACAAGGGCCCGTGCGCCTGTCTGGAAATCTGGATCTTTAGAGCTCTCTGCTTCTGCTTTCATTCTCCTTTATTTATTTAAAATATAAATCTTGCTTTTCTGCAACTATTAAGATAATGAGTTAAATCTGTAGTATTATTGTGTGAATTGCTGCTGGTGACATGTGGTTTCTTTTATTTTAAAAAATATCTTAAATATTCTTCCCAAGGTTTTTCTAAAGTTCTTTCTAGACGAGAATCCAAAGTGATGCTTTCTGACTAACGTCAGTTGTCTTTTGCTCCTATTTTTCCCTTTGCAGGTGTGGTGGTGCATACCTTTAATCCCAGGACTCAGGTGGATCTATATGACTTTGAGGCCAGCCTGGTCTACATACTGAGTGCCAGGCCAGCTAGTGCTAAAAGGTGATCCTGTCTTAAAAATATCCCCCAAATGTTATCAAACTATTTTCTTGAGGCTCTCTTTTATATTGCCAATTAAATGTAAAACCTTTTAAAAATATTTTTTATTTATTTTCATATGTTTATGAGTGTACTGTCTGCATGCAGGTTTGTGCACCCATGTCGTGCAATGCCGCAGAGGTCAGAAGAGAGTGTCAGATTCCCCTGGAACTGGAGTTAAATACAGTTTTCAGCTGCCATGTGGGTGCTGGGGATCGAACCCAGGTACTCTGCAAGAGCAGTCGGTGCTCTTAACTGCTAGGCTATCTCTCCAGCCCCTAAATGTAAAACCTTCTAAAGATGGTATAGGAACCCTGCTTCTTCTGTTTTGCTTCTCTAGTTAGTTTTCCTTTTTACTTTGTACTTAAGAGTAAGGCTCAGGGTTGGAATTAAGCATGCTGGCTTCTCTTCCAGAGGACCTGAGCTTGGTTTCCAGCAGCCACATCTAATGACTCACACCTACTTGTTACTCCAGCTGCAGGAGACCCAGTGCTCATTTCTGGCCTCTGTGGGCATCCACACACTTAGGGCCTACATGTGTACATAGACATATGTGTGTATGCACAGACACATATAAATAAAAATGCAAAATACTTCTTTAAAAAAAGAGTATGGTTTATAAGGGCTGACAAGGACATTGAGAAGAATTTGATTCCATTTTTTTTTTATTTCTGTATGTGTATGGATGTATTGTTTGCATGCAAGCCTGTGCACCTGTGACGTGCAATGCTGCGGAGGTCAGAAGAGGGTGTTGGATTCCCCTGGAACTGGAGTTCTCCTGGAATTGGAGTTTCAGATGGTTCTCGACTGCCATGTGGGTGCTGGGGATCAAACCCGGGTCCTCTGCAAGAGCGGTCAGCGCTCTTAAGCACTAGGCCATCTCTCCAGCCCCCTGGTTCCATTTTTTAAAATCTTTAGTGCATGTGAAAACATTCTGAAATTTAGTGTCTTCTACAAATGAGAACACTAATAATAATAAAATCCTTAGTGGTCAGATAAATAACATATATGCACTTGATCTACTAGGTTGCTTCTCCTGGACTCTTACCTTTGGGGTAACTGCTCCTATAGCTCTTCCTAGCTACGAAGTTTCATTGGCTGGTCTCCTATAAACCATAGTAGATCAACATGGGCCAACCACCCTATCCCAGTTAGCTGGATCACCTTGAGAACCTGACCAAGGAAGTCCCTTAAACACTTAGAGTTAGAATTGAAAAATTCCAGTTTCAATTGGCTGTTCTTTTAAACAAACAAGAGGCACATTCAGGAGTGCTTTGTTGGCGATACTTTTCCAACAAGTTAGTTGAATATGAGGAATGCATCTCTGCTGTTAAAGACAAATTCAATCAATCAATCAATCAGTCGAAGACAAAAGAAAGAGAGATTTCTGATCTCTCGTGAGGCTTTCATTTTAACCCTCAAGGTCTAGTGAGATATCCTGGCATCCACATAACCATCATAATAATTATTTGCTTAAATTAGCTTGAGTTGGTTTCTGTTACAGCCCAAAGCATCTTGATCATATCTTTATGTATGAAAGATATTTGCAAATTAGATACAGTTGAGTACTGCTAACTTTTTTTTTTTTTTTTTTTTGGTCTTTTCGAGACAGGGTCTCCCTGTAGCCCCAGCTGTCCTGGAGCTCACTCTGTAGACCAGGCTGGCCTTGAACTCACAAAGATCTGCCTGCTTCTGCCTCCCAAGTGCTGGGATTAAAGGTGTGCACCACCATGCTTTGCTGAGTACTGCTAACTTTGTGGGGGGTTTGTGCTCTGCATTCCCTTACTCAGCCTGAGTCATGGATGACAGTCATGGATGACAGCAGAACTGTGCTACGGGGTATATCAAAGAGTCTTTAATACTGGTGGCCAATAAATATCATTTGTACTGCCTCAGTCTGTCACAGGATTCTGGGGAATTGGGGAATTGGGACTTCTGTGCTCTAGCTAAGACTGAGGCTGGGAAGAATGTTTTTGGATAAACAGACTCCTAGCACAAGAATTATGGTGGAAGGTGTTAGTGCTGGTTGGTCAGGGCCAGTAGAGCTGGATAATGCTATTTTATAATATGCTTTCAGAACCGCTCCAGACCAGAACTTCACTTTTCTGTGGTCCATTTTGGTTTTGCTACTGTGGCTTCCAAATGTAGAGGTAAGATTAAAATGACACAGATTTATTGGCGGTCTAACCCCTAGATCTGCAAGTTAAACTCCTTTCCTTTAATTCCATATGGAAAATTTAAAAGACATTGCTAATTCACATTTTCATTCATGGGGGGAAGTTTTAAACATGCTTGTTCCAAGCATATTGCTGGGATCCAGGTAAGAGCATCCTGGGGCCCTTCTTAATGTTTTCCACCTCTAACATGTAATGTCAGTAAATGAAGTTAATTGCAGGCACCTTAGAAAGAGTTCTGGAGTCAGTACAGCAGTGAGCAGCTTTGCCCTCTGGGAGGAATGTGACTCTGCATGCCACCTTGGTGGCAGGACACTGAGGACAACCAGTTCTTTGCATCCCTTCAAATGCCTGGGCACTGAGGAGAGCTGTGTTTGTATCCTGTCCCTGGATGAAGTTTTGAACATACTGACACTGTGGTTGGTTTTAGAAAGTAGCAGAAGCGGGGAAATGGGGCAGAGAGTGGCTTGACCTAAGATACTTCCTGCTGAGAGGCAGCTGGTCAGGGAAAGAATGGGAAGACAGAATATCGGTTATGTTCAGATGACTCAGAGACCAACCAGGACTCTTTGGGTGCAAATCTACCATCCAAGAAGCCCAGCATCCCTGGTGAGTTGGATTGAGGATATTATCTCCCCCCAACACCCACTTCTGCATATTCATTGATTTTAATAGTTTTTTTATTTAATGTATGAGTGTATTGCCTGCATGTATGTAAATGCACTTGTGTCATGCAATGCCTGTGGAGGTCAGAAGGGCATTGGATACCCTGTAAATGGAGGTGCAGATAGTTTTTAGCTGTCATGTGGGTGCTGGGAACTGAACCTGGGTTCTCTGCAAGAATCAATGCTTTTAACCACTGAGCCATTTCTCCAGCCTTATTTTTTTTTTTTTTTTCTTTTTGGTCTTTTCGAGACAGGGTCTCCCTGTAGCCACAGCTGTCCTGGAACTCACTCTGTAGACCAGGCTGGCCTTGAACTCACAAAGATCTGCCTGCCTCTGCCTCCCAAGTGCTAGGATCAAAAGCGTGTGCCACCACACCTGGCTCCAGCCTGATTTTAATAGTTTTAAAATATACTAGAAGATAGATGGCCAGGCAGTTTTTCCCCTCCTAAAGTTTTCTGCTGTATATGTTATCTTTAATCTTTTTGATTATTAGAGTGTGGTGGCACATTCCCATAATTCCAGCACTTGGAAGGCTGAGGCAGGAGGATCCTGAGTTTGGGGCCAGCCTGGGCTATATAGCAAAACCCTGTCTCAAAAGACATAAATAGGGGCTGGAGAGATGGCTCAGCAGTTAAGAGCACTTACTGCTCTTGCAGAGGATTCAGGTAAGGTTCCCAGCTCCCAATGTTCAGTTGTTGGCAACCACCTGAAACTCCACCTTCAGGGGCAGTCAATGCCTCTGGCCTCCTCGGGACCTGCACTCACATGCACATACACATAAACACACACGTAATTAAAAATAAAACTGAATAAATAAATAAAATTTTGTAATTAATTAGCATTTTTAACGGTTTGGTAATGTGATAATTTGAAAACTTCAAAATAAAGATTTATGGGGTTTCAACTTGTAAAGAATTATATTGTGCATCAAGGATTTAAAAATGTTCTAGAGCTAGGGCCAGGGAGGTAACTCACTCACAGAGGCACTTGTAATTCTAGTCCTAGAGAGGCAGAGACAGGCAGATGCCTGGGGCTCACTGCAGCCAGCCTAGTCTACTTGACGAGCTCCAAGCCAGTGAAAAACTCTGTCTCAAAAACCAAGTTGGATATCTCCTGAAGAATGACCCCGAGGTTGTCCTCTGCTGACCTTTCCCCTCCCTGACAAAGAACATTCTAAAACCAAGAAAGAAGGAAATAACTTCATCACTTGGTTAGTTTGCACATAAAACAAGTAACAGAGAGGCTCAGTATCAACTGTTCACATAATATGTCAAGTTCTTTGATGAGTGGTAATTCTCTCTCATCAGTTTGTTATCAGTTAGTGGTATTGTTTTATTTTTTTAATTTTTATTTATTTATTTATTTTTAAGAAGTTAGTGGTATTGTATAGTAGAAGGAACATACACTTTGGAATTAGATCTAGGTGTGGAACCTGGTCCCCCAGTAGTGTGTCATTGTGGACAGTGCATATGACCTCTTTTCCTTTTGAATAAATTGGAAGTAAAACCCATCTCACAAAGCAGTAATAATAAAAATTACCCAAAATCATAAATACAAATGACTGGGAATTACTAGACAGTTGGTAAATGTGATGTCCTGCCTTTTACCTATGCATTCTTCTATAGATTACTTTTGTAATCAGCCAATACAACATTATTTTGGTGTCCTTATTTCCCATAAATTGAATTTGTCATTATTATTTTTCTCTTTAGAAGAGATATTACAAAATAAGAGCAACAAAACCCATGGAAAACAATCCCTCAGGAGTAAATTGATTGATTATTGTTGATATTCCAGGTGTTGAAAGGCATGTTGGGCTTTTGGTAGGTACTAGGAATGTCTGATTGATTGGATGGTTGCTCATTAAATACTTTAATTTAAAATTTCAAGCTCTGTTTTGAAAGGAGTGGTCACCATTTCTAAGTAAGGAATTAAATCTTTCTTAGAAAAATATCTCCATGCATGAAAGCATACAATGATTTGTTCTAGAGAATAAGATTTAGGACAGAAGCTATAATTTCTAGGGAAGGTCACATCAACATTTTAAAGAACTGTTAAATTAGCATTGCCCATTTGTTCAGTGGACATTCTGTAAAGTATGTTATAAGAGATAATTATCTTTAAATGACTCCATTTTTGCCGGGTATGGTGGCCCATAACTTTAGTCCCAGCACTCGGGAGGCAGAGGCAGGTGCATCTCTGTGAGTTCAAGGCCAGCCTGGTCTACATAGTGAGTTCCAGGCTAGCTGGGACCAAAGTGAGACCCTGCCTCAAAAAAGACCAAAAAAAAAAAAAAAGACTCCATTTTGGGGAAATGGGAATAATGGAATAGGAAGTGTTAATGGGGGATAGGAAGGCAGGACATTGAACAGAGTGCAGGTAGGGATAGCTAACACTATAAAGGCCTTTAGAAAAAGCCATGTGGAAGCTGGGTGTGGTGGCTCACGCCTTTAATCCTAGAACTTGGGAGGCAGAAGCAAGTGGATCTCTGTGAGTTCAAGGCCAGCCTGGTCTACATAGTAAGTTCCAGGACAGCCAGCTCTACAGGGAGACCCTGTCTCAAAAAAGACAAAAAAAAAAAAAAAAAAAAAAAAAAAAAAAAAAAAAAAAAAAAAAAAAAAAAAAGCCTTAAAGTATATACATATATATTATTAAAGGAGTTTAGAGAGAGTGACCTTATAACAGGAAACAGGGGGACATTAGGCCTTCATAGGCTAATAATTAAAACCTCAACGAGAGGAATGGTCTCAAGTCTTTTGAAACTGTTGACCAGTGGTCCCATAGACCCTCAAAAGATAGTGACTATTGCCCCTGTTCTTGGTTAACAACCAGACCTTGATGGTAAGGCCCTATTATTGAAGATACTAAATACCTGAGCCACAAGGAAAAAAAAAAAAAACAAGAAGAAATCAAGTCGATACTGACATCAGAGCTTCCTCTCTTTTGGCTAGCTTTCATAGTGCTAGAAGTTAGTATACATGCTATTGGAAGAAAAAACTAATATTATTCTTCTCAGCTTTTTCAACAACTACTGGCCTGGGAAGATATGACCTTTGCTACAATAGTGTAATATTATAAGAGTATTATAAGAGTAACCAATCACTTTCTAATTGGATTTAAGCTTTATTCCATAAGATGGAGACCATGCCTGAAATTGATATCAGGCCTAGGGGCATGTTGTGAGACAGATCAAAAGGCATAGGAGAGAGCTTAATACTATTATTCTGATATATATATATATATATATATATATATAGCATTAAACTGACTCATAATGACTTACTGTTATACTTATGGATTAATACTGCTCTTAGATGCTTCCATATACAGCAAATGGTGACTAACACAGAAACCCACAACTGGTCAAAGTGCAGAGAATAAGAGACTTATAAGTGATTATCTCTGAATGGACACCCATATCAAACTTCTGCCTCCAGAGGCTCAGGGATCATCATGGAAGAGGTGGTGGAAAACTACAAGGAAAACAGAGTTTTCCAGACAGCTGGGCAGTTGTTCACATGAACTCACAGCAACGTTGACAGCATATACAACTCCTACATAAGCTCAAGGCAGACAAATTTCCAGCATAGACATGGGGAAGTGGGTGAGAAATCCCAACCCTATCTCAAGAAGGATTGGTGACAGAAGGCTGGGAATTATAGAGCCAGTCTCCTTTAAAGGTGTGGCTTTTGGTAGGTTAACCAGGTTCCAGTGGGTGGATCCTCAGTGAGGGATGCTTAGGAACACAAATTTGACTCTCTCTCTCTCTCTCTCTCTCTCTCTATATATATATATATATATATTTATAAACATATTATATTGCATATATATTATATATTGCCTATATATAATAGAGTACATGAAATTGGGTAGAGGGTAGTAAGATGAGGTAGAAGAGGCATTAAAATATAACAGTAAGTCATTAGGAGTCAGTTTAATGCTATATATATATATATATTCTTATATATATATATATTCTTCTGCTAAATATATATATATATTTAGCAGAAGAATGGTATTAATACATATATGATAAAATATATGAAACTCATAAAAATTCAATAAAATGTTTTTGATAAAAAGTATTCCCTTTCTCAGAAATGTCTCTTTATGTATAATATGTCCCACATTGATGTTATTTAAAAATTTTTAGTTTTCTTTATTTTTTAATTTTTGGACTTGTTTATTTCTGTAATTTATGTATGTGAGTGTTTTCCTGCATGTATGTAGATGCCCCATATGCATGCCATCTCCATCTTCCAGGAGTCAGATCCTCTGGAAATGGACTTATGGATGATTGTTAGCTACCATGTGGGTGCTGGGACCTGAACCCAGGCCTCTGCAGGAGTAGCCAGTGCTCTTAAGTGCTGAGCCATCTCTTCAGCCCCATTTTTATCTGTTTAAACATTTTTATTTATTATGCTTTTGGTGCTGGAAGAGATACCTAGTACCTTACATACTCTAATTATGTATGCTGTCATTGAGTGAATTTTCTTTCCAGTAACTTTTAAATAATCAAAATAATAAGAGACTGTATCTACATGTACAAGTCTGGTGATGTTAGTGAGCTTTAAGTATTGTCTTGGAATGTTGGAGGTAAGTTCCATTCTATACAAGCTTTGTAAAGGCCTGGTTCTTGTCTTGAATATATATGTGTGGCACAAGGGATTCACTCATAATTTAATAGAGACCCTCTGCCTCTGCTTGTGACTCATCCTTGTACCAGTGGAACTGAGCACTTAAAATCTGAATACAAACCAAGTAAGTAGCCAAAGAAGCTGGGCGTGGTAGTGCACGCCTTTAATCCTAGCACTCTCGGGAGGCAGAGGCAGGTGGATCTTTGTGAGTTCAAGGCCAGCTTGGTCTACAGAGCGAGTTCCAGGACAGCTGGGGCTATAGGGAGACCCTGTCTCAAAAAGACCAAAAAAATAAAACCTTTTTAATAAAGGCTTGATAATTCCTTTTCTACTACTTCATAATTTACTTAAGGCTGGGCTTGAGACTTAAATGTGGTGTCAAGTGAGGGCCAGTTTTATGGCATCCTAGGTTTGGCTATCAGATGGACTTTATGTACCCAGTGGAGTCACCTATCAAATGTCCCCAATGCCTGAGACTAAGGAAGAGGATGCAAGGAAGAGGAGGAACAGTTATGAGTTGGCTTTTCTTTTCTGCCTTATCTTCTTGGATTTGTTTTAAAAGACTGTCTAGTAGCCAGTAGCAGAAATGAATCCAGTAGTTATACATACAATGGGGAAAAAATGTGAAGGCCCAATGCATTCCTAGAGCTGTATCTCTATTAACTAGCCTGCCAAGAAGCATTCCAGAAGAGGGGTGGATGCTTTGTGCTGGAAGAGCCCTTCTGTGGCAGGATCATGGGACAGGTATGAAGGTGATGCAGGTCAGGCCTAAGTTCTTGTACAATTTGGTCACCCTAAGGTAATTATGGAAATTTTGGAGTCAGAGCCTCTGCTTTTTGTAGCTCTGAGAATCTTTGTCTAGTTACTGTGTCAGCTCTGTAGATTTTCTGTAGTACTGTCTTAGCAAAGGGTCCAGTCAGAACTCTTTCCTCTTAGCCTAATTTTTAGGTGACCAGAAGGAAGCAAAAGCAACACCTTGGATTTAACCATGGCAAATGTGTTTACCTCAGAACATTTAAGTTAATGAAAAACCTGGAAAATATCACTTTGGTCATGACGTAGCATCCGGAAAGCAGTAAATAATTCTAGCACCTTTCTATGCCTGTGAAACAAAACTAGCTTTGTTTTATTATTTTTTTTTCTATTTAAATCTATTTTCTGTTTTAAATCTCAGTGGGATATATGGTGAACTTTGTAAGTCTCATTAAATCACAGACCCTTAAAGTCTAAAAACACAAGCACCCATCAGTTTGACCAATTCACACAGTCTCTCGCTGTCTAGGTAGACACATTCAGATCCAGTCAGGCGAACCTGGTTAATCTATTGACTCACTATATGGCAAGTACAGTTTAGTTTTATATGTGTACATGAAGAAATGTATCTGTGTGAACAATGGTTTCTTAATCCAGTTTCATTTTACAGTCTTCACTTTATGATTGGCAGATTAAACACTTCAGTTACATTCTTTGAAGGGCCTATAAAGAACAATTCATGCTACAAGTATTCCCGCTTAGGGTTTTTGGTGTGGGCAAAAGGAAGAAGTGTGTGAGTATCAGTACAGAGCAAATGCTCCTTCCTGAGTGCACCTTTTCAACCCACATTTACGAGCAACTAGCCTATCCCACACACTGCAGACACCACTATTGGTCCCATGGACTTAACACTGCTAGCAATTGTTGGCAATAGCTTACAAGAACTATGTGAAAGGAAGCAGGAAGTTGAGTGATAGTACTGTTTGGATTGTGACCAATCCCAGCATAATCCCAGGGGTCTAGCCTAATCCTCTATTGTGGGTGGATTTCTATTGGGACAGGTTCCCAGGAGGCTACAGTTTGTGGTCAAGAAGCCTATGTAAGCCTTCTCATTGGATGCCAGTTCAAGAATCACCTTCATATGGTATATTATAAACGCCTTGGCAGAAAGTCATTAGTCAGGCCATTGAAACACAAAGCAAATAAATTTTATATGACTAGAATAAAAAAGCATTTAATCCCATTACCTTAAAAGGAAGAATCAGTATATGTATCAACTCAAAAATAGCTGACAGTATTGAATGCTTGGTATAATACCAGGAACTGTACAAGGTATGTTGCATACATGTTCTCATGTTGTCTTCAACATCATTGCTATAAACTGCATGTGTTATTACATTGGTTTTGCCATTTGGAAATTGAGGCATAGGTAGAGAGGCTAGACACCTCATTTAATGCCATGTACCTGAATCCTAATATTGGACTCCATGACTCATGATCTTGACTGATACATCTGCTGTGGAACTAGACATGCTGGGAAACCAAAGCCCATGCTCTTGCGTTACTCTGAAACTCACCTAATGGCCCTATTATCTTCCTAAGCCAAAAACCTGAGGGCCACTTTAACCTCCTTTCTTCCTCCCAGTCCCTTTCCTTTTGTTCACAAGTCCTTCAGCCCTGATGGTTTTAATTCCTGGTTTGTCTTGAACCTGTGTATATTCAAGATTCCTTTTTAAAATTTAATTTATTTTTTTATAGTTTTTATTTATTTTTATGTGTATGAGTGTACTGTCTGCATGTAGGTTGGTGTACCCGTGTGGTACAATGCCGCAGAGGTCAGAAGAGGGCGTCGGATTCCCCTGGAACTGGAGTTAAAGACGGTTCTTGCCATGTGGGTGCTGGGAATCGAACCTGGATCCTCTGCAAGAGCAGTCGGCGCTCTTAACCGCTGAGCCATCTCTCCAGCCCCTCAAGATTACTTTTTACCTGGACTACTGTACTCATTTCCTAACTGATGCTTCTCTATGTCTCTCTCAGTTCAGGGTTTACAGTCCTGCCGGGATGATTGTTTTAACCATGATGTTCACACCAAATCTCTGTGACATTCGCACCCATCGTGCCCTGGACGTCTACCCACTCCCTTATCTCACCCTATACTCTAGGGACCTTCAACTCATTGTGCTGTGGCTTTTATATGTCTGTCCATCCTTTTCACTGTGACCAGAATGACCTCATGGTTTCCGGCCCAGAAACCTGCTTTATTGTCTCCTCTGGGAAGCTATCTTTGGCCCTTCCAGACAGAGACAGGCCCTTCTGTTACTGCACCTTATTCATGTATCCATGGTGACAGTCACTGCTTCCTGCTTGCCTGCATCCCTCCACTACACAGAGATTGTTTTGAGGCAGATCAATATTGCATAATAGGAAGAGTAGTCCACATCCAGTAGTATCAGGAACGGACGACTTGAAGTGTGCTGTGTTCCATGAGAATGCTTGCTTAGTGTCTTATGGTGAAGCTTTCCATGCAGGCATCTGTGAAAACTTGGGTGCCAGTTTTGCTCAGTCCACAGCTAAGTTCACACTGCTGCATGGTCCCTTTGCACTTCTCATCTGAAATGTTTTAATTTAGGCTTCCCAGGCACCTTATCAACTCCACTGTTCTCTAATTTTGCAGTAGGGAGTTTGGCTAGCTCTGATGTCCCTTCTTACTGAGCATGGAGAGTTCCCTCATCCCCACATGTGAACAGACATCATAGGAATAGGATTCATTATCCCCTCCTGGAAGGAGAAGGTTTTGGACTTCAAATAATTAGAAGTGTTTCTCATTCTTAGGGTTGTAGGTCTTTAAAAAAAGTTGTAAAATAGTGTTCCTGCCATTGTAGAAGTGATGTGTTCCTCATTGGGACTTCACTTTTCGGGAGTCATTGCTCTCAGTATATCAACATAGAGTGTATATTCAGCCCTGACTCAGTTTTGTACTGCCCACTAAGGACCTCACATACTGATTAGAGCTTCCTTTGTTAGCAGGTCTGGATATAGCCTCAGACTCTTTCTTAACTCAGCCTTTCAGGAAGCTGCTGTCAACCATTGGGAATTGATAACTACAAAGAAAAGCACATACTATCTTCAATTCATAGGGGCAATTTGACTTGTATTCTCACAGTGGCCATATAGACTGCCTCATATATCTCTATCTCTATCTCTATCTATCTCTATCTCTATATGTGTATATCTAGCTATCTATAAGTATATCTCTCTATGTATTTAAATTCACCTGTCTTTCTCCGGTAATTAAAAATGACATTTATTAATTTTATCTTATTCTCATGATGCTGCTAGGCCCTTATGGATAAAAGTTTTAAAATATGCAGAAAACTTGTATATAGTGTTAAAACTCCATAAAAACTAGACTTAACCAGTGGCGGGGACAACTGTCCTCTCAATGTGGATACAATGTCACATGATTATCAAAGAACTAGCCAGTCATAATAAACACATAGGTTTATTCTATTGACAAAACTAGTGAAAAACTGTATAATGATGTAAGAAATAGGACAAAGGATTTAATAACTTATTAAAGATAATTAGGCTTATTTATTACAATAATAAAAGCAAAAAAGAGAACCGATCACAGGTGTGAATGTTGCTTATGTCTAGAAAACAAACTAATAAAATTCACTGCAGAAAAAATAAAACACCAGGTTTCAGTTAAAGTCATCTAGATGAATATTATGCTCATTTTCATTTCAATTTTGTTTTTGTCTCAAACTAGTTGTATTGACAAGAAGATATGTAGGTCCTTTAGGTAGGATGCAAGTGTTCATCCCATCAGGGTAAAATTTAGCCTTATGATCAAAGCATGTTCAGAGCCTATATAGAGAGGGCGAGCATCTCTGGGCAGTACTGAACAGTGACGAATAGGATGGATACTCAAGTCAGGGGTATTTGACTGTCTGCGCTCTGGCTGCTGCCAGCTACATGATGCTGACAGGCTATCAAATGTCTCTGAGCCTCATTTTGTGCACATGGAAAATGGAGATAGTTATAATACTCATAGAGTGAAGATAGGAGGCTGTAATATCAGTAAAGCACCCGAAAAACCTGTTGTAGAATTAGTGCTCAGTCAGTGGTGGCTACTGCATGGCAAGCGGACCTATAAGGAATGACATGTGTCTAGTGAGTTGATGCATTTCATTACTGAGCTTTCAGTCAGATTGCCCTTGGTTTAAGTAATAGCTCAGTTCTCTGGTAGGTTTTCTGTCAAGAGACTGTTAAATCAACTGAAAAACAAAATTGAACCAGAAGGAGATTAGCTTGAATAAACTAACCCACATCCAATGAGATCTTAAATACAATATCTTGATTACTTTCACTGTGGTGGCCTAGTTTGTCTCTAAGGCCACCAGTACTTCCCATTATCCAGCCCCTTCAGGGACAGAGGACTTCAGAAAAATCCATTTCTTGACAATGAATGACACAGTCAATAAGATTCATCCTTCAGGCATTATTCTAGGAGCTGTCATCAGCATCCACACCAATCCATACTTAGAGAGAGAATGAGACAGAGTATCAGTTGGTCCTCCAGCCTAAGGAGTACTTTTCCCAGAAAGCAGTGCTCTGGGCTTTACAGTCCTCTCCAGAGCCAAGAGGACCCAGCATCATCTCTCTTGTTTTATAGGCAGAAAACCCAAGGCACCAAGGGATTAAATAATTTGTATTGGAATGAGATATTACTAACTCCATAGAAAATTGACCTAAAACTTAAACAGGGATAAACCACATCCTTTATTTAAACAATATTTTACAGTCTATGATGAAAGACTACTTAGAGATGGAATTTCCAGATCGGCTGTTCATGAATTCACAGAAAATTATGCAACTTTCCATTCATTCAGCAAACATTTATTCAGGACATACCAAGAGCTAGGCACAATGATAGGGCTGGAGATATAAGAGCAGGTCCTGCCATCAGGGAAATCAGGAGACACAGATGTAAAGGAAAAAAAAATAAAGCTATAGATTCTTCAGCAAAGACAAAAATCTGCACATGTTCTGGTAGGGGCTGAGAGAGAAGTCAGGTCTGAAAGATCACTGTTTGTTTTGCCCTGGGTAGGCTTGGCAACAGAAAGAATGCTACTGAACTCAGAGAGTCGCAGGCTTTGCCAACTTCAAGCCCACAAATAGGCAAACACTATATATATATATATATAATATATATATGCACTAAAAGTCACAAGGTGTGTGTGCACATGTTATCTTTTGTGTTTAGTATCTGAAAGGAGATTGCAATTATTCCCCAAATCCTAAAAGAAAAATAGGCTTAGGAGTCTCCTACAATGTACCCTTTAAGTAATAATTTCCCACTGATAGTGATCTTGACAAAGTAGAGACTTTACTGAAGGGTAGGGCCAAAAATCTACCCGGAGGTTTATGGTTGGGAGGAGGGTGGAGTGCCAGGCTTTGCCAAAGTTAGACACAGCTTCCAACCCACTTAGGCCCTTTCTGCTTGAGACATTTCCTTACAGTGACTTTGGGAACACCCAGTTGCTGGTTTCCGCTTTACCTACCTGTACTGAGCAGTCTCCTTACCTGAGTCATCACACTCTATAATGTGGGGTTGTTTAGGGCCCTTTTCTCCCTCCATTCTAACTGCATATCCTGCTGTAACCTCTAGTACAATATAAAGGTTAGCTGCTGTCATCTATCTCCACTTTGATTTTACTTTTATGCTTTAGCTCTTTAAGACAGAGTCTTACCCTGTTGCTCAGGTTAGCCTAGAATTCACTAGGTAGGTCGGGCTGGCTTTGAACTCATAGTAATTCTCCTGCTCAAACCTTCCTGAGTTTTGAGATTATAACTGTGAGGCACCGTGGCGCACTTGTCTCTAATTTAGATATTTCCTCTAATACCCAAATGAATGTCCAAATCTAAGCTTGGTTTTTCATTTGGAGGGGCCACAAATTTCTCAGAAAAAAGCCACAGAGGAGGAACCTAGGGATGTCTCTTCAGACTTGTTCCTATTTGGGGAACTACTGTCCACCTAAGTCATGAACTCACTCATCTGGGTACACATTCTAACAATCTAAAGGGCCTTGGAAACCCAGCAGTGTCCAGCCCCACTTGCTACCAACCAACCAACTGAATCAGAATCTCTGCAGAGCAGTGAGTCTCTGAGTGAGTTTAAGGCACATTCAGGTGCAGAACCACCAGACATACTGCTTAGTTCAGAAATCAACACATTTTCCTGATTCCCTTTTCATAGTCCTTTCCCAGCCAGCCACTTGCTGGCATTTTATTTGCTAAATAGCTCTTGAGTTTGCTTACAGATTACCATCACAGCCTCCATTCTAACCCAAAATATTGTCTTCTCTGGGCTGAAACAATCTGTTAAATGTTCTCAGTGCCTTTATTCTCATTTCACACCCATTCCTTTACCCACAGTGCAATCAAGATGATTTAAGTCAACCTGATCATGCTATTTCCTTGGTTAAAATATACTCCAGGCAGTGGGTCCTCCTCCTCTCCTCCTCCTCCTCCTCCTCCTCCTCCTCCTCCTCCTCCTCTTTTTACTCTCCTTCCCCTTCTTTCCTCCATCTCCTCCTTTGCTTGCTCTTAGAACAAGCTACAGGAATTTATGCTCTGTATGGTTTCTATAGAGGGTTGTCACACTTGTCTCCTCAGTAAACTTACCCACTTGAAGACTCATCTTCTTACTTTGAGCATCCTATGTGGGCATATTAGACCCATACAGAATGATAAATGAGGTGTCAGTGTTATGTAAAACTGTCTCATGTTCTACCCCAAGAATGTTGTGTAATATAGGATTAGTCCATTCTTAATTAAGCAAATTTTGTATAATATTTTATGTCACTTTTTAAACTTATTGCTCTCAGTGTTTGGATGGGGCCATTTGATTCAATGATCTTGAGGTGAGACTATGTTAGCATAGTCTAAATAGTAAACACTAACAATATCTATTTTAATTATACATCTAATTCAAATTTCCATCTTTGAACTTCACCCTATTCCCAGCCTATACTCTCTGGGGTATGGATTAAGGATGAGATGAAATTAGAGGTGGGTTAGTGTCAAAGTTGGGGGAGGGAAGATATGAAAATGAAATCTCAAATGGCTGGCAATCTGCATGGAAAAAAAAGACTTTTTAAAATTAATTAATTTATTTTTGTATGTGTATGAATGTACTGTCTGCATGTAGGTCTGTGCACCCGTGTCGTGCAATGCCGCGGAGGTCAGAAGAGGGTGTCAGCTTCCCCTGGAACTGGAGTTAAAGACGGTTCTCAGCTGCCATGTCGGTGCTGGGAATTGAACCCGGGTCCTCTGCAAGAGCAGTAGGCACTCTTAACCACTAGGCCATCTCTCCAGCCCCGACTTTTTTTTTTTTTAAATAGTGCTTGCCAATCTCCAAAAGATCCATCCTTTGCTCTAAGTTAGAAGGTTGCCCATGCTCTAGAGCTCGCCTGCATTATTTGCATCTCAGAGTTTTAGACTTAACTCTGAAAAATGACCACTGCCATTATCATTTACTTTTTTTAAAGAAATCTTTTAATTTTTAAATTTATTTATTGTTTTTATGTGTATGAGTGTACTGTCTGCATGCAGGTGGTGCACCCGTGTCGTGCAATGTCACGCAGGTCAGAAGAGGGCGTCACATTCCACTGGAACTGGAGTTAAAAACTGCTCCCAGCCGCCATATGGGTGCTGGGGATCGAACCCCGGTCCTCTGCAAGAGCAGTCGGTGCTCTCAACCGCTGAGCCATCTCTCTAGCCCCCATTATTGTCCATTTACTTTTAACTGATACATTGATGGGTTCATTTAACAGATATTCATTTGGTTTTAATTTGAAAATCTCTGGCATGGACCCATCTCTTTTTAATTGAATCTTGATTTGGTAGCCCTATCTGAGTACATGAGAGAAGTGTGAGTAGATATGAGCAGCATAGTGGTGTCCTGTGTTCTCCACGCTTACTGGAATAGTTATATTTCTATTACTTTTCTTAGTAGCCTCATGTACAGATATTTGATTTGAGGGAACAAGAAATTAGACCAAGAGTCCTAAAACAGACCAATTCTAGTAAACTTAAAAATCTATGATTTTTTTGCTCTTAACATTAAATTTTATTCATACATAATCTATATTGCATGTTGAAATACTATAGAAGTAAACTTTTGAACCTACATGCAGACTACTAGTACATTCGTACACATACAAAAATAAATAAAATTGAAAAAATATTAAAAAAAAAAGAAGTAAACTTTTGAAAAAAGGAAAATTATCCATGATCAAGTGTGATGTAGATCTATATGGGGTTTGCAAGTATTTTGTTGAGAATTTTTGCATTTGTGTTCATAATGAGAATGGGTAATATGTTCTGGTTTTTTAATTTTTTTTTTTTTCTTTTTTTGGTTGTATCTTTGCCTGGTTTTGGTATTAGAGTGATGCTGACTTCCTAGAAGGAATTTGGGAGATTTCCCTCTGCTTGTATCCTTCTGAACAATTTGAGTAATAATGGTTGTTAAGTCTTTTTGTATTGTTTTATAGAATTCTGCCATGAAACCATCTGGGCTTGGACTTTTTTTAGTTGGGAGGTTTCTTATTACATTTTCAATTAGACCCTCCAATCTTACTAGAGTTTATTAAGTTTGCCTACAAAATGAACAGAGACCATATCTCTTACATGACAAGCAGTGATTCTCCTTTCCCTGCTATGGCCGTTCAGAGACCTGGCATGAATTCTGTGTCCTCCACCCATGATGACAAAATGGAGGAAATCCGGGGCTGGAGAGATGGCCTAGCGGTTAAGAGTGCCGACCGCTCTTACAGAGGACCCGGGTTCAATCAGCCGTCTGAAACTCCAATTCCAGGAGAACTCCAGTTCCAGGGGAATCTGAGACCCTCTTCTGACCTCCGCGGCATTGCACGACACGAGTGCACAGACCTGCATGCAGACAGTACATTGATACACATACAGAAATAAATAAAATTAAAAAAAAAATGGAGGAGATCCCCAGCCCCACATGTGTGTGGTGGAATTTTTATCTGCTCCTGGCCCCAACACGACACCAGCCATGTGAGTGGCTGGTGAGAACCTAGAGTTCTGTGGTGGTGCACGTTCTTGGTGGCATCTCCGGAACCTCAGTGTTGCAGGAACCTTGCTACAGATCTGCTTTGCCCTTAGCCCCTCTCTCAAAGTAAAGCAGACTCCATCTTTGTAGTACTTAGCTTTTCCTATGATAAATCCATTTCAAAGAAGATATATTTTATCCCACACTCGGGTACTTTTTAAATGTAATAACAGAAAAGTGACTTATACAAGTTCCTAGTACTGAAAGTATTTAGGTGGTAGAGAAGTAAAGCTGGAAAAACCTGGAGTCAGAAAGTGGTTTATATGTGGAAGAATCCTCCCAATAATTAGGTGTTTAAAACAAAGAAAGGGTATCTAGGCTTCATGGTACATACCTGTATCACAGCACTTTGGATGGATTTCTGTGATTCAGGGCCAGCCTGGTATACATAGCACGTTCCAGGTCTGCCAGGGTTGCATAGTGAGTCCTTGTCTCAAAAAAAACTCAACACAACAAAACAAAACATTACCACCACCACCACCAACAACTGCAACCACACCAAAAACAACCACAACAAAAACCAAAATGGAGAAGGAGGTGGGGCTGGAGAGATGGCTCAGCAGTTAAGAGCAGGTACTGTTTTGTTCCTAGCACCTGTGTCAGGCAGCTCACAACTGCCTGGAACTTCAGCTCCAGGGGATCTGAAGTCCTCTTCTGGCCTCTGTGGGCACAGTACTCATGTGCACATAGCCCACACAGACACAGACATACATACATTATTAAAAATAAAAATCATTATTATTTTTTCCTTTTTAAAATCTTTTAAAAATATTTTATTGAAGTTTTGTGCATTTCATACATCACTTCCCAGCTCAATCCAGACTCATTTCCCCTACATTCCCCCCCACCCTCCCAAGTTCATGCAGTCTGCCGTACATGTCCTGTTTCCCCTTCTGAGTCTTTTCAAAGTTTTTCAAAGCAGAACATTGTTTTTTGGGAGGAAGAATGCTACTGCTTCAGTCAGTTCCCTGTTCCAATTCTTTTGTTGTTGTTGTTGTTCCCTCCAATCCGTATTGTTTCACCATATGCATTTATGTATGTCACACATGTACTAAAATCATGTCCTCTGAAAATAAAGTATATATTATTTCCAAATCATATTTCAGGATCCACATTTTCCCTTTTAATTTTATATTGCTTTAAAATATGCAAATATACCCTCCACCCTTGTACCAAAAGCATAAAGTCTAAAAACAGGTAGTAGGTTAATTCTAGAGTTCCTTAAGGGATTCACACTCGAAGAGCATAGTTGCTTTTAGATAAAGAGAAATATAACATAATGTTACTCAGTTTACCTTACTTGATGCTAGCAACCACAAATGAGGGATACCATTCATCGTTTGTTTTTCTGGGACTGTTACCTCATTTAGCATAATATCTTCTAGTTCCATCCATTTACCTGCAAAGTTCATGATGTCATATATATATATATTATATATTAAATAATATATATATATATAATAGTATAATAGATTAGATATAATATATTATATAATATATATATATATATATATTATATATTATAGGTCTTTTCAAGACAAGGGTCTCCCTGTAGCCCCAGCTGTCCTGGAACTCATCTGTAGACCAGGCTGGGCTCTTGAACTCACAAAGATCCCGTTGCCTCTTGTCTCCCAAGTGTCATCTTTTTTTTTATTTTTTAATTATATATACATATATTTTGTACAAGAGATGTCATCTTTCTTTACCACTGCATAGAACTCCTTGTGTAGATTGTGCCACATGTTCTCTATCCACTTGTTGGTTGAGGGGCACTTGGGTTGGTTCCAACTCATGGCTATTGTGAAAGAGGAGGCTGCAAAACTGGCTGTGCAGGTATCTTACTGTGGTAGGAATGAGTTTGTGGGTGAATACTCCAGTGAGGGGGTGGTATGACTGGGTCAGTGGTGGGCACATTTTCAGTCCTTCTAAGGTTCTCCACACTGTTTCGTATATGTTGTACAAGTTTAACATTCCTACCAGCAGTGGTGATTAGGTTTCCCTTTCCCCACAACCTCTCCAAAGATTTTGGTATGAAGTTTGTTTACTTGATCCTAGCCCAGTCTCATTGGAGTGAATTATATCTTAGAATGGTTTATTTTAGCATTTCTTAATTATAATGATGTTGAAACCTTTTTTTTAAAAATTTTTTTAATTTATTTTTATATAGTGTTTGAATGTACTTTTCTGCATGTAGTGTTTGTGCACCGGTGTCGTGCAATTCCAAGTGAGGTCAGAAGAGGGGTGGTGGCTTCCCCTGGAACTGGATATTATAGACCAGTTCTCAGCTGCCATAGTGGGTGCTGGGGGATCGAACCCGGTCCGCTGCAAGAGCAATTGGTACTCTTAAATGCTAGGGGCCTCTCTCTCCCAGCCCGATGTTGAACATTTTTATAAGAGGTTTTCTAGTCATCTCTATTCCTCACTTGTTGAAGTATTTGTTCCTCTTTACTCCATAGTTTTCAGTGGGCTCATTTTTTTCTTACTTCTTTGTTTTTTGAGTGCTTTACATATTTATTCTGGAAGTTAATGCGCTGGTCAGATATATCCAGTGGTGAAGGTTTTCCTCCCACTACTGTGGGGTATTTTTCTCTTCACTTCTTCTGATTGTTTCTTTCCGCTGTAATAGAAAGCTTTTAGTTTAGTGAGGTCCCACTGTCAATTGTCAACCTTATTCTCTGTGCGCTGCTGTCTGATTTAGAAAGTCTTTTCTGACCACTATGCTTGTAGGTTGCTGCCAAGTTTTCTTCTATCCCTTCCAAGCTTTGGGGTTTCACTTTGAGGTCTTGGATCCATTTGGAGTTTGATTTTTGTTTGTACAGGTGAGAGGTATGGAATTAATTTTATATTCTGTAGGTGGTGATCCAGTTTTGCCAATACCCCTTGCTGAATGATGCTGTCTTACCTCCATTGTGGCTCTTGGCCCCCTTTGTCAAATATGAGTGGCTGAAATTATATGAGCCAAGTTTGGATTTCAGTTTTGTTCCATTAGTCACAGTCTGTTTTGTGCAATTATGATAGTGTTTTTAACTGATAGCCCTGTATTATTTTGAAGTCTGGTAATGGTGAATCCCTGTATTTTTCTTTTTCTGCTCAGGGTTGCGTTTAGGCTTTTTGGGTCTTTTGTTTTTTTCCATATGATTTAAGTGATTTTTTTTTCAAGTTTGTGAGAAACTGCTTGGGATTTTAATTGGGATTGCATTGAACTCTGTAATATTAATTGGGAGAATTGGACATATTTTTACTAAACATTAACTTTTCCAAATCCATGAGCAAGGGAGGGAAATCTTTCCATCTTCTGTTCTTCTGGATCTCCTTCAGGGGTTTAAAAAATAAATTTTGTTGTAGAAGGTGCTTTAGTGTCTTTGGTTGGGTTTGTTCCTAGGAATTTTATTGATTTTTTGAAGGGTACTGTGAGCTGGCAAGGTCTCCTTATATTCCTTCTTCTGTTGCTTTGTTGTGGTAGTAAAGAAGGCTACTGAGTTTTTCTAGGTTATTTTTTCCTTTTTTTTTTTTTTTTTTCCTTTATAATCTTTTTTAAATTCTTATTTTAATATAATAGATATATATATAATTAATATATATTATATATATATAGAAATCTAGATCAGTGCTCCCCCACCTACCCCCAAACCCACCAAGATTCATGCCATTTTGCAAAACTGCTTTTATTCTCTTTCTCAGATATTCTTATAACAAGTTTAATTCTCAGTTGATACTGTTTTTGGAGGCAAAAGTTTACTGTTCAGGCATTCTTCGAATGCAGGTCCTTTCTGTTGTTGTTGTTGTTGTTGTTTCCAATAGAACCGTTCATCTCCAACTGCTTTGACAAAGCTCAAGGGCGATGCCAAGAATACTTACACTAGGTAATGTGGCACTAGTTCCACAAAATAGGGATACACATTCATCGTTTGGTTTTTCTGGGACTGTGTGTTACTTCTCTCAGCATGTGTCTTCTAGCTCCAGCCAGCCTTTTCCTCCAAAGTCATGATGTGTCTTTCTTTTGCCATAATCTTGTTGTATTGTTTTTTTTTTTATCTAAAATATTTTCCTATCAACTCAATCAGTTTGAGGGCGCATTGGGGGTTCACAGCCTCCTTCCTATTGTGAAGAAAAGCGAAATAAACATGGCCCGTGCATAGGTACTCTGGGTTGGGTGTGAGTCTTGAGGGTACAGTGCTGAGAGTGGTATGGCTGGGTCTGGTGGCAAGCTTCATTCAAGTCTTCCAGAGTTCTCCAACTGCTTCCCATAGTGGCTGCTGAAATTTACATTCCTACACCAGTGGAGAGTGTTACCCTCTCTCTCCCCACAACCTCTCCAGCTGCTTGGTAATACTTTGTTTTCTTGAATCTAACCAGTCTCTTATTGGAGAAAGATGGATATCTTAAAAAAAAGTGGTTTTGATTTGGCCATTTCTTAGGATTAGTGATTGTTTACACTTCTTAAGTGTTTCTGAGTCATCCTTAATCAATCACTTCGTGAAGTCTCTGTTCGCTCTTTTGCTCCATCTATTAGTGGGTCATTTTTTCTTCTTTGTTTTTTGAGTAGTTTAATATATTCGGAAAAATCAGTGCTTTGTCAGATGTTCTGTTGGTTGAAGGTTTCTCCCGTCTCTGTGGTATTTTTTCTCTTCCTTCCTTGATGTGTTCTTTTGATGTACAGAAATTTGAGTTTAATGAGGTCCCATTTGTCAATTGTCGACCATAATTCTTGTGCAGCTGCTGTCTGATTTAGGAAGTCTTTTCCTACGCCTTTTGTGTAGTCTGCTGCCCACTTTTTCTTCTATTGCTTCAGAGTTTGGGGTTCACATTGAGGTCTTGATCATCGGAGTTGATTTTTGTACAGGGCGAGAGGTAGGGGTTTAATTTCATTCTTCTACAAGTGGTGATCCACTTTTGCCAACACCAATTGCTGAAGATGCTGTTTTTTTCCATTGTGGCTTCCTTGGCCCCCTTGTCAAATATAAGATGGCTGAAATTGTATGTGTCAGATTTTGGATCTTTTGGTTTGTTCCATTGGTCAACAGGTTCTGTTTTTGTGCCAGTACCGAGGCTGTTTTTATGACTATAGCCCTGTAGTTTGAAGTCTGGTATAGAGGTCCCCCCCTGTGTAGCTCTTTTCATTCGGTTGTTTTGGCTATTTTTTTCTTTTTTGTTTTTCAAATAAATTTAAAGACTTTTTTTTTTCCAAGCACTTGAGAGAAACTCTTGGGGATTTTGATTGGGATTCCGTTAAATCTATACAAGAGTTTCAGTAGAATGGACATTTTTACAAATGCTTAATTTTCCCAATCCATGAGCATGGAGGTTTTCCATCTTCTGATGTCTTCTTCAATTTCTTTCTTTAAATGTTTAAAAATTTTTGTTTAGAGATCTTCGTGTCTTTGGTTAGGTTTGTTCTAGGTATTTTATTGTTTTGAAGCTATTGTGGAGTGGGACAGGTCTTATGAATTCTTTCTCCAGTTGCTTGTGTTGTTGGTGGAAAGAAAGGCCTGATTTTTTAAGGTTAATTTTGTATCCTGCCTCACTTTTCTAAAGCTGTTAATCATTTCTAGGAGTTTTCTGGTAGAAGTTTGCATCCCTTAAGTAAACAATCATATCATAGCAAATAGAGATAGTTTGACTTCTCTTTTCCAATTAGTACTCTTATAATTTCCTTTTCTTGCGTATTGCTCTAGCAAGTTTTTCAAGCACTATATGAAGAGGAGTGGTGACAGGGGGCAGGCTTGCCAGATTCCTACTTTTTAAAGGGAATTTTCGTCATTTCCCCATTTAGGATGATATTGGCTGTGGGTTTTTGTGGCTTTGATTACATTGGGGAATGATCCCTCCAATCCAAATTCCTTCTAGGACTTTAAGCATAAAGGGAGGCTGGATTTTGCAAAGGCTTTTTGCATCAATTGAGATAATGGTGTGGTTTTTGTCTTTCATTCCATTTATATGTTTTGATGATGTTTATTATTTCTTATGTTGAACCATCCCTTGCATCTCTGGTATGAATCCAACTTGGTTCCATGATGGATGATCTTTTGATGTGGGTGTGTATGTGATTTGCTCGGTGTCCTGTTAGAATTTTGCATCTGTTTTCCTTAGGAGATGGGTCTATAAGTTTTCCTTTTTAGTTGTATCTTTGCCTGGTTTTGGGTAAAGAGTGATGCTGGCTTCACATAGAAGGAAATTTGGGAGAAGCTCGCTCGATTGTAAACTCTATCTTCGAAACAGTTTCAAACAGTAAGGAAGGGGTGTAAGGATCTTTTTTTTTAGAAAATGTTGTAATAGAATTCTTCTGTCATAAACCACCTGGGCCTGGGCTTTTCTTAGTTTGGAAGGGTTCTGAATTACATCTTTCAATTTCTCTGTATTAGATGGGTCTGTTAAGCTGCTATCTCTTCTTGGCCCGAGCTTTGGTGATTCCCAGGATGTTCAGGATATTCATCCATCTTTTTCTAGGTTTTTCAAACTTGGTAAAGTATAGGTTTTTTGAAGTATTCACGTATGTTTTGTGGATCTTTTCCGTGTCTGTGTTGTGATAGTTCCCTTTTTATCATGGATGTTATTGATTTGGGAGTTGTTCCTTCTTTTTTTGGTTAACGGGCTAGAGGTCTGTCTATCTTTGTTTATCTTTCAAAGAACCAACTTTGGATTCATTGATTTTGTTTTTATTTTGTATTGGTTTTCTTTTGTTTTATTTCATTGATTCTGGTCTTTTTTTTTATTTTTTTTGTTATTTTTCTTTGTTGTGTTTAGGGTTCATCGGTTGTTGCCTCTCAAGTGCTTTTAGCTGTATGTGTAGATCAGTTCACTAGTGCTCTTTCTTTTTTCAATGTAGCACCCAGGGCTATAAAACTTACCCTCTTAGGACTGCTCTTAAGGTATCCATAGGTTTTGTTGTGTTGTACTAGTATTGTCATTCAGTTCCAGGAATGCGTTTTTTTCTTTCTTTATCTCTTCCTTGACCCATTCAATTATTCAAGAGTTGTGTGTTTGTAGTCTCCATCTGTTTGAGGCATAGGGCTTATCCTGGCTTTTGATGTTGAGCTTTATTGCACGGTGGTCTGATAGAAGTGCATAGATTATTTCAATCTTTTTAGTATTTGTGGAGGTATCTCTGTGTCCCCAGTATGTGGTCAATTTGGAGAATGTTCCTGGGGTGCTGAGTAGAAAGTGTATTCCTCTGGTATTAGGGGGAATATTCGGTAGAGTCTATGAGGTCCATTTTGTGTATAATATTGTTCAGTTCAGATGTTCTTGTTTGTTTATTCTTTGTCCTGTTGACCTATCCAAAGGACTCAGTGGGGTTTGAAATCCCCTACTATGAACATACTGGGGTTAGTGTGTGACTTGTGGTCCTGGAGAAATGTCTTTATTAAAGTTGGTGCACCATTTGGGGCATATATTTCATAATTGTGAAATCTTCTTGGTGAATTGTTTCCTTTGATGAGAATGTAATGGCTCTTGTCTCTTCTGATTCTTTGAATTCTTTTTATTCTTTGAAGTCTAATTTTGTCTGATATTAAATAGCAACACCTGCTTCTATTTTGTTGGTCCATTTGTTTGGAATATTTTTTTCCATCATTTCACTTTAAGGTGGTGCCTGTCCTTGAAGTTAGAAATGTGTTCTTGTAGCAGCATATCGATGGATTCTGTGTCCTATCCAATCTCCCAGTCTTGTCTTTTGATTGGGGAATTTAGTCCATTAATATTTAAGGTTATGACGATAGGTTTGTGCTGCTTTCCTTTTTGCCTTATGATATCCATTTGCGTTTGGGTTTGGTTTCTACTTCTGCAGTTATGCTTTTTATTGATTTTCTCTTTCTAGGTGCCTGGGGATGGGTGCTCCTTTTTCTCCTTTGATTGCTTCAAGTTTCTCTGAAGGGTTTGGTTTCCAGGACATTATTCTTTCAACTTGTTTATGTTATGGAAGGTTTTTCTCTCTCCTTCAACTATAATTGACATTTTTGCTCAGTATAGTAACCTGGGTTGGCATCTATTGTCTTTTAACACTGGGAATACTTTGCTCCAGGTTCTTCTTGCTTTCATAGTTTGCATTGAGAAGTCATTTGTAATTCTGATGGGTTTCCCCTTATAGGTCACTTGTTGTTTTTCTCTTGTGGTTTTAAGGATTTTTTCTTTATTTTGAGTGTCTAGCATTTTAACTATGACGTGGCATGGAGAATTTCTTTTCTGATCTTGTCTGTTTGGAGTTCTATGTGCTTCTTGTATTTGTATTGGTTTGTCTTTTTTTAGTTTGGGGAAGTTTTCGCCTATTATTCTGTTGAAGAGCTGATCAATGCCATTCTCTTGGGATTCTTCTCCTTCCTCTATTCCTATGATGTGGAGGTTTGATCTTTTCATAGTGTCCCACAGTTCCTGGTTGTTCAACTTTTGTGTAGTTTTAAATTTTTCATAATCTTTCCTTGAGGTTTTTAGTTGTTCTGTGTTATCTTCCAGTTATGATATTCTTTGTTCTGCTTCCTCCATTCTGCTTCTGAGGCTTTTTCCATCCCTTTCCTCTTGATTGGATGAGTGTTTGATTTCCTTTTTCATTTCCTCTTCTGATTTCTTTAGTATTTCTACTTCTTTGTGGAGCTTCTCAATCTCTTCCTGTAGCTCTTTGCTTTGCTGGTTGGTTTCCTTATCTTTTTCAGTATGGGATCTTTTCTGTATTTCTACTTCCTTCTGGAGTTTGTCATTCTCTCTCTCTAAGTCCTTCTTGAGTTCTTTATTCTCTTTTCTTAGTTCTTTGATTTGCTCTTTATAATCTTATAGTTCTTTAAATATGTTCCCAATTGTGTTTCTGATATCTGTGTTCTGGGGCATCCCTAGAGGGATCCCACTGTAGGAATCTTCCATAGGGTTGGTAGAGCTTGGTGCGGGGTTATCCTGACCCTTTCCCCTGTTGTCTCTTCTTCGTGTTCCTGGCATATGGGCTTCTCCTTGCCTGTATTCCAATGTGAGTCCTTCACTGAAGGCTTGCTTTGCTTGCCTCCTTCAAATGCCTTCGTAATCCCAGTTGGCGGGGGGGGGGGCTCTTTAGCCCATGTCCTGGTTCCTGTGCTTCCGCTGGTCTCAGGAGATCTCCTACTAAAACTCTTAATCATTTCCAGGAGCTTTCTGGTGGAGGTTTTAGCATCCCTTAGGTAAATTATCATATCATCTGCAGAAAGGGATAGCTTGAATTCTTCTTTTCCAATTAGTACTCCTTTAATTTCCTTTTCTTTCCTTATTGCCCTAGCAAGCATTTTAAGCACTATATTGAAGAGGAGTGGTGATAGGGAGCAGCTTTGCTGGGTTCCTGCCTTTAAGGGGAATGCTTCTACATTCTCTTCATTCTGGATGATATTGGCTTTGGGTTTGTTGTATATGGCTTTAATTATGTTGAGGAATGTTCCCTCCAGTCCAATTCTGTCTAGAACTTTAAACACGAATGGATGCTGGATTTTGTCAAAGGCTTTTTTTGCATCAATTGAGATGATTGGGTAGTTTTTGTCTTTCAGTCCATTTACGTGTTTTATGCTAAAAAAATTTTTTTAAAGCAGGACCAATGCTTGTAACCCCAATTTTCTTTGGGGCAGAGATTGGATGATCACTGGCACTTGCTGGCCACCAGCCTGGTTGTAGGTTCAGGGAGAGACTGTCTCAAAGAAATAAGATGGAAGATGTAGAGCAAGACACACAGCATCCCCCTGACTTCCACATGTATGCAGAAGTGCACACCCTTCCCACAGGTGCACTTACATCATATATAGACATACATCACACACCTACCAAAAATATGTAGGGCAAAAATTTCAGTGGTATGCTGGGCAGTTAATAAAATTCATTGGTTTTCTGGTTTTCAAAAATTGTGCTTTTGTGGCCAGGCATCGTGGTGCACACCTTTAATCCCAACACTTGGGAGGCAGAGGCAGGCAGAGCTTTGTGAGTTCAAGGCTAGCCTGCTCTACATAGAGAGTTCCAGGACAGCTGGGGCTACAGGGAGACCCTGTCTCAAAAACACCAAAAAGTGCTTTTGCAGCTGGGCGTGGTGGCGCATGCCTTTAAGCCTAGCACTTGGGAGGCATAGGCAGGTGGATCTTTGTAAGTTCAAGGCCAGCCTGGTCTACAGAGTGAGTTTCAGGACAGCTGGGGCTATGGGGAGACCCTGTCTCAAAAAGACCAAAAAAAAAAAAGTGCTTTTGCAGCTTTGGGGTATGTGTGACTTATTTTTTCTTGTTTTAAACAAACGATTTTTACTCAGAACCAATTTATTCCATATCTTTTTAAAATTGAAGTTTTGTGTATTTCATACATTTGTTAATCAAATTTAGACCCTTTTCTCCTTCCTTGCCCCCCACCCTGCTCATGCATTCTGCCATACACGTCTTGCATCTCTTTCTCAGTCTTTTTAAACTTTTTGATGCAGAAGTTTACTGTTTCATTCAATTTTTGACCTAGTCTTTTTTGTTGTTGTTCCTTCCAATTTGTATCACTCCAAAATATGCATATATACATGCCACACATATATCAAAATTATGATGTCTGAAAATAAACTATAGGTTAATTCCAAAACATATTTAGGCATTCATATTTCAACAGTAGAGTTGTATGCAGGTACAGAAAAATATTACTTTACATTCCTACATTTCATAGCAAGTTGATGAGTAACATCAGCTATTATATTTACTAAAAAAGAAAGTGAGAAAAAAAAGAATTAATTCAGTTTGCCTTACAAATAGAGATTTGGTGCTAGGATCTACAAATGAGGGACACCATTCATCATTCGTTTTTCTGGGACTATGTTACTTCACTTAGCATAATGGCTTCTAGTTCCATCCATTTACCTGCAAAGTTTATGACTTCATCTTTCTTTACTATTGAATAGAATTTCATTGTGTAGAAAATGTGTACCATATTTTCTTTATCCAATCATTGGTTGAAGAACACTTGGGTTGCTTCCATCTCTTTGCTATTGTGAAGAGAGCTGCAATAAACATAGATGTGCATGTATCTCTGCCATAGGATCAGTCTTGGGGCTATATACCCAGGAGTGGTATGACTGGGTCAGGTGGCAGGTTCATTCTGAGTCTTTTAACAGTTCTCCAGACTGCTTTCCATAGGGGTTTCATGAGTTTGCATTCCCACCAGCAGTGGATGAGTGTTCCCCTTTCCCCACAACCTTTCCAGCATTTGGTATCATTTGTTTTCTTGACCATAGCCACTCTTACCATAGTAAGATGAAATCTTAAAGTGGTTTTAATTTGCATTTCCTTAATTATGAGTGATGCTGAACACTTTTTAAGATGTTTCTCAGCCATCTTTACTTCTATATTTGTGAAGCCTCTGTTCTGCTCTTTGCGCCATCTTTTGATTGGGTCATTTGTTTTTTTCCTCCTTTGTTTTTGGAGTAGCTTATATATTTTGGATGTTAATGCTCTGTCTGATGTATCACTGGTGAAGGTTTCCTCCCACTCTATGGGTTTTCTTTTCACTTCTTTGTTGTTTCTTTTGATGTAAAGAAGCTTTTGAGTTTAATAAGGTGCCACTTGCCAATTATCTAAAATGAGCTGCTGTCTGATTTAGAAAGTCTTTTTCTATGCCTATGTCTTGTAGGTTACTGCCAACATTTTCTTTTATCATTTTCAGAGTTTCAGGTTTCACATTGAGGTCTTTGATCTGTTTAGAGTTGATTTTCGTACAGAGTGAGAGGTAGGAGTTTAGTTTTATTCTTCTACAAGTGGTGATCCAGTTTTGTCAGCACCATTTGCTGAAGATGCTGTATTTCCTCCACTGAGTCTTCTTGGCCTCTTTGTCAAATATGAAGTAGCTGAAATTGCATATGCTCATGTTTGGATCTTCAATTTTGTTCCATTGATCTATGGGTCTGTTTCTGTGCCAATACCAGGCTGTTTTATGGCTATAGCCCTGTAATATATTTTGAAGTCTGGTATAGTAATACCTCCTGCATTATTCTTTTTGCTTTCCCTAGGTCTGTGAAGAGGGTCATGGGGATTTTAATTTGGATTGCATTGAATCTCTATATTACTTTGGGTAGGATGGTCATTTTTACCATTTTTTTTGAGATAGGGTCTTCCTTTAGCCCCAGCTGTCCTAGAACTCACTTTGTAGACCAGGCTGGCCTTGAACTCACAGAGATCCACCTGCCTCTGCCTCCCAAGTGCAGGGCACTTCAAGTGTAAAACTTAGGCTTAACAATACCTAAATCTAACTGGTAGTGATATCTTTCTTATGACTTTGAAAACACATTGACAAGGTGGTTTGACATCAAGTAGCTGCAGCAAAGTGTTAGGTCAAAATGCCCTGCTTAGAACCAGGCCTGCCCCACAGGCAAAGCCAGAACATGACAGGCTACATGTCTTACACTTGCAAACTTTGCCTTTGACTTCATCCCTAGCTGAGATTAGGCCTACTGCTACCAGTACAGAGCTCCAACCCCTCACTGCCATTTCTGTTCCCTCCCCCTATCAGACTGCATGCCTGGCATGCATTTTGACATGATATTACAAAAATAATTACCGTAGCTGGGTGTGGTAGCACACACCTTTAATCCAGCACTCAAGAGGTAGAGCCAGGTGGATCTCTGTGAGTTGAAGGCCCGCCTGGTGTACAGAATGAGCTCCAGGACAGCTGGGACTAAAGGGAGACCCTGTCTCAAAAAGAGCAAAAAAATTTCCTTATCATTAGATGGTTTAGTGCATTGGATCTGTCTTGCCTATTTAAGGAATTGCTTTGTTAAATGTAAACATTTCAGAAGAGCTGCAGTTTCTGCAAATTATGTCTTGATCTTGGAAAGTCTCTAACATACCTGGATCATAATAGACCCTCGAATAGTTTGTGCTTCCCTTCTTCCTTTATTCTTCTCCTCTGGCGTACATTCCCCCTTTCAGGTATGAGGAAATTTTTGCAAAATCACATCATGCCTGACACATTCCAGCTGTATTACGAAGTGGCTGCCTTTCTTATTTATTTATTTATTTATTTATTTATTTATTTATTTATTTGCTTGTTTATTTATTTGTTTATTTATTTATTTATATGAATGTACTGTCTGCATGTAGGTTTGTGCATCTGTGTCGTGCAATGCCTCGGAAGTCAGAAGAGGGTGTCGGATTCCCCTGGAACTGGAATTCTCCTGGAATTGGAATTACAGATGGTTCTCAGCCACCATGTGGGTGCTGGGGATCAAACCCAGGTCCTCTGTAAGAGCAGTCAGTGCTTGTAACCGCTAGGCCATCTCTCCAGCCCGTGGCTGCCTTTCTTAAGCTGTGTGTTGTGACCCATGTCAGATCACGGTTCTCAGCATACATCCCAGAGTGAAGAGTTGTGTTTCCACCTGGCTGGAGTCTTCATGCTTTCATACAGGGCTTTAGTGAATGCCAGGAACATACCAGGAGGGAGTATTTCTCAAGATGAAGATGTAGGCTTAACTTAACCAGGAGTACATGTACTTGAACCCTGGTCCTCAAAATGAACATAGTAAATCATATTGCTACACATTAAGCCCTTTGCAGTGTATAGAATTCTCCACATCTAACAACGCATGGGATCCTTTTAACATCTTCGAAGAGTATATATAATCTTTTTATTGCCTTCATTTTTTTTTTCCTGTAGCTCCAACTGGTCTGGAACTCATTATGTAGATATGCTTAGCCTTGATCTCACAGAGATCTGCCTGCCTCTGCCTCACAAGTGCTGGAATTAAAGGCAATGTGTCACTGTGTCAGGCATAAACTATTTTTTCTTTGTTTTTTTCTTTTCACAGGAAAACAGAAACAATACAAAATGACAATAACAAAACAAAGCAACAAGAAAAAAAGGGGGGATTTCCATTTCTTATTCTGGTGAAATAAAGAATCAATCTGTGTGGCTTGGTATCCACTTCTCTTTTTTCCCTTCTCTTCTTTTCTTTTCTTTTCTCTTCTCTTCTCTTCTCTTCTCTTCTCTTCTCTTCTCTTCTCTTCTCTTCTCCCCCCTCTCCGCTCCTCCTCTCCTCTCCTCTCCTCTCCTCTCCTCTCCTCTCCCTCCCTCCTCTTCCTCTCTCTGCCTCTCCTCTCCCTCTACCCTCCTCCTCTCCGCTCCTCTCCCTCCCTCCTCTCTCTCCTCTCCTCTCCCTCTCCTCTCCTCTCTCTCCTCCCTCTCTCCTCCTCTCCTCTCCTCTTCCTCTCCTGCTTTTCTTTTCTTTTCTTTCTTTTCTGTTCTTTCTTTCTTTTCTTTCTCTTGTCCTGCTCTTTTAGGGCTACCAGAAGGATAAATGTTTACTGGCTAGGTCCAAAGAAGCCTTGAGTTCTCAGCTGAGAAAGAGTCTGGTTAAGTTGGGGGGGGTCTCATCCCTAAACTGCCTAATCAATTTCTAGCTCCTGTTTAGTTATGTTACACTCTGAAAAGGGTCACCTCAATCACCAGAAGGGAATCTGGACACTGACCACTCTGACTTCTTTCATGCTGTAAAGGGACTTTGGGTGGCAACTGGGATATCCCCCATTCAGAGGGTCAATCTAAAAGACCCCCAAGCAGAACTATTTAGGAAAAAAAATCTTTGACTGGTCCCGTGAAAGCAAAGTAAAGGCAGGAGTAGTTAGGTACATATCTAGGCAGGGGACCAGGAAAGTAAAAAAGGGTGATCCAATGTCCAACTTAACAGCGGATGCCACAGCTTATGTCCTCTAGTGGCTTAGGCGATGTTATAAGCCACAATAAAGAACTTGTCACCCTTATAGAGAAACCAAGTTTGCGGATTAGCATACCATCCAAGCATCTGTGTCTATGCTCCAGTTAGCTTGACACAAAAGTGGTACGGCTAAATGCCTGTAATCCAATAGCTTGGGCTTTGTTATATGACTAAAAAGGGTATCACTGGGAAAGCTGTCAATCCGTGAAGGGAAACAACTGAAACAGACTGGAGTCCAAAATGAACACTCCAAAGAAATAGACTGTTTTCTTCTCACCAAACCCACTTGTGCCCTTCCCAAAGCCCAGGGAACAACTGCAGAAGAGGAGAGAGGCATGGTAGATTGTAAGGGATGTGGAGAGATAGGGGTGAATCATGAGACTACAGGAATATAGTCTGGACACCTGATTGATCAACATGCCTGTGCATACAAGCTTCTCCAACTGGACTATGGGAACCTTGGTTTGTTCAAAATTTGGACATAGATACTTGCAAAATGCACCAATTACTTAATTGTATGACATACTGGTAACATCAGTGTTTTCTGCAACATCTGTGTCTTGTATTGTAGAATCCCTTAAAATAAAAAAAATTAAAAAAAAAGTCCATTAGAATTTCTTGACCAGTGGTTTCAAAGCATCCATTTATTAGGTTTCTCCTTCTGTTCATTTGGCCATGATGTCTGGACTCAGGATCTGCTTTCTAGGTTTTTAAATAATCAAGATATGAGTTTCCACTTAGATAGTTGCTAGAAAGAGGAAATTTTATTCTTGAGCATTAATTGACAACAACAGTGGACTTGTCCTTTGGCGGTAGGTAACCCCACTCTATTAATCAAGGTCAAGATCTAAAGTTTTTATGCCTGTTTAACATTCTTTCATGTAACTTTACACCTAATATGTGGAGGCACAATTTTCAGGTTTTAAAAGAGATAAATTGACTGTTTGTCTTTTGGTTATACTTTCTTTTTGGGTGCTTAAGTCCACACAATTAGCCCAGGTTAACCAAAATTTGTTTTCTGAAGGTCATTTGAGGTTCTGATCTTCAGGGGCCACTCTTTTTTTTGGGGGGCGGGTGAAGAGCACCTGGCTCCTTTTGGCCAGTCTTAACCAGTTTCATCTACTGAGGACAAGGTCAGGTCTTGATAGACTGGACTTCCCTTTGGAGCACAAGATGACTTTCCTCTATATTGAGCTTCCTCTTCATAGACTGGACACTGGCTAGGGTTCTGTTGGTGGATCTCCAAGACCTCCCTGCACAAGAAGCCTGGTGACTCACAATTGCAGAACATTTTAAGAGATGCTCCTGTACAAAATTGCCTGGGACCAACTGACCTTAGAGGGCAAGGAACAAAATTATCCCTTAAATCTGTTGCCCAAATTGGTGTGGACCATAAGTATGGGCATTAAGCATCCAAAAAAGTTAAGTTACACCATTTTGGTACTTTTAATTACTGTATCGTATTTAGATAAGTCTTGAAGAGAAGCCTAAGAAGACTTTCATAAACATTGACTGGAAGAAATTTAACACCATAGGATAAGCAGGCAAAGCCAATAAGAGAAATTTAAACAATTTTAGGCATGTTTTAAATATAAATGATTTACTACAAACATAAATGTTTGTCTTTACTTTCCCAAACCCCATATCCTGGTTTGTAGTTTTCTAATAACAGGGAACATACCTGTTGACCAAAATTAAGCTGAAAAATTTACCAAGTCCATCCATACGGTCTCCTTCTGGGGTGCATGCCACTAGTTCAGGGAAGTAAATGTAGCTTTCCTTGAGTCAAGTTATCTTGAAATGGGCAGAACAGATATCAAAAGTAATGCTTGCAAAATAGAGACCAAAAATATCTTTCAGTAATCAAACTAACCCATTACTTGTCTATGCACCTTTAATCTGAATCTACAACTGGAAGTCCAGTACAAGCCAGGACTGGACCAAAAACCAACCACAATCCTGTGTGGTTATAATCCCATTTAGACCACTAGTAAACTGGCTTTAGTGTTTATACCATCCCACTCTAGAAATATTTAACCACTTCAATCCAGTACAAGTATTTTATTTTATTATTATTTTTTATACAAAGAAGAGTTTATTTGAACTTATGATTAGCAGTTCCAGGGAATTCAGAGTCCAATGTGATGGGAAGGCCTGGTGGCCGGGGATGGAGCAGAAAGCCCTGGTTCACATATCCAATGCACACAGGAAGTCAAGTGAGAGCCTCTGGAGATTAGCAAGGATTGTTAAACTCACAAAACCTGACCCCAGTGACATACTTTCTCCAGCATGGTCATACCTCCTAAGATGTCCCAAAACAGCACCACTAATGGGGACAAAATATCTCAATACTTGAAGCTTATGGGGGACACACTCATTCAAATGACCACATTCCACTCCCTGGCCACCACAGGTTCCTGACCATATAAAATACAAAATGGATTTAGTCCAACCTTAAAAGTCCCCATAGTTTTTACCAGTCACAATTCTATTCAAAAGTCTTTAGTCCAAAGTCTCCTCTGAGACACAGGCCAATCTCTTAACTGTAAGCTCCTGTAAAATCAAAAGACAAATTACATACTCCCAACATACAGTGGAACTGAATACACATTCCCATTCTAAAAGGGAGGAATAGAGGCATAGTGAGGAAATACTGGACCAAAACAAGACCGAAAACCAGCAGGGCAAACACCAAGTCCAGTAGCTCCATGCACAACTTCTGGGACTTTACTTCCAAAGGGCTGAGATGGCTCAGCTCTTCTAGCATTGAGTACAACATACATCTCTTCCTTAGGCTAGTACCAGTCCCTATATGCAGCTTTCCTTGGCAAATATTTCACAGCTCTGGCATCTCAAATGTCTTCTTGGTCTCCACTGCCAACCAGGCTTCACATTCACAGCTTCACGCAATGGCCTATCAGGGCCTTCTTTATTCAGAGATGCTCCTGCTGCACTCTGTCTGGCCTTGGAGGCTCTCTGAAACCATGGAGGAAGAACTGATGACCCCTTCACTCTTGCATCCTTCATGCCTCTAAAGCCTTAGGCTGTCTTGAAATATCCTCCACCAAAGAAATCAGTCCATTGCTTTTCAACTCAACATCAGGCAAGCATTTGGGCTGTGGGCAAACTGGCCAGACTCTTTGCCAAACTATCCCAGTTCGTGCCTAAGTCTTTATTTTCCTCTGGAACTACATTTTTTGCAGCAATGCTTTCTTCCAGGCTTCTACTAGAATGGCACGTTAAGCTCTGCTTACAGTAGTCAACAGCTTTTCTAGCCAAAGTTCTAAAATCTTCCACATTTCTTCAAACACCCACATGGTCAGGTTCTTCACAGCCTACAGCCCACTCTCTGGTACCAAATACTGTATTAGTCACGTTTCTGTTGTTGTGATAAACCACTATGACCAAGGGAACTTATAAAAGGGAGAGTTTATTTGAGCTTATGATTGACAGTTCCAGGGAATTAAGAGTCCAATGTGGTGGGGAGGCCTGGTGGCTGGGGATGGAGCAGAAAGCCCTGGTTCACATCTCCAATGAGGACAGGAAGTCAAGAGAGAGCCTCTGGAGACTAGCAAGGCTTGTTAAACTCACTAAGCCCACCACCAGTGACATACTTCCTCCAGCATGGCCACACCTTCTAAGATCTCCCAAAAAGAGCACCACCAACTGGGGACAAAATGTCTCAATACTTGAAGCCTATGGGGGACATGCTCATTCAAACCATCACACGAGGTATTTTCTAATTTCTAACCACCTATGTTATGCCAACAGCACAACCTAATATAATAAATAATGTTTACTTAAGTCCCTATGCTTTTACTATTCATATTCCATCATTAAAATCAGAGAAAATACCCCTGAAAGGCCTAAACTCCTGCTCAGCCTTAAGCCACCTGCTAGGCCCTCACCTTGCTCTGTCTCCAGGCCCACAGCCCTCTGCACTCTGGTAAAGACTTGAAGCTGAGCTGCCAACCTCCTGCTAGGAAAAAAAGCTGGGACAGACTACAAGGCCCTAGGTGCTAACTTCACCAAAGAATGGACTGCTCTGCTTTTCATCCACCTTTCCCCCCTTCCTCTCCAAAGCCTAGGAGCTGCTCACAGGAGAGAAAACCTGCCAGAGTCCAAAAGGATAGTTGTGAACTCTCATAGACTGGACTTTATTCCATCAATATAGTTACATATACAGGTCTTTCCAGCCAAACTTAAGACTTAGGGGGTACAAATAAAGTCACCATCTATGTTAAAAGGGGAATCAAATAATACCTGTATGTCTTAGGGGAGGAAAAATGTTGTTTTCAGGAGAAAAAATATCACTTACATGTCTATGTCTTGGGGGAAGAAAAAATATTGCTTTTAGAAGGAAAATGTCACATGTCTATGCCTGGGGGGGATGTTGTCTTTATATATGGGCATTTGGGTTGGTTCTAACTCTTCACTATTGTGAAAAGAGCTGCAACAAGCATAGATGTGCATGTATCTTTGCAGTAGGATGAGACTTGTGGGTATATACCCAAGAGTGGTATGGCTGGGTCAGATGGTAGGCTCATTTTGAGTTTTTTAAGGGTTCTTCACAGTGCTTTCCACAGTAGTTGTACAAGTTTACATTCCCACCATCAGTGGAGAGTGTTCCCCTTTCCCCACAACCTCTCCAGCATTCGGTGTCATTTGTTTTCTTGATCTTAGCCAGTCTTTTCAGAGTGAGATGATATCTCAGAGTGGTTTTAATTTGTATTTCTTTAATTATTAATGATGTTGGACACTTTTTAAGATGTTTCTCAGCCATCTTTACTTCCTCACTGGTGAAGTCTCTGTTCAGCTCTTTACTCCACCTTTTGGGTGAATCATTTGTTTACTTGCCTCTTTGTTCTTTGAGTAGTTTATATATTCTGGATGTTAATGCTCTGTCAGATATATCACTAGTAAAGATTTCCTCCCATTCTGTGGGTTTTCTCTTCACTTCCTTGATTGTTTCTCTTACTGTACAGAAGCTTTTGAGTTTGATGAGATCTTACTTGTCAGCTGTGGACCTTATTTCTTGCACAGCTGATATTTGATCTAGAAAGTCTTTTCCTACTCCTATGTCTTGTAGATTGTTCTTGGTTCTGTCTGCTTGGAGTTCTATATACTTCAAATACTTATATAGTTATCACTTGGTTTAATTTGGGAAAAATTTCCTCGAAGATTTTGTTGAAGACCTGGGCCATATCATTATCCTGTGAGTTTTCTTTTTCTTCTATCCCTATAATTCACAGGTTTGGTCTTTTCATAGTATCCCACAGTTCCTGGTTATTTTATTCTTGTGTTTTAAAATTTTTTTTTCATAATCTTTACTTAATTTATCCAATTCTTCCATATTGTCTTCCAATTTTGATATTTTATTTTCTACTTCATCCATTATATTATTAAGTTTCTTCCATCCTTTCCAAGGTGTTTGTAGAATGTTGCATTTCTTTTTTTATTTCAACTTGAATTTTCTTCAATGTTTCTATATCTTTTGTAATTTCATTCTGCAATTTATCACTGTCTTGTTTTAGATCCCGGGCTTCCTTGTTTATAAGCTCTTTAAATTCCTTCAACTCCTTAATTTCACTAATCATATCCATAATTGTTCTTTTGAGATATGTATCCTGAGTTATGTCCAAGGGGCCTTCATTAGAGGGTACTTGAATAGGGGTATTAGTGTTTGGTGGAGATCCACCTGAGTCTTTCTTTCATTGAGCTTTAGGCATTTGGGTAGTTTCTGTTGGGACTGGTTCTAATGTGAAGCTTGGGTGTTTATTGAGCTGAAACCAATGTTGGTTATATTTTTCAGGTGTTTGTTGACTTCTTTTTTTGGGGGGGTTCCCTTTAATTTTATGTTACTTCAAAGTATGCATGTATACACTACAGACATATACCAAAATTATGACGTCTGAAAAATACACTATGTGTTAATTCTTTTTTTATAATACTTTTATTGATATTTTGTGTATTTTAGACATCATTTCTCAGTTCATTTTAGGCATATTCCCCTTTCCCTCCACCCTACCCTACCCCAGATCATGTACTCTGCCATAACTATCCTGCATCTTTCTCTCAGTCTTTGTGTGTGTATGTGTGTGTGTGTGTGTGTGTGTTTAGGAATTCACATTTTCCTCCTTTAATTTTATATTACTCTAAAATAGGCTTACATACTTTCCACTCATATACAGTGATTTCAGAGTCTGAAAGTAAGTTATAGATAGATTCTAGAGCCCGTTAAGTGATTTACATTATAACAACATAGTTGCTTTCAGATAAACAGAAATATAACAATAATGTTTTTCAGCTTGCCTTTCATCTGGAGATTTGGTGTTAGCATCCACAAATGAAGGAAACCAATTGCCACTTGTTTTTCTGGAACTTTGTTACTTCACTTAGCATAATGGCTTTGAGTTCCATCCTGCAAAGTTCATGATGTCATCTTTCTTTACCACTGAGTAGTACTCCATTGTGTACATGTACCACTTTTTTGTCATCTATTTGTCAGTGTCAGTTGAGGGGCATTTGGGTTGGTTCCAGCTCTTCGCTATTGTGAAGAGAGCTGCAATTAAACATGGATGTGCATTTATCTTTGCAGTAGGATGAGTCTTGTGAGTATATACCCAGGAGTGGTATGGCTGGGTCAGGTTGTAGGCTCATTTTGAGTCTTTCTTTTTTTTAATTTTTTTAATTAATTAATTATTTATTTATTTGATTTATTTTGTATTATGTGTTATGAAATGTACTGTCTGCATGCAGGTCTGTGCCACCGCGTGTCGTGCAATTGCCGCGGAGGTCAGAAGAGGGTCTCGGGATTCCCCTGAACTGGAGTTCTGCTGGAATTGGAAGTTACAATGGTTCTTAGCCGCCGATGTGGGTGAGCTGGGGATCGAACCCGGTCCTCTGCAAGAGCGCGGTGCTTCTTAACTTGCTAGGCTATCTCTCCAGCCCCTCATTTTGGTCTTTTAAGGGTTCTCCACACTGCTTTCCATAACGGTTGTACAAGTTTACATTCCCTCCAGCAGTGGACAAGTGTTCCCCTTCCCCACAACCTCTCCAGCAATTTGGTGTCTTTGTGTTCTTTATCTTAGCCATTTTATCAGAGTGAGATGGATATCTGAGAGTGGTATTTAATTTGCATATCCTTAATTATACATGAGTTTTGAACACTTTTTAAGATGTTGGCTCAGCCATCTTACTCTTCACTGGTGATGTCTGCATAGTGGTGTTATAAACTTAGTACAAGTTAGTTTGTTGATAGATATTCAGGATTTTTGAACGTCCTCATAATTGTTCCTTTGACGGGGATTTAATGACCCTCTTTGTCTCTGCTGATTGACTACTTTGAGGTCTATTTTGCATGATATTAAAATAGCAACAACTCCATTCTTTTTGGTACCATTTACTTGGACTATTTTTTCCATCCTTTCACTCGAAGATGGTGTCTGTCTTTGAACGTGATATGGGTTTCTCGTAGACAGCGTATAGAAGATTCTGTTTCCTAATCCAGTCGTCGTCGTGCGTGTCTGTGTCTTTTGATTGGGGAGTTAGACCATTAGTATTTAAGTTTTTATTGAGAGATGTATGTTTGCTCCTTTCACCTTATTTTTTCACTCTAGTTAATCTATGTTTGTTGGTGATTTCTCCTTTAATCATGAAAAAAAATTTGGGGTTAGGGAGAGTTGCTCCTTTCCTCTGTTCTTTTAACTGCTTCAAGTATTCTCTAAAAGGTTGGTTTTCTGGACATGTATTCTTTATCTTGGTTCAGTCGTGAAAGATTTTTCTTTCTCCTTCAAATGACTGACATTTTTGCTGGATAATAGTAGTCTGGGTTGGCCTCTAAAGTCATTTAACACAAGGAATACTTTGGTCCACATTTTCTTCTATAGCTTCTTAGTTTTTTGCACTGAGAAGTCAGCTGTTGATCGGGGATGGGTTTCCCTTGTATGTAACTTGTTGTTTTTCGTCTTGTGGCTTTTAGTATTTTGTTTTTGTTTTGAAGCATCTAAAGTGTTTTAACCAATTATATGGTTGTGCGAGAGTTTCTTTTCTGGTCACTGGTCTATTTGGTGTTTCTATTGCTTCTTGTTTGTGTGGTCATCAATAACTCATATTATCCTGTGAAGATGGGCGGTGCGAATGATTTGTTTTTGGGATTCTTCTTTCCTCTATCCCTTATGATGCAGAGGTTTGGTCTACATAGTGTCCCATATTTCCTGCTTCACTCTTGTGTTTTTAAAAAAATTTTTCATAATCTTTACTTGAAGGTTCTAGTTGCTCTAAAGCCGTCATCCTGCATATTCTTTTTTCTGCTTCTCCATTCTGCTTCTGAGGCTTTTTCCCACCCTTTCCCTGGTGGGTTGGATGGATATTCAATATCCGTTTTCTTTTTTTTAATTATGTATATATATAATATACATATATATATATTTTTATCAAAATCTAGACCTGTGTTTCCCCCATCCCCCACCCCACCCAGAGCTCATGCATTCTGCCAAACATGCTTCTTCATCTCTTTCTCAGTCTTTCTCAAATATTTCCCATGTGGAAGTTGATTGTTTTTGAACAGAAGTTCACTGTTTCAGTCAGTTCTTAATGTAGCCTTTCTGGTGTTGTTGTGTTGTTGTTTTTGTTCCAATATGCATCACTCTCAACTGCTTTGGACAAAAGCGCAAGGGGCCATGCACAAGGAAAACTACAAACTAGGTATTTGGTGCTAGCCATCCACAAATGAGGGATACCATTTGGTCATTTGTTTTTCTGGGACCTGATGTTACATTCACTCAAGCATGAGGACCTCTAGCTCCAGCCATTTTTCCTGCAAAAGCTTCATGATGTCGTCTTTTCTTTACTGCTGCACTAGACTCCATTGTGTAGATGTTACCACATTTTCTCTAACCACTTCATTAGGAAGGGCATTTGGGTTGGTTCCAGCTCGCTTCCTATTGTGAAGAAAGCTGAAATAAACATTGGCCATGCATGTATCTCTGTGGTGGGATGTGTCTTGAGGGTACATGCCTAGAGTGGTTGGCTGGGTAGGGTGCAAGTCATTCCAAGCCTGTCCAAGGATGTTCCAACACTGTCTTTCCATAGTGGCTTTGTACAAGTTTACATTTCCCGCAGCAGTGGATGAGTTTCCCTTCCCACAACTTTTCAGCACTTGGTATCATTTGTTTTTTGTCCTAGCCAGACTTTTTAGATGTAGATGATACTTAAGTGTGGATTTGCAGCTGTTTCTTTCCTTAGAATGATTAGTGATGGTGTTTAACACTGCTTTAAGTGGTTTCTCAGCCATTTAATTCCTCATGTGTGAGTCTCTGTTCAGTCTTTGCTCCCATCTATTGAGGGTGTCTATTTGTTTTTTTTTTCTTTGTTTTTGAGTTTTATAGAAATTCTGATAATCAATCTGTCGCGTTTGTCAGAATGATTTTCTGTTTGAAGGTTTCCTATCCCAATCTGTGGGATTTTTCACTCTCCCTATTCCTTGAGTTGTATGTCTTTTATGTAACAGAAGATTTTGAGGTTTAGATGTGGTTCCATTTGTCTCATTTTGGACTTTAATTCTTTGCAGCAGCAATGTGTGATTTAGGAAGTCTTGTTCCTAGGTGCCCTATGTCTTGTAATCTGCAGCAACTTATATTTTCTATCATTGCCCTTCAGAGTTTCGAGGGTTTTCATGTTGAGGTCTTTGATCCATCTGGAGTAACTTTTTGTACAGGGCGAGAGTAGGGGTTTAATTTCATTCTTCACAAGTGGTGATTCCAGTTTTGCCAACATCCAATTGCTGAAGAATGCTGTCTTTTTCCATTTGTGTCTTCTTGGCCCCTTGTCAAATATGCAGATGGCATGAAAATTGTGTGTGCTCAGGTTATGGAGATCTTCTGCTTTTGTTCCCATTGCTCAACAGGTCTGTTTTTGCTGCAGTACCAGCTGTTTTTATACTAATACCCTCCTGCAGTATAGTTTTGAAGTCTGGTGTAGAGGATCCCCCCTTGTGTGGAGCTCTTTTCACTCAGGTTTTTTTTTGTTTTCTTTTTGGTATTTTTTTTCCACAATGAATTTAAAGGAGTTTTTTGGCCAAAGCCTGTTGAAGAAATCTTGGGGATTTTATTGAGATTGCGTTAATCTATATAAGGAAGTTTCAGTAGAATGGGACATTTTTACAATGTTAATTTTCCCAATCACATGAGCGATTGGAGGGCAAGATTTCCATCTTCTGATGGTCTTCTTCAATATTCTTTCTTAAGTTTAAAAAAAAAAAAAACATTTTATTGTTGTAGAGAAATTTTGGGTGTTCTTTGTTAGGGTTTGTTCATAAATATTTATTGTTTTTGGAAAGCTAAGTTGTGGGAGTGGGAAGGTCTCTTTTGAATTCTTTCTCCAGTTGCTTGTTCTTGGTAATCAAGAAAGGCCATTGATTTTCTTAGGTTAATCTTTGTACCTGCCACTCTTCGCCTGAAAGCGTTATATCGTTTCTAGGAGTTGTTCTGGTGGAGTTCTTAGCATCCCTTAAAGTAAACAACCATATCATTCAGCAAATCAGGGATAGCTTGACTTCTTTCTTTTCCAACTAGTACTCCTTTTAATTCCTTTTCTTGCTTATTGCTCATCAAGTGTTTAGCACTATATTGAAGAGGAGTCGGCTGCACAGGCGCGGCGCCTTGCTGAACTTCTACCTTTAAAGGGAATGTTTCTGTCCTTCCCCATTCTAGCGATGATATTGGCTTGTGAGGTTTCCCTGTATATGGCTTTTGATTATCATCTGTTATAGGAATGATCCCTCCAATCCATTCCTTCTAGGATTTTAAGCCATGAAAGGGATGCGTGGATTTTGTCAAAAGCTTTTTCCAGCATCAATTGAAGATGGATAGGTGTGGTTTTTATGTTTTGCTTCCATTTATGTGGTTCTGTTGATGTTTAATTGAATTTTCATATGTGAAACCATTTTCTCTGCATTCTCTGGTATGAATGTTGACTGTCATGAGGGATGATCTTGATGTGGGTCTGTATGGCGATTTGCAAGTATCCTGTTGTGAGAATTTTTGCATCTGTGTGCATTAGGAGATGGGTCTATAATCTCCTTTTATGTTGTATCTTTGCCTGGTTTTGGTAATAGAGGTATGCTGCTGGCTTGCATAGAAGAGAATTTGGGAGAATTCCTCTGTATCCTTCTAAACATTTCATGTTAATAATGGTTGTAAGGTCTTTTGAAATGTTTTATAGGGATTACTGCCCGTGAAGATGTCTGGGCTGGGCTTTTTTATAGTTGGGAGGTTTCTTATTACATTTTCAATTTTATCATGTAATTATGGGTCTGTTTAAGCGGCGATCTCTTCTTGGTTGACTTTGGTGATTCCCAGGATTTAGATATTCATCCATTACTTCTAGGTTTTCATGACTTGGTAGAATAATAGGTTTTTGAGTTTTCGTATTTTTATTTTCGGATCTTTTTCCTTGTCTGTTGTTGTATATTTCCCTTTTCATCACATTTATTTATTTATTGTTCTTTTTTTTCTTTCTTTTGTATTAAGGCCTTTGGGGCTAGAGTCTGTCTATCTTGTTTATTCTTACAAGAACCAACTGGTTTGAGAAAATCATTCGATTTTTTTTTTATTATGTTTTCTTTGTTTTCGCACATTTCATTTGATCTTCTGGTCATGATTTTTGTATATGTTCTTCCTGTTGTTGTTTGTGTTTAGTTGGGTTTTCTTACTTGTATTGTTTGGCCTGTCAAGTGCTTTTAGCTGTAGTGTAGAGTCATTACTAGTGGCTTCTGCCTGTTTTTCTAATGTAGGCACCCAGGGCTATAAACTTCCCTCTTAGGCACTGCTCTTAAGAGGTATCCCATAGGTTTTTGTTGTGTTGTTACTGTCTGGGTGTCATTCAGTTCCAGGATGCTTTTATGGTCTTTCTTTATCTTCTTCCTTGACCCGCATTCATATTTCAAGATGTTTGTTGTTTAGTCTCCATCTTGTTCTTCAGCTAGGCTAGGAGCTTGTCCTGGATGATGGTTGAAGCTTGGGTCATTGCACTGTTGGCTTGCATAGAATGCATGGATTATTTCAATCTTTTTGCATATTTGCTGGAGGTTCCATTTGTGCCCGATCTAAGATGAGATCACGATTTTGGAGAATGTTCTCTGGGATAGCTGGGGAGTAGAAAGTGATATCCTCTGGTATTAGGGTGGAAAATATGGTCTCGGGTTAGAGGTCTATGACGTCCATTTGGTGTATCATTTGTTCAGTTCAGATGTTCTCTGTTTAATTCTTATGCCTGTTGACCTTCAAAGGCTTCAGTGGGGTTGAAATCCCCTATATGAACATCTGGAATGGTTAAGTCGTGTGAGCATTGTGGTCCTTGAGAGAATTGGTCCTTTAATAAAGTTGGATGTCACCAGAGTTGTATAGGGCAATATTATTTTAACATTAATTATCCTGGGTTGAAAGTTGTTCTTTGACATGAACAAATGTAAATGGCTTTTTTGTCTGTTTTCTGAGTTTCTTTTTACTTTGAAGTCATTTGTCTGATATTAAAATAGCAAACAAACCTGCTTTCTTATTTGGTTCATGTTTGCTTGGAATAATTTTTCCATCATTTCACTTGTTAAAAGGTGGTGCCTGTCTCTTGAAGGTAAGATGTGTTTCTTGTAGACAGCATATCGTTGGTTCTGTTTTCCTAATCTAATTCTCCCAGTCTGTCTTTTGATATCGGGAATTTAGTACCATTAGTATTTAAGGTTTATTGGATACTGTATCAAGGTTTGTGAGCTGCTCTCCTTTTGCCTTGTATTCCATCTTTGGTTTGGGTTTCAGTTCTCTTGACTCTCTGCAGTTAGCTTTTAATGATTTCCATTTTTCATAGGCCCGTGGGGTTGGTTGTTTATCCTTTCTTCTGTCCTTCGAATTGCTTCAAGTATTCTCTGGAAGGTTTGGTTTTTCTGAACATGTATTCTTTCCAACTTGTTTATGTCATGGAAGGTTTTTCTCTCTCTCCTTCAACTATAATCGACATTTTTGCCTCGGTATACTGTAACCCTGGGTTGGCATCTATGTTCCTTTAACACTGGGGAAGCTTTGCTCCAGGTTCTTCTTGCTTTCATAGTTTGCGTTGAGAAGTCAGTTGTAATTCTGATAGGTTTCCCCTTATAGGTCACTTGTTGTTTTTCCCTTGTGGCTTTAAGGATTTTGTCTTTGTTTTGGGTGTCTAGAATTTTGACTATGATGTGGTGTGGAGAATTTCTTTTCTGATCTTGTCTGTTTGGAGTTTCTATGTGCTTCATGTATTTGTATTGGTTTGCCTTTTTTTAGTTTGGGGAAGTTTTCATCTATTATTCTGTTGAAGATCTGATCAATACCATTCTCTTGGGATTCTCCTTCCTCTCTCCTATGACGCAGAGGTTTGATCTTTTCATAGTGCCCCACAGTTCCTGGTTGTTCAACTTTTGTGTATTTTTTAATTTTTCATAATCTTTACTTGAGATTTTTAGTTGTTCTGTGTTATCTTTCAGGTCTGATATTCTTTGTTCTGTTTCCTCCTTTCTGCTTCTGAGGCTTTTTCCATTCCTTTCCTCTTGATTGGATGAGTGTTTGATTTCCTTTTTCATTTCTTCTTCTGATTTCTTTGGTACTTCCACTTCCTTTTGGAGCTTCTCAATCTCTTCCTGTAGCTCTTTGCTTTGCTGGTTGGTTTCCTTATCTTTTTCAGCATGAGATCTTTTCAGTGTTTCTACTTCCTTCTGGAGTTTGTCATTCTCTCTCTCTAGGTCCTTCTTGAGTTCTTCATTCTCTTTTCTTAGTTCTTTGATTTGCTCTTTAAAGTCTTGTAGTTCTTTAAATATGTTCCCAATTGTGTTTCTGATATCTGTGTCCTGGGGCATCCCCAGAGGGATCCCACTGTAGGAATCTTCCATAAGGTTGGTAGAGCTTGGTGTGGGATTATCCTGCCCCTTTCCCGTGTTGTCTCTTTTTCGTGTTCCTGGCATATGGGCTTCTCCTTGCCTGTATTCCAATGTGAGTCCTAATTGCCTCTTCACTGTGTTGAAGGCTTGCTTTGCTTGCCTCCTTCAGATACCTCAGCCTTAGCCCTAGTACCTGCACTTCAGCTGGTCTCAGGAGATCTCAGATATCAAGACTCACACCACCCTACCTTTAATGCCACCTGGGAGGATAACTCTACCCCTACAGTCACAAAAGCCAATTAAGCCAAAGACAATTGGATTAACGGATTAACTAGGTAAGTCAATCAACAATCAGCCTTGCTGAAGCACCCAGTTCCTACCTACCTTCCTGGGCTTCGGCTGGTCTCAGGAGATCTCAGATCCTCAATATCCCTTTTCGTTTCATCCTGTGAATCCTTTATATTTTCCACTTCCCTCTGGAGCCTGTCATTCTCATCTTGTAGCTCCTTGGTTCATTGGTCATTTTCTTTTTTCATTTCAGTCTGGAATCTTTTCAATATTTCCACTTCCTTCTGGAGTTTGTCATTTTCTCCCTTTAGTTCTTTCCAACGTTTGTCATCTCCTTCTAGGTCCTTCTTGAGGTTTTTCAATCTCTCTCCTTAGTTCTTTACACCATTTATCATTATCTCCCTCTAGGTCCTTCTTGAGTTTTTCATTCTCTTCCCTTAGTTCTCTATTTTCTTTGAATATGTCTACAATTGTTCTTCTAAGGTCAGTGTCTTGGCTTCTTTCCTTGGAGATCTCATTGTAGGGATCTTCTGTAGGGTTGGTAGTGTTCAGTGTGGATTTATTATGAGCTTTTCCCATGTTGATTTCTCTTTGTGTCTTTGGTATGTCGATTTGTCTGTTTATTTGTTTCTTTGGATTTTGGCACCTCGATGTTGGCTGTACAGGTTATAATCACCAATGCTGCACCTGTTAGTTCCACCAGATTGAGGGGCGGGGGTTGTGTTGCTACTTTGGCCCATGTGCTGTTAGGCCCCCAAGACTCAAGGCAGGTCTGCCTTGCCTCACCAACACCTCACAGGTTTGTTGACTTCTCAATTGATGTAGAGGTGTGGGTACTTTAGGCTCCAAAATCTCAACTCTATCCTAACACTTTACAGACCAACACCCCTCACCCACCCAGCATAGTTTGCCAAATGGACTAAGCCATGCAACACCCAAGCTGGCCTGCTCCCCCCCCAGGCCTGTGGAACTCACACCCTGAGGGCCCCATGCACTCCCAGTCTTGTGGGCTGGAAGGTCACAATGCTTCTGCTGCAATGGAGATGGAGTCCCCCACATCCAATGGGGGGGGATGAAACCCAATCAACCACCTGGTGAGATGCACTCACAGAACCACTGTACACCACCCTTAATCTCCCAGCTGATCTTCCAGGGCCAGGCACCAAGATCTGTACCTGGGTTCAGTAGGAGAAAGGCTCAGCCAACACCAGGGCTATCCCTGTTGTCTCCTGATGTCTTTGGGCGATGTCTACAACACCAAATTGTAGTCCTTAAGGATCGAAATGCCCTTGGACTACACGCTTCCCAATGCTTTTGGGGCCCCCTAAGTCCTCCTTCCCAACTTTTCCCTTAGCTGCTCAGAATGCACCTGCCACCTTGGGTGGCACCGTCTTTGAAAAGCCCAAACTATTTTTTAAAATAAATATTTGTATTAATTCCTTGAGAATTTCATATAATATATTTTGACCATAGTCACCCCAACTCCTACCCCTAACTCCTCCCAGATCCACTGTCACCTCCCTACCCTCCAACTTCATGTTCTCTTCAAAAATTTTTAATAACCCATTGACTTCAATTTGTGCTGTCCATATATATGTTACTGGGTATGGGACCATCCACTGGAGCATGACGGATCTACCAGAAGCCAGACCCTTAAAGAGTGTTATGCCTGCATGTGTGTAAGTGCACCCTTGTCATGCCATGCCCCAGGTGGTCAGAAGAAGGGGTTGGATTCCTTGGAGCTGGAGTTAGAGATGATTGTTAGCTGCCATGTTGGTGCTGGGAATTGAACCTGGATCCTCTGCAAGAGCAACCAGTGCTCTAAACTCCAGAGCCAGCTCTCCAGCCCCATGTCCACCTTATTTTTTGAGACAAAAACTTTCACTGAACCGGGAGCTCGTTATTTTGGCTAACTAAACTCCGAGGATCCCCCCCTCCCTGACCTTCCCAGGCTGGGCAGCAGATCTGTGTCACTGGATCTGGCTCTTTCATGGATACTGAGGATTAAATTCATGCTCTTATACTTCCACGGTGAGCACTTTACAGACTGAATCATCTCCTGGGCCCCAGTGCCAACCTTTTAATTCCACTAATTATTATATTATGATAGAGGTGGCTGGGGTTGAAATACAGCTGGATCCTAATGTGTAGGGAGCACATTTTTCTCTGGAAGAGGTTATACTTCAAGGACACATCTGACCAAGTAAACAGGTGACTTCCACACATCATGCTCAGGGCTCAAGGGTCGCAGATAAGGTTGAATGAATCAGTGAACAGAAGAAATTTCCAGAGATGAAAATGCACGTAGTTGATCTCTGTGTTAGTGATCAGAGAAGCCAGCTCTGAAGCTCAATCCTTTTCTTTCTACCTGCCCCCTTCTCTTCTGAGACAGTCTTGCTTTGTAGCCCAAGCTGTTCTTTAACTTGTTATGTAGCCCAGGCTGGCACTGAGCCCAGGAGCCTCTGGCCTCAGCATCCCGAATGCTAAGATTACATATGAGAGCCACCATGCCTGGCTCTGATTCTCAAGTCTCAATTTATACAATACTATAAATATTGTAGTAATTTGGACATCACTTAGAAGCATTTTAAATTAACTTTGGCTGCATCTTGGAGTCCTGCCTAAGTTCACAAAACAAATATCTCTGGAGTTTAAGGATATGAAAGAGAGAATATAGTAATATTTCACCACAGTTTAAACGTATTTTCCATTTCTCATCCTAGTTGTCTGACTTTATTAATTTTAACACCTTTTCCTTTGTGTATTTGGTTGGAGCACAGTCATTCTTTAAGTCTAAACAAGACATTCCAGGTTGCACAGAGGCAGTCACAGACAGAATTGGACTCAGAGTGGAAACTAATTAGTTAAGTGACTTTCACCTTTTACCTGCCTATATTAAATTAACTTTAGTTGATCATTGCACCTGAAAAGATATATGGGATTATATAATTTATTAATTACTGTTCATGAAGAAAATGAGTGGCATGTACAATGGAGTCCCATGGAATCATAAAATCCATTTGTGGGGACAGAATATTCCAGTGCCTGGGATTGTTTGGAGGGTTAATTTCTCGCATTAAAATGGAATTATACACTTATATTGCTTCCCTTTTGTCTGTCAGCATGATGTTTTGGTTATGAATTCATTTTAACATTATGAATTTTGCCCTGCTGGCTATTTCCTAACACTCTATAATACAAGGGAAATAGAATGTTTTCTAGTAAAGACATTGCAGATAGCTTTTCCAAGTTTGTCCACTAAGTAACAGACTAAACTAATTGCCTAATTTAAATTGTGAAGCAAAATCCTCAACCTTAATGCCTTTTCCTGAATATTACCCAAAGGTGCCTCACATAGGAATGCTTTGTGCTTTTTAAATCCTACCATGGTCTCCTTATCTCTTTAACATGAGTTCTAATTCTCTTCCCCCTTCACCTTAGGGACACATTATTTTCTAAGCCTGTGTTCTCACATTTACACTGGTTTTCAGAGGGGTGTGCTCCAATCTTCTGCTGCTGAGTCTCAGCATTGCTGTTGGGAGCTTTTATTAGCTGACTTGGTCTATTTGTTGGAGCTTTTTCTCTCCCTTCTATTTACTGTGCCTATGGACTGGGAAACTGCCTTCCTTCCCTTAACCCAGTTCTCCTCCTACCCATGCTCAGGGTCTTTGATCTGCACATGGCTCTCAATTAGACAGGATATTTTTTCTAAATAACAAATGTTTTAATTTAAACAGGCCTGAGAGCTGTGGGAGAAAAAAAAAGTATCACTGCTTCATATGCCTGATGCCATGCAAGAATTCAGAGGTACAAATCATATAACTAAATCCCTCTGTGAAGCAGGCTGTGGCTGATGTAAGTCTTCCCTGGTAAACCCAATCCCAGCAGGAGACCAATTGATTGATTGATCGATTCCTTCCTTCCTTCCTTCCTTCCTTCCTTCCTTCCTTCCTTCCTTCCTTCCTTCCTTCTTCCTTCCTTCTTCCTTCCTTCCTTCCTTCCTTCCTTCCTTCCTTCCTTCCTTCCTTCCTTCCTTCCTTTGTCCACTTACATACAGGTAATACATTCATACACAAAATAAAAAAATAACAAAAATATTTTCAAAAGTCTCTTTAGACTAAATGTGAATAAGTCCTACATGTGGCTGGTACTCAATAAAGGGAGATGATCAATGGGAGCACATCAGCAGAGGCATACCCCTCTGTGTGAGTTCTGAGCATTTTCCCTTGAGTTTGTCATCCCATCCTCTTTCTATGCTCTTACCCAGTGGATTCTTCACGAGTTCATTACCACTCTTTCCCATTAACTGGCTGTACACTAGGCATGCAGACTAGTCACTGAGTCTCAAATTAAAATGCAGGTAGGAAGCATTAGTTTCACTTGACTGATGGGCAACTTATCATGAGCGAGGGTGTTGCAGAGGAAGTTCAACGACTTGTCACAGAGCTGGGGAGACAGACCTGGACCTCAGATCTAAAACAACCTAGTCTCCTGGTTCTTACTGAATGGAGCTTTGGGAGCCTGAGAGTACACAAGAGCCACCTGCAGCGCCTGACCTCAGCATCCTGAAGCTCTGAAGAGATCAGGGCAATCTGTGTTTAGACCAAGGTCTCAACGTGACTCTGAAGGTTGAAATCCTCAGATGGACTTCTGACTTACCTCTGTCTGCTTCTCACCTATCTGTTTTTCCATCAGGAGAATGAACGTTCACTGCTGTTATGCGCCTGGTGGCTCTCTCCTGCCTTCATCCTTTCTCAAGGAAGTCCTTAGACGTAGTTAGATCCCATTTTCACCCTTAGTGCTTGAACATATGTTGAAAGGGCATGAGTCACCTTTGTTCATGTTAGATTTGTTGTGTACAGTTCACATGATAAGGGTTCAACCAGGGTTTGTTGGTTATATTTCATGGACATTTCATGGACACCCATGAAGTCTTCTTCAATGTACATGTTTGGCTTCACTCAGTGATGCTGTGATTGGTTGAGAAGAGGGGCTGACCTTCCATTTCTTCTGTGTTACATGCAAACTCTGCATGTCTAATAGTTTTTCAGTGAAGATTACTGCTTCATTCAGTTATAATGGAAGATGTGTAATAGTACAATTGTTGGTTAAATTAGCCACTCAATGTTTTATCAATATTCTTTTGCATAACTGGAAGTATTTTGAACACTTACACTTTGTTTTCAACCTTAAATGTTCAGAACAGAGAAAACCAGAAATTAACTAAATTTTAGCCTCAGAGGTAAAATATTTAACTACTTAACATTGTTTGTTTTACATAAAGAAATGTTTAACCAAGATTTCTCCAGCAAAAGTCAGATGGTCCATTTTAAAAACAAAGTACACAAACGAGTAGCTGTGTAAGACATGCTTCACATCAAAATACAAGTTTGCAGATTACACTTCTACTTCTCCTGCCTTTTGGAGCAGGTTTTTTTGTGATCTTTTTGACAGGGTCTCCCTTTAGTCTCAGATGGCCTAGAACTCGCTATGTCGACCAGGCTGGCTTTGAACACACAGAGATCCATCTGCTTCTGTCTCCTGAGTGCTGGGATTAAAGGCCATGTGACACCACACTCGGCAGAACAGTTTTTTTTTTAATTGAATTTTTGTTCATTTCATACATAATATCTCAACTAGTCTTAATCACCTTTATACCCCCTTCTCCATTAGTCACCCTTCCAACAGTCCCCCCAAACTGAAATTCCTACACTCTGTCATTTGTGTTAAGTTAGCATCTCCAGATGTTCCTCAGTGCAAATTCATCCATTGAGTCAGTGCAGCCAGAGTCCCTAGCTTTAAGAAGATACGCTCTTCCTCAACGAGCCGTAATCAGCTTCCAATATTTATTCTGCTAAGATTGGTTCCTGTTGCCTATTTCCACAGTTCTGTGCTGAGTGTTTGTCTGCTTGAGTTTGTATGTGTCTTGTGCATCCTGACACTACTGCTTGTAGGTTCATATGAACAGGGTCCCTGTAGCTTGTATGATTCTATTTCTGTATGGTCATGCACCTCCTCCCTGGCTCTTAGAATCCTTTCACTCTCCCTCCTCCGAAATGGCCCTTGATCCCTGGGTGAGTCCTGTCCAAGGACCCACACTTTGCAGACTCCTAATCTCCATGGTTCAGCCATTTCTGCCTTTTTGTGTTCCAGGCCCTCTGTTGCACGAGGGAGCTTCATTGGTGAGAGTTGAGAGATTCATTCGTGTCCTCTTATCTCTTATTCTATGTTGTGTGAGCCTTAGGTATAGAGGTTAATTGCAGATGTGCCACTTAGGCTTGGGCAATTCACAGACAATGTGTGTGACCAGTTGTGGTATACTGTAATAGAAGCTTCTTTGATGAGTCATGACTGAACTATTTGATTATAAATATAGGATACATACTTTGCATTTAATAAACTACATTAGTCTAGGGATTTGACAGCCTTGGAGTTTTCTCTAAGATCTATGATCTCTCCATCCATGTGTATTCAGCTATGTTTATAGTACCACACAAGTTACCAATTAGGTAACCATTGATTGCCCCAAGATAAAAGTGCCTCTACTGAACCAATGTTTTATGTTGTGCTGGTCATTGATATGGCTATTTGGTCTTTTTTTTTTTTTTTTGGTCTTTTAGAGACAGGGTCTCCCTGTAGCCCCAGCTGTCCTGGAACTCACATTGTAGACCAGGCTGACCTTGAACTCACAAAGATCCGCCTGCCTCTGCCTCCCAAGTGCTAGGATTAATGGTGTGCGCCACCACGCCTGGCAACCCATTTTTATATATTCCTTTGAGAACTCTCTGTTCAGAATCTTGCCCCACTTTTTAATTGGGACACGAGTTTTCTTAATTCTTTATTTTTTGAGTTCTTTATATATTCTGGATTGTTAAACTTTTACCAGTGTCAGATATGTCACTGGTAAAGATTATCTCCCACTCTGTGGATTTGCTGTACAGAATGTTTTTAGTTTAATGAGGTCCCACTTGTTGATTGTTGACCTTGATTCCTGTGCTGCTGATGACCTATTTAGAAAGTCCCTTCCTATACCTATATCTTGTAGGTTTCTGGTGATATTTTCTTTTTTTTAAATAAATAAATTTTTTATTTTTATAATCTTTTATTGAAGTTTTGTGTATTTCGTACATCACTTCTTAGTTCAACCCAGACTCATTTCCCCCTCCCTGCCCCCAACCCTCCCAAGTTCATGCAGTCTGCCATACATGTTCTTTTATTCTCTTCTGAGTCTTTTCAAGAGTTTTCAAAGCAGAGGATTAGTTTTGGGGGGAAAAACTTTACTGCTTCAGTTGCTTCCTTGTCCCAGTTCTTTTTTTTTTGTTGTTCCCTCCAATCCTTATTGCTTCAACATATGCATTTATAGTACTAAAATCATGTCCTTTGAAAATAAACTATGTTATTTCCAAATCATACTTTGGGATTTACATTTTTCTCTTTTAATTTTATATTACTCTACAATACACATACATACCCTCCACCCATATACCAAAATTATAAAGTCTGAAAATAAGTGGTAGGTTAATTCTAGAGCCTGTTAAGGGATTGACATTCCAAGAGCTCAGTTGATTTCAGATAAAGAGAAATATAACATTAATGTGAACTCAGTTTGCCTTACAAGTATGTACTTGGTGCTAGCATCCACAAATGAGGGATACCATTTGTTTTAGTCACTTTTCTGTTGCTGTAATAAAACCACTATGACCAAGTGAACTTATAAAACGAAGAGTTTATTTGAGCTTATGATTGACGGTTCCAGGGAATCAGAGTCCACTGAGATGGCAGGCATGGTGGCCAGGGCTGGAGCAGCAGGCCGAGGTTCACATCTTGCAATGAGCACCATCAAGAAAGAGAGGGAGAGACTGGAGACCACAAGGCTTGTTAAAGGCACTAAGCCTGCCCCCAATGACATACTTCCTCCAGCACAGCCACACCTTCTAAAACCTTCCAGAACAGTGCCACCAACTGGGGACAAAATATCTGAATACTTAAGCCTATGGGGAATATTTCATTCAAACCACCACACCATTCATCATTTGTTTTTCTGGGACTGTGTTACTTCACTTAGCATAATAGCTTCTAGTTCCATCCATTTACCTGCAAAGTTCATGATGTCCTGTTTCTTTACTGGTACATAGAACTCCGTTGTGTAGATGTACCACATTTTCTTGATCCACTCATTGGTTGAGGGGCACTTGGGTTGGTTTCAGCTCTTTGTTATTGTGAAGAGAGCTTCAATAAACATGGCTGTACATGTATCTCTGTGGTAGGATGAGCCTTGTGTGTATATACCCAGGAGTGGTATGGCCAGGTCAGGTGGTAGGCTCATTTTGAATCTTTTAAGGGTTCTCCACACTGTTCTCCATAGTGGTTGTATGAGTTTACATTCCCACTAGCAGTGGATGAGTGTTCCCTTTTCCCCATGACCTCTCCAGCATTTGGTATCATTTTTTTTCTTGATCCTAGCCAGTCTTATTGAAGTGAGATGATATCTTAAAGTGGTTTTAATTTGCATTTCCTTAATTATTAATGACATTGAACACCTTTAAAGATGTTTCTCAGCCATCTTTACTTCATCACTTGTGAAGTCTCCATTCAGCACTTTACTCCATCTTTTTTTAATTGGGTTTATTTAATTTATATGATCTATTTATTTATTTATTTATTTATTTATTTATTTATTTATTTATGTGGAAGGGGTTCTATCTTTACTTAGGAAAGGTGACCAATCCCAATCCCATCACCCAAGATCCTGCAGAAGTTGACTCTCTGGGCACCTATCCTGGTTTTATTTTAATTAATTAATTAATTAGTTAATTAGTTTATTTATTTTCCAAAGCTAATGTTTATTGAAGCTTTGTGCATTACATACAACATTTCCCAATCAAATCTAGACCCATTCCCCCTTCTTTGCCCCCCACCCCACCAGAGCTCATGCATTCTGCCATATATGTTTTTTCATCTTTTTCTCAGTCTCTTTTAAAATTTTCGATGGAGAAGTTTACTATTTCGGGCAGAAGTTCACTGTTTCAGTCACTTCTTTGACCCAGTTTTTTTTGTTGTTGTTGTTATTGTTGTTGTTGTTCCTTTCAATTTGGATCACTCCAAAATATGCATATATGCATGCCACATATATCAAGATTATGACATCACAGGTTTTAGCATCTTCTCTTATGATTTCTTTTCTCTTCTTTTCTTTTTTTCTTTATTAGGTTTTCCTTAAGGAGAGTATTTGAAGGCTCCTCCTTGGCAAGCCCAAACAACTAGTCATCCTGCCCTTGTCTCCACACTGGGGTCTTTCTCCCATCTCAAATGAGGTCCAGTAAGCACCACATCCTGTCCTGATCTTCGTATTGGGTCCCTCCATTAGACAGCCTGGGTAGTCCAACAATGGCAGTCTATACTCGAAGAGGCTGAAATCCCAGTAGTTGTTCAGCCCACAAGCTGGATGTCTCAGCATTCACCATCTGGCACAAGGTTTGGAGGATTCTTGAGAGACATGAGTCTTCAGTCTACATTGGAAGATTGAAAAGCTGTGTCTCATGTCTTTGAAGGATGGCAAAAGCAGTGGCAGCCACAGGGTAGCTGCACTTGCCAGTAAGAATTGAAGACAGCAAAGCCAGTGCCTTTTTTTTTTTTTTTTTTACTTCTTGTCTTTTTTTTTTAATTTAATTTTGTATTGATCTGTGCATTTGGACATCATTTTTCTAATTCAGATCAGGCATATTTCCCTTTCCTCCCCCCCACCCCCACCCCATCCCAGATCATGTATTCTTTTTTTTTTTTTCAGGTTTTTTTTTTATTTCCATTTTTAGCTATAAGTGATAATCCATGGTACAAGCATCCTTCGTGCAAAACCAATCTGCAGACTGTTGTGCCCAAATCCCCACAGTCCCACCATCCAGTGGGGGGGTGACAGGTTGTTGTTCAATCAAGTTGATCAAATGAAGTGTCCCAACCAACATCGCTGTAGTTTCACCATTCACCCCAATCGCAGCCTTTACATTCTACCATGCCCCCTCTTCCGCAGATTGTTCCCTAGGCTTAGAAAAGGGGCACAGGTGGATGAGAAGTAAAACGTCCACTCTCTCTGGAGCTGTTTGACTTGGACTCTGGTCAATTGGCTGTTTCCTTTCATGGGCTAACAGTTTGTTCAGATAACCTTTCGAGCCTACTAATGAAGCACAAGCAATTAGATATATAGGTATTTAAGCAGCACTAATAGTTTATGGTAGGTTACTTGGCATAGACACATATGTTGGATGATATGTTAATCCATGAATTACATTTTTACCCCTGTTAGATATGAAAGGTCTTACTGTGACTTATAACATCTCCTAACCTGTAGAGGATGTAAGCTTGTCATCAGCCATGGGTTATTCCTCCAAGGAAGAGCCAATAGCCAATTAGATTGGTATATACAGGCACATGGCGGCCTCTCGCACAGTATCCAGGCAGTGAGGTGCAGCTGGTGCTGGTGGTGGAGTCTTGCTTGCTCAAGGAGACCCGTATTTGTTTTATTGGTTTAGTGCCTTTGGTAACACTCTCTGGCATTCCAGAGGCCATCTGTACACTTGCATGTGCGGTCTCAATACATCCCTCCCATGTTAACGTCAGGTCTTTGCAGCAGGGTCTTATCGCCTCCTCTCTGCAGGTCCCAACTTAGGGGCAAGGAGGCCTTACTTTTTTTTTTTTTTTTTTTTATTTTATTTATTTATTGTGTGTGGAATAATGGTACTGTCTGCATGCAAGTCTGTGCACCCGTGTCGTGCAACGCCGCGGAGGTCAGAAGAGGGTCTCGGATTCCCCTGGAACTGGAGTTCTCCTGGAATTGGAGTTTTAGACGGTTCTCGGCCGCCATGTGGGTGCTGGGGATCGAACCCGGGTCCTCTGTAAGAGCGGTCGGCGCTCTTAACCGCTAGGCCATCTCTCCAGCCCCAGGCCTTACCTTTTTACTAAGATATCAAGTTTTATACCTGAAGTACAATTTCTCAGGCCTTACTAATTATTTATTTCTGGTTATACTTTCCTTTTGGATGTTTAAGGCCACACAGTTAGCCCAGATTAACCAAGGTTTTTGTTTTCTCAAGGTCAGTTGTTGAGGATCTGGTCCTTAGGGATCATTCAGGTTTTTTGGGGGGTGGGAGAGGGACCCCCTAGCTCCTTTTGACTTTTCATTTACCAGTTCCATCCTCTTGAGGACAATATCAGGTTTTGCTAGACCAGACTTTTTGAAGCATGAGCAGACTTTCCTCTTTATAGACTGGACACTGGCTGAAGTCCCATTAGTGGATCTCCAAGACCTTCCTGCACAGGAAGACAGGTGACTCATATTTGCAGGCCATTTCAAGAGATGCCCCCGATACTCTGGTTTCTCTTCAGATTGTGTAACTCTTTTGCCTTTTACTCCATCTTTTAAGTGAGTCATTTGTTTTCTTCTTTGTTTTTGAGTAGTTTAATATTCTGGAAGTTAATGCTCTATCAGATGGATCAGCAGTGATGTTTCCTCCCACTCTGTGGGTTTTCTCTTCACTTCCCTGATAGTTTCTGTATGCAGTTTGCAAGTATTTTGTTGAGTATTTTTGTGTCTATGTTCATTTATGAGATGGGCCTATAGTTTTCTTTCTTAGTTGTATCTTTGCCTGATTTTGGTATTAGGGTGATGCTGGCTTCATAGAAGGAATTTGGGAGATTTCCTACTGTTTGTATCCTTTGGAACAGTTTGAGTAGTAATGGTTGTAAGTCCTCTTTAAATGTTTTATAGAATTCTGCTGTGAAACCATCTGGGCCTGGTCTTTTTTTGGTTGGGAATTTTTTTATTACATTTTTCAATTTCCTCAAATATTATGGGTCTGTTTAAAGTGTCAATCTCTTCTTGGTTAAGCTTTGTTGATTTCTAGGATTTCACATATTCATCCATTTCTCTTAGGTTTTCAAATTTAGTAGAGTATAGGTTTTTGAAATATTCCTATATGATTGTCTAGATCTTTACATTATTGTGAAGTCATCATGAATTCTATTGATTTGGAGTTGCTCTTTCTTTCTTTTGGTTGCCTGGGCTAGAGGTCTATCTACCTTGTTTATCTTTTCAAAGAACCAACTTTTGGATTCACTGATTCTTTGTATTGTTTTTTTTTGTTTCTATTTCATTGATTTCTGCTCTGATTTTTCTTATTTCTTCCTGTCTGCTGGATTTGAGGTTCATTTGTTGTCTCTCAAGTGTTTTTAGCTGCAGTGTTAGATTGTTTGTTTGTGCTCTTTCTGTTTTGGTTTTTTTTTTGAATGTGGGCACCCAGGCCTATGAACATCTCTCTTAGGACTGCTTTTTAAAGTATCCCAAAGGTTTTGTTGTGTTTTATTGTAATTTTCATTTAGTTCCAGGAATGCTTTTATTTCTTCCTTGACCCATTCATTATTCAGAAGTGTGTTGTTTAGTCTCCATGTATTCTTTTTTTTAAACTTATTAACACTTAAAAAAATTTTTTTTATTAATTTTTATTTATTTCTGTATGTGTATGAATGTACTGTCTGCATGCAAGTCTGCGCACCCGTGTCGTGCAACACCGTGGAGGTCAGAAGAGGGTCTCGGATTCCCCTGGAACTGGAGTTCTCCTGGAACTGGAGTTTCAGACGGTTCTCAGCCGCCATGTGAGTGCTGGGGATCGAACCCGGGTCCTCTGTAAGAGCGGTCGGCGCTCTTAACCTCTAGGCCATTTCTCCATGTATTCTTATAGGTAATAGGCTTATCCTGGTGTTGATATTGAGCTTTATTGGACTGTGGTCTGACAGAATGCATGAGATTATTTCAATCCTTTTGTATTTGTTGAGGTTTTTTCTGTGTTCCAGTATGTCATTGATTTTTGAGAATGTTCTGTGGGGTGTTGAGTAGAAAGTATATTCTCTGGTGTTTGGGTGGAATATTCATTAGATATCTGTGAGGTCCATTTGGAGTAATATATTGTTCAGTTTAGATGTATCTTTGTTTATTCTTAGTCCAGTTGATCTATCCAAAGGGCTCAGTGGGGTATTGAAGTCCCCCCACTATTAGTGTGCTGGGATTAATCTGCGCCTTAAGGTCTTGCAGGATTGCATTTATTAAGTTTGGTGCAACAGAGTTTGGTGCATATATATATATATATATATATGATTATGAAATCTTCATGGTTAATTGTTCCTTTGATAAAGGTGTAATGGTCTTCTTTGTCTTTTATGATTAGTTTTATTTTGAGGTCTATTTTGTCTCATACTAGAATGGCAACTCCTGCTTGCTTTTTGGTACCATTTGCTTGGAATATCTTTTTCCATCCTTTCACTTTAAGTTGGTGCCTGTCCCTGAGGGTGAGATGGGTTTCTTGTAAACAGCATATAGATGGATTCTGTTTCCTAATGTATTCTCTTAGTCTATGTCTTTTGATTGGGAACTTTAGACCATTAATATTTAAGGTTATTATTGAGAGATGTGTGTTTCTTCCTTTCACCTTATTTTCTGTTTGCATTCTTGGTCTAGGTTTGTATTTTCACAGCTATACTTTTATTAATTTCTCTCTCTAGCTGTTTGGGGATAGGTGCTCCTTTCCTGTCTTTTGAATTGCTTCAAGTATTTTCTGAAGCATTGGTTTTTTGGGCATGTATTCTTTCATCTTGTTTATGCCATGAAACATCTTGCTTTCTCCTTCAACTATAATTGATTTTTGCAGAGTATAGTAATCTGGCAGCATCTATAGTCATTTAATGCTGGGAATACATTGGTCCATGTTCTTCTGACTTTCATAGTTTGCACTGAGAATTCAGCTGTAATTTGAATTGGTTTTCCTTTATATGTAACTTGTTTTTCTTTTGTGGCTTTCAGTATCTTGTTTTTGTTTTGGGCATCTAATGTTTTATCTATGATATGGCATGGGGAATTTCTTTTCTGATCTTGTCTATTTGGAGTTCTATGTGCTTCTTGTATTTGTACGGGTTTGTCTCTTTTCAGTCTGGGGGAATTTTCTTCTATTTTTCTGTTGAAGATCTGATCAATACCGTTGTCTTGGGATTCTTCTCCTTCCTCTATCCCTATGACGTGAGGTTTGGTCTTTTCCTAGTGTCCTACATTTCCTGATTGTTCCACTCTTGTGTTTTTAAAAATTATTCATAATCTTTGTTTGAATTTTCTAGTTTTTCCTTGTTGTCTTTCAGGTCTGATATTCTATTTTCTAGTTTGTCCAATCTGCTTCTGAGGTTTTCTCCCATCCTTTCCTGTTGCTTGGATGAATGTTCAATTTCTTTTTTTGTTTCATCCCCGGATTTCTTTAGTATTTCCACTTCCTTTTGGAGCTTGTCATTCTCTTCCTGTAGCTCCTTGTTTCACTGGTCTGTTTCCTTTTTCATTTCCACATGCCAATCTTTTCAGTGTTTCTATTTCCTTCTGGAGTTTGTCATTCTTTCCCCCTAGTTACTTCCTGAGTTGTAGGAAGATCCAGTTTGAATTGCAGGCTAGTTCTCAGCTAGCACACCTCAGGGCACCACGTGGCCAGGGTCTGACCCCATCCCAAGGAGAAGCAAACAAAGTGGCCTAGGTGTGGGATGCTGGGTGGGGTGATGGTGTGCAGTGGCATGGAGTTGGGGGGCCTATAATTGGCTCTGGGAACTGATGTCATTTCATTTATAAAATCAGGCTGTAGCAAGGAATAAATTTGAATTTCATAGTAACATCATCGTGGAATTCCCAGCCGTTATTTTATTAATTATTGTGTGCATACAGGCCAAGGTAGGCCTGCATTTCGTTCGGGTGGCCAGCGGGTTGGAAAGAGGTCCCCTTGTGGACCAGCAATCTGGGTAGCTGGTGTTGTGAGTGGACATAGGCTGAATATAGGCCTACAGCCATTAGCCTGAAATTCCTGCCCAGGGAGTTTCTGGGCAGGTGGGAAGTCACAGCCAAGAGTGGAACACATGACTCATGGGTCCAGGCTAAGGGCCTGAGTTGGAAGTACCACTCAGGTCGGGCTACGGGAAGTAGCTGGTTGGCCTCTGCACTAAGGTTCTCCACAGTGACCGCAAAGTGGGCACTGTGTTCCCCTTCCCCTTAGCAGGGCCGCGTGGTCCTGTTCAGCATAAAAAGAAAGCTTCCTACACTGAGTTTTTATTCTCTTCCTTTACTTCTCTGATTTGTTCTTTATATTCTTTAATTACTTTGGCTTATGTCTATGATCCAGGACATGAATCTTAGAAGAACAGATAGTGTTTGGTGGAGATTTATTATGTGCTTTTCCCATGTTGTTTTTTCTTTGTGTTTTGGCGTGTGGATTTGTTTCATTGTTTGTATTCTGGTGCAAATCTCAAATGTTTCTTTGCTGCATTGAAGGCTTACTTTGCTTGCTTTCTACAGGTGTGTTCTTTGTCTTCTCCTTGGTTTATGAAGGTCTGGTTGTGCTAGGTTTCCAGTTTTCACTTTTTGTTATATATTGGGAGGTTCAGCTAGCACTTTCCTTTCTGGTCTGGAGGTTCTCCATAAATCCAGAGGTAAGATCAGGTTGGTTCCCTGCTGAGCATGCACCTGCTTTGTGCTCGGGTGTTACTATAGCTGTTCTCAAAGGTATACACTAATTGTAGCTCACGAGGATAGGGGTGGTGGTAGCTGGTGCCCTGGGGGCCTGGTGGCTATCTGACTGGCTGGGTGACTACAGATATTTTCTTCTAGTAGTCTAGTAGTTTCAGAGTTTCACGCTTCACATTCTTTGATCCATTTGGAGTTGCCTTTTGTGCAAGGTGAAAGATAAGGTTCTAGTTTCATTCTTTTACAGGAGGAGATCCAGTTTTGCCAGCACCATTTGCTGAATATGCTATCTTACCTCCACTGAGTGTTCTTGGCTTCTTTGCCAAATATCAGGTGGCTGAAATTGCATGTACTCAAGTTTTCTTCTTCAAATATGTTCCACTGATGTACGGGTCTATTTTTGTGCCAGTGCTATGCTGTTTCTATGACTATAGCTCTGTAATATTGTTTGAAATCTGATATAGTAATCCCCCTGCATTGCTCTTTGTGATTTGCTTTGTATATCCAGGCCCTTTTGTGCTGCGATATGAATTTTGGGGTGTTTTTCTTTTTCCAATTCTCTGAAGAATGTCATGGGGATTTTGTTTGAGATTGCACTGAATCTGTATATTGGTTTTTGTAGAATGGTCCTTTTCCCAATATTAATTCTTATAATCCATGAGCATTGGAAGTCTTTCCATCTTCTGGTGTCTTCCTCAGTCTTTTTCTTTAAATTTTAAAATTTCATTGTAGAGTGATCTTTAATGTCTTTGGTCAGGTTTATTTCAAGATTTTTTTTTTTTTTGAGGCATTTGTGAATGGGAGGGTTTCCATGTACTTGTTCTCTAATTGCTTGTTATTTGTATACAGAAAGTCTACTGGTTCTTGTAGAATAATTTTATAACCTGACAGTTTACTGGAAATGTATCATTTCTAGGAGTTTTCTGGTGGACGTTTTGGCATCTCTTAGGTATTATATCATCTGCAAAAAGGGATAATTTGGCTTATTCATTTCTAATTTGTATTCCTTTGTTTTCCTTCTTTTGTCTTACTGCTCCAACAAGAGTACCACTCATGAGGCAGAGGAAGGTGGATCTCTGTGAGTTCAAGGCCAGGCTGGTCAACAGAGTGAGTTCTAGGATAGCTGGAGCTGTGGGGAGACCCTGTCACAAAAAGACAAAAAAAAAAAAAAAAAGTAAAAAAAAGAAAAAAAAGAAGTGAAGACAGTGGACAGACTTGTATGGTTCCTGATTTGAAGGAGAATGTTTCCAGTTTTTATCCATTTAGAATGATGTAGCCATGGGTGGTTGTATATAGCTTTATTATATTGAGGTATTGTCCCTCCAATCAATTCCCTTAGGACTTTACATATGTTAACAAATATGAAGTTGGATTTTTCAAAATCTTTCTGCATCTATTGAAATGAACATGTGATTTTTTTGTCCTTGAGTCTATCTTTATGATTTATGAATGACATTTATTGACTTACCTATATTAAACCACCCCTGCATCTCTGGAAAAAATCCTACTTGACCATGGTGGATGAACTTTTGATGTATGCAATTCACAAATATTTTGTTGAGAATTTTTGCATCTATGTTCATTAGGGATATCAGACTATAGTTTTATTTTTTGTTGTATCTTTACCTGGTTTTGCTATTAATGTGATGCTAGCTTTTTATAAGGAATTTGAGAGTTCACCCTTTGTTTCTATCTTTTTGAACAATTTAAGTAATATTGGTTGTAGCTCTTTAAATGTCTGGTAGAATTCTGCTATAAATCCATCTGGCCCTGGGCTGTTTTTAGTCGGGAGGTTTTGTATTACTGCTTCAATTTCCTTATATGTTATGGGTTTGTTTAAGCTGTTAATCTCTTCTTGGTTTATCTTTGGTGATTCTTATGATTTTAGATATATTTGTGCTCTTTCTGATTTTTTAATTTTTTAAATTATATTATTTTTATTATTTATTTTATTTATTTATTTTAAATTTATTTATTTATTTATTTTTTATTTATTATTATTATTAATGTGTATAATGTACTTCTGCATGTAGGGCCTGTGCCACCCGTGTAATGCAATGCCACGAGGTCAGAAGAGGGTGTCGGATTGCCTGGAACTGGAGTAAGTTTTTTTAGCTGCCATATGGGTGCTGGGGATAGAACCTGGGTCCTCCGCAATAGGTTGGCAATCTTAACGGCGAAGGCATCTCTCCAGCCCCATCTTCTGATTTTTTTTTTTTGGTCTTTCGAGACAGGGTCTCCTGTACCCTGGCTGTCCTGGAACTCACTCTGTAGACCAGGCTGGCTTGAACTCACACAATACGCCTGACTCTGCCTCCCAAATGCTAGGATTAAAGGCATGCGCCACCACGCCTGGCTAATGCACACCTTTTTAAAATTTAATTTATTTTTTTTTTCTTTCTTTCTGATTTTTTTATGCAAGCACTTAGCAGCTATAACTTTCCTCTCAGGACTGCTTTTAAAGTGTCCAAGGCGTTTTGTTGATTGTATTGTCCCTTTTGATTTAATGAAAGGAACTAAAAAATTTAATTATTCTTTCTTAAATTATTCCTAAATCATTTCTTTCTTAATTTTCCCTTGACCCATTCGTCATTCAGGAGTGTGTTGTTTAATCTCCATGAGATTGTATAGTTACTGCAGATTTTTCTGGTTTTGATTTTAAGCTTTATGCATTGTGGTCTGATAGAATGCATGGAAATAATTTCAGTTTTTTTTGTATTCGTGAGGTTTATTTTGTGCCCCCAGTATGTGGGTTGATTTGGAGAAAGTTCCATGGGGTGCTGAATGGACAGTTTTATTGTTTGATGCTTGGGTGGAATATCTGGTAGCTGTCTGTTAGGTCATTTGATGTATGTATGGTATAGTTTAATTCAGATGTTTCTCTGTTTATTCTTCACCAAGTCGATCTGTGTAATGGGGACAGTGGGTATTGAAGTCCTCCACTACTGGTCAGTTGGGATTAATCTTTGTCTTAATATGCCTGTAGTATTGTATGAAGTTGGGTGCATCAAGTTTAGTATCTATATCCATGTTCTTAATATCTTCATGGTTGATTGTTCCTTTGTGTTGATTGTTCCTTTGTTATGGTAAGAATGAAGTGGACCATCTATATCTCTTCTGATTAGTTTTAGTTTGAAGTCTATTTGTCAGATTTAGAATTGTAACTCTTACTTGCTTCTTAGTGCCATTTTCTGGAGTATTTTTTTCTTATCTTTTCACCCTAAGGTAATGCCTGTCCTTGGAAGGTGAGACGAATTTCTTACAGACAACGAAAAGATAGATTTTGTTCCTTAAGTCATTCAACTAGCTTGTGTCTTTTGACTGGGGAGTTTAATCCATTGAAATATAAAGTTATTATTGAAAGCTGTGTATATGGCTTTCTGTCATTTAATTTCTGTTTGCCTTCTTGGTCTATCTTTGTGTTTCCCACAATTATACCTTTCATTCAGTTTCTTTCTGTTGTGGCCTGAGTATAGTTGTTCCTTTCTTTGCTCTTTGTAATAGTTAAGTATTCTCGAAAGCTGGTTTTCTGGACATGAATTCTTTTAGCGTTCATGCTGTGGAAGATATTCTTTCCCCTTCAACTATAATAGAAAACTTTGCTGGGTAAAGTATTCTGGGTTGACATCTATATGTCATTTAGAACTGAGAATACTTTGTGTCCAAACTCTTCCAGCTTTCATCATTTACATTAAAAAGTCAGCTGTAATTCTGATGGTGTTTTCCTTTTATGTGTACCTGATCTTTTTTTTTGTGCTTTCAGTATTCCTCTTTGTCATGCATGCTTAATGTTTATATATGCTATGCCTTGGTGTGTGTTTTTTCTGGTCCTGTCTATTTGGTGTTCTATGTGCTTCTTGTATTTGTATGGGCATGTTTTTCCTTAATTGTGGGGAAATTTTCTTCATAATCCTGGTGAAGATCTATTCAATACCATTATCCTAAATTATCTCCTTCCTCATGCCTATGATTTGTAAATTTGGTCTTTACATGGTGCCCTACATTTCCTGCCATCCATTCCCGTGTTTTTAAAAATTTGCCATAATATTTGCTTGAGTGGTCCAATTATTCAAATTTTAATCATCTTGCTTGATGTCTGTTTTCTCCATTTCCATCTCTATTGTTGAGGGCTTTTCTGTCATTTCAAATTGCTTTATTGAGTGTTTCACTTCCTTCTTCATTTCAGCTGGAGTTTTTTTTTTTTTTTTTTATGTTTTTTTTTTCAGAAGAAGTTTATCCCTATCTTCTTGTTGCTTTGATTGTTGTTTCTGTGTTCTTAAATTCATTGAATTCTCTGATCATTTAGATGATTTTTTAAAAATTCTATACCTGGGTTTATCTCTAGGGGTTCTAATTGTCAAACTCTTCTATAGGACTGGTGGTGTTTGGTGGGGACAGATATTTTTGGTTTTCCATATTATTATTTTTCTTTTGTGATTTTGACCTTGAGATTCTTTCATTGTGATTCAGTTGTGAAATTCAGTCATTCCTTTGTTAAGTTGAAGTCTGAATCTGTTTGTATATTGATGTGTCTTGGTTGTTTTCTATTGGGTTATAAAACCTGATTAGATTAGACTTCAGGTCTCTCTTTTGATTTTATTTTGGAGGGACCAGATGGCTCCTAGTACAGCTACTCAGAGAGTTCCTGCAGAGGCCCAAGTCAGGTGCCAATTAAATACTCTCAGTCTTCCTCCTAAGGTCTGGGCCCTTACTTGTCAATAGGCACAGACTATTTGGGAAGCTTGCTAGGAGGAGGCTGGATTCAGGTATTCTCAGGCAGTCTGCAAAGGCTGGGCCCTTACTAAATGGCAGCATAAAGCTAGCCCTTCAGCAATTGGGAGTGCTTCATATGGTCCCAATGTAGGGGGGATAGGTACAGTGTGATTTGAAGAGCTCACAGCCATGGGTAACTAAGTGGGTAGTCCAGAGATCTGGAAGCTAAAAAGAAACATGGGCCCATGCCTTAGGTTAGAAGGAAAACAGGGTGTGGGATGGTGAAATTGAGAGTTATTCCTACTATAGGTTAGGTCAAGGTGTGGTGGGCAGTACCAGACTTTGCAGGGAAGATGCCTGGTCTTGGAAATCCTGTACAATATGGGAGTGGAGACCTACCATGAGGAGTCCAAGAAGCTATGCTGGAAAATTGATCTGTCTGAGTTTGGTGCTAGGACAAGATGCAGTGGGCAGGTCTGGCTGTAGGCTAGTGGAGGTCTCTGGTGTCAAAAGGAGGACTAGTCCCAAAGTGGGAGTGGAGATCTATCTTGAAGAGTCAAACAAGCTATACTGGAAAGTGAGCTGGTCTGAGTTTGGATAGACTAGGATGCAGTGGGTGTGTCTGGACCAAGAGGGTAGTCCCGAGCTCTGGTGTGCTGAGAGCAAAAACAGCCCTATGCTCATGGATAGAAGAATAGGATGTGTCAGAGCAGGTGCTTTTTGTTTGTTCGTTTTTCCCTGTGGATTAGACCAGCCTGAAAGAATTCTTCCTTTGATGTATAAGTCATGGCCAAAGATGATTGTTTAGGTGCTTGCCCTCTAGTTATTACACAAATTGCTGAAGATGGAGTTATAAAATTAATCACTTGCCTAGAAGGAGCTTACAGCCTGATTGGAATGACAGAGAATTTGTACAACTATAACTATGAGTAAATGACAGTGTTTGGGTCTTCCAGCCTCTTAAGGATTGTCCAGTTTAAACACACTTTTCAGGTCAGGAATTGGAAGGACAGACATTAAATATAAGTGTGGCTAAGGTTAAAAAGGCAGCTTGAAGTATTTGCTCACTCTTTTTCTCATATAGGCTTTTTTATTTATTTTTGAGACAGGGGGTCTCCCTGTATAGCCTTGGCTGGCCTGGAACTCACTATGGTTAGGCCAGGCTGGCCTGGAATTCACTGAAATCCTGTCTAGCTCTGTCTCCCAAGTGCTAGGAATTGAAGTTATACACCACCCTGCCTTGCTTATTTATGGCCTTTTGCAAACCATAATGAAATCTATACTTAAGTTTAAAAATAGTTTTTTAAATTATTTGAACTATGTGTATGTGTACGTGGTATGTATGTATCTCTGTGTGGGTATATGTATGTGTGTGCAGGTGTCTTGCGGGCAGGATGGCTTTGGATTCTGGACTGGATTTATGAGATTGTCAGCCACATGGGTGCTGGGAACTGAAAATTTGGCCTTCTAGAAGAGCAGTTCCTGCTCTTAACTCCTGAGCCATCACTCCAGCCCCTAAACTCAGGCCTTAAACATTTTCGTTTTGCCTTTCACTGGAGTGTTAGCAGCCTGATAGAGCTGGCCTCAATGGAAGGCTTGCCTTATGAGAGGATTATTGGTAGTTCTCAGAAGTGATCATAGTGAGGTGTGGCCAGAGAGCTATCTGGAATGGGGGTCAGTGCATGGAGCCTCTTAATTTTAGGTGAGGAGCAAAGATTAGGTTCTGCAGCATACAGACCAGTGAAAATATAGTTCAAATCCCAAATGCAAGCCATGTAGAGCACTTAAAAATTCTAGTAGCCACAATAAAAAATGAAAACAGAATACGTTAATTTTAATAACATTTTATTTAATCTAATAGCTGTATTATTTCAACATGTAATTAATATGAAAAAAATTAATTTTTACTTTGCTTGTGTGCATTAGGCCTGACAGCACATCTCAGATGTTTAATAGTGTCAAACAGATGGCTTTCTTCATACAGGACAACCAAGATCCAGAGGAGTGGACTGTGGAGTGGACAGGCATAAGGCCAGCTTCTCAACTTCTAACATGTAGAGATCACTTTATGGACTGATTAGTATGCAGGTTCTTATTCCCAGGGCTGGTGGCAGTGTGGTATCCTGCATTTCTAAGCTTCCTTCCACCTGATGGTGTTCCCATGCTGAGTTGCCAGTTGATCTGGAATGTCTACCCAGCAGGGAAACAGAAACCGACTGGGAAGATCCAAGTGATCAACAAGCATTTTATCAGCAGGCAGAAATGTTTCTTGTTGTTGAATTCCTTGTACTAGGAATAAAAGAAAAAGAAAANAATCTGGCAGGAGATTAATCTCTAAATCGATAATGAATTGCCAAAAAAAATCAAACACTAAAATTCCTAGAAAGTATTCAGTCAATAAATGGTCTAATGAATTGAATAGTTATTAAAAATAGGAAAAAAAGGCTAATAAATATTTGAAAAAGTGTTCCACACCCCTCCTTATTCTTTAGGGTAATGTAAATGCATTCCATCCAAATCAGAATGTTTTCTGTAAAGAAAACAACGAATGTTGCTGAAGATGTAGAGAGTGTGGAGTCCTTATGCACTTCTGGAAATTGGTATGGTTGGTTGTTTCTTTAAAAAGCTCAAAACAGGGGCTGGAGAGATGGCTCAGTCAGCACAGTGCTTACCACTGAAGCATGAGGACCTGAGGTCAGAGCCCCAGTACCCATGCTACAATCTGGACATGGCAGCACATGCTTGTAATCCCAACAATGAGGAACAGAGATGGGCAGATCCCTGGAGCTCACTATCCAGCCAGCTTAGCTAAATTGGCATGCTCCATGTTCAGTGAGATCCTATCTGAGAAAACAAGGTAGTGATGTGACTGAGGAAAAAACCCAATGTCAACCTCTGTTCTTGTGCAGTTTCTATTGCTGTAGCAAAACTGACCAAAACCAACTTTGGGAGCATAGGGTTTATTTATTTTATTTATTTATTTTAAATTTTATTTATTTATTTATTTATTTATTTATTTATTTATTTATTTATGTGTATGAATGTACTGTCTGCATGTAGGCCTGTGCACCCGTGTCATGCAATGCCACGGAGGTCAGAAGAGGGTGTCGGATTGCCCTGGAACTGGAGCTAAAGACGGTTTTCAGCTGCCATATGGGTGCTGGGGATAGAACCTGGGTCCTCCGCAAGAGTGGTTGGCACTCTTAACGGCTAGGCCATCTCTCCAGCCCCATCTTTCTGATTTTTTTTTTTGGTCTTTTCGAGACAGGGTCTCCCTGTAGCCCTGGCTGTCCTGGAACTCACTCTGTAGACCAGGCTGGCCTTGAACTCACAAATATCCGCCTGCCTCTGCCTCCCAAATGCTAGGATTAAAGGCATGCGCCACCACGCCTGGCTGATGCACACCTTTTTTAAAATTTAATTTATTTTTTTTCTTTCTTTCTGATTTTTTTATGCAAGCACTTAGCACTATAAACTTTCCTCTCAGGACTGCTTTTAAAGTGCCGCAGGCGTTTTGTTGTATTGTATTGTCCTTTTGATTTAATGAAAGGAACTAAAAGAAATTTAATTATTCTTTCTTAAATTATTCCTAAATCATTTCTTTCTTAATTTTCCCTTGACCCATTCGTCATTCAGGAGTGTGTTGTTTAATCTCCATGAGATTGTATAGTTACTGCAGATTTTTCTGGTTTTGATTTTAAGCTTTATTGCATTGTGGTCTGATAGAATGCATGGAATAATTTCAGTTTTTTGTATTCGTTGAGGTTTATTTTGTGCCCCAGTATGTGGTTGATTTTGGAGAAAGTTCCATGGGGTGCTGAATGGACAGTTTATTCTTTGATGCTTGGGTGGAATATCTGGTAGCTGTCTGTTAGGTCATTTTGATGTATGGTATAGTTTAATTCAGATGTTTCTCTGTTTATTCTTCACCAAGTCGATCTGTGTAATGGGGACAGTGGGTATTGAAGTCCTCTACTACTGGTCAGTTGGGATTAATCTTTGTCTTAATATGCTGTAGTATTGTATGAAGTTGGGTGCATCAGAGTTTAGTGCATATATATCCATGTCTGTAATATCTTCATGGTTGATTGTTCCCTTGTGGTTGATTGTTCCTTTGTATGGTAAGAATGAAGTGACCATCTTTATCTCTTCTGATTAGTTTTAGTTTGAAGTCTATTTTGTCAGATATTAGAATTGTAACTCTTACTTGCTTCTTAGTGCCATTTTCTTGGAGTATTTTTTTCTTATCCTTTCACCCTAAGGTAGTGCCTGTCCTTGAAGGTGAGACGAATTTCTTACAGACAACGAAAAGATAGATTTTGTTCCTTAAGTCATTCAACTAGCTTGTGTCTTTTGACTGGGGAGTTTAATCCATTGAAATATAAAGTTATTATTGAAAGCTGTGTATTGCTTTCTGTCATTTAATTTCTGTTTGCCTTCTTGGTCTCGCTTTGTGTTTCCACAATTATACCTTCATTCAGTTTCTTTCTGTTGTGCCTTGAGTATAGTTGTTCCTTTCTTTAGCTCTTTGTAATAGTTCAAGTATTCTCTGAAAGGCTGGTTTTCTGGACATGAATTCTTTTAGCCTATTCATGCTGTGGAAGATATTCTTTCCCCTTCAACTATAATAGAAAACTTTGCTGGGTAAAGTATTCTGGGTTGGCATCTATGGTCATTTAGAACTGAGAATACTTTGGTCCAAGCTCTTCCAGCTTTCATCATTTACATTAAAAAGTCAGCTGTAATTCTGATGGGTTTTCCTTTATATGTGACCTGATCTTTTTCTTTTGTAGCTTTCAGTATTCTCTCTTTGTCATGCATGCTTAATGTTTATAATATGCTATGCCTTGGTGTGTGTTTTTTCTGGTCCTGTCTATTTGGTGTTCTATGTGCTTCTTGTATTTGTATGGGCATGTTTTTCCTTAATTTGGGGAAATTTTCTTCTATAATCCTGGTGAAGATCTATTCAATACCATTATCCTAAATTATTCTCCTTCCTCTATGCCTATGATTTGTAAATTTGGTCTTTACATGGTGCCCTACATTTCCTGCACATTCCATTCCCGTGTTTTTAAAAATTTGCCATAATATTTGCTTGAGTGGTCCAATTCTTCAACTTTATCATCTTGTCTTGATATTCTGTTTTCCCATTTCATTCCTTCTATTGGTGAGGCTTTCTCATGTCATTTCAAATGGGCTTATTGAGTGTTTCACTTCCTTCTTCATTTCAGCTGGAGTTTTTTTGTTTGAAATTTCTTTCTCTTTTATGAATTCAGACAGAAGTTTATCCCTATCTTCTTTTAGTTCTTTGAATTGTTTGTTTCTGTGTTCTTTAAATTCATTGAATTCTCTGATCATTTAGATGATTTTTTAAAAATTCTATATCCTGGGTTATCTCTAGGGGGTTCTAATTGTCAAACTCTTCTATAGGACTGGTGGTGTTTGGTGGGGACAGATTATTTTGGTTTTCCATATTATTATTTTTCTTTTGTGATTTTGACCTGTGGACTTCTTTCATTGTGATTCAGGTGTGAAATTCAGTCATTCCTTTGTTAAGTTGAAGTCTGAATCTGTTTGTATACTTGATGTGTCTTGGTTGTTTTCTTATTGGGTATGAAAACCTGATTAGATTAGACTTCAGGTTCTCTCTTTTGATTTTATTCTGGAGGGACCAGATGGCTCCTAGTACAGCTACTCAAGAGTTCATGCAGAGGCCCAAGTCAGGTGCCAATTAAATACTCTCAGTCTTCCTCCTAAGATCTGGGCCCTTACTTGTCAATAGGCACAGACTATTTGGGAAGCTTGCTAGGAGGAGGCTGGATTCAGGTATTCTCAGGCAGTCTGCAAAGGTCTGGGCCCTTACTAAATGGCAGCATAAAGCTAGCCCTTCAGCAATTGGAGTTGCTTCAAATGGTCCCAATGTAGGGGGGATAGGTACAGTGTGATTTGAAGAGCTCACAGCCATGGGTAACTAAGTGGGTAGTCCAGAGATCTGGAGAGCTAAAAGAAAACATGGGCCCATGCCTTAGGTTAGAAGGAAAACAGGGTGTGGGATGGTGAAATTGAGAGTTATTCCTACTATAGGTTAGGTCAAGGTGTGGTGGGCAGTACCAGACTTTGCAGGGAAGATGCCTGGTCTTGGAAATCCTGTACAATATGGGAGTGGAGACCTACCATGAGGAGTCCAAGAAGCTATGCTGGAAAATTGATCTGTCTGAGTTTGGTAGACCAGGCACAGTGGGCAGGTCTGGAACAAGAGGGTAGTCCCAAGGTAGTTCCAGGGAAGAAGCCTGGTCTCAGAAATCCCAAAGTGGGAGTGGAGATCTATCTTGAAGAGTCAAACAAGCTATACTGGAAAGTTGAGCTGGCCTGAGTTTGATAGACTGGGATCCAGTGGGTGGGTCTGGACCAAGAGGGTAGTCCCGAGCTCTGGTGTGCTGAGAGCAAAAACAGCCCTATGCTCATGGATAGAAGAATAGGATGTGTCAGAGCAGGTGCTTTTTGTTTGTTCGTTTTTCCCTGTGGATTAGACCAGCCTGAAAGAATTCTTCCTTTGATGTATAAGTCATGGCCAAAGATGATTGTTTAGGTGCTTGCCCTCTAGTTATTACACAAATTGCTGAAGATGGAGTTATAAAATTAATCACTTGCCTAGAAGGAGCTTACAGCCTGATTGGAATGACAGAGAATTTGTACAACTATAACTATGAGTAAATGACAGTGTTTGGGTCTTCCAGCCTCTTAAGGATTGTCCAGTTTAAACACACTTTTCAGGTCAGGAATTGGAAGGACAGACATTAAATATAAGTGTGGCTAAGGTTAAAAAGGCAGCTTGAAGTATTTGCTCACTCTTTTTCTCATATAGGCTTTATTTATTTATTTTTGAGACAGGGGGTCTCACTGTATAGCCTTGGCTGGCCTGGAACTCACTATGTAGGCCAGGCTGGCCTGGAATTCACAGAAATCTGTCTAGCTCTGTCTCCCAAGTGCTAGAATTGAAGGTATACACCACCCTGCCTGCTTATTTATAGGCCTTTTGCAAACCATAATGAAATCTATACTTAAGCTTTAAAAATAGTTTTAAATTATTTTGAACTATGTGTATGTGTACGTGTATGTATGTATCTCTGTGTGGGTATATGTATGTGTGTGCAGGTGTCTTCAGGGGCATTGGATCTGCCTGGAGTTGGCGTTAGAGGCAGTTGTGAGCCACCTAGCATGGGTGCTGGGAACTGAAATTTGGCCTTCTAGAAGAGCAGTTCCTGCTCTTAACTCCTGAGCCATCACTCCAGCCCCTAAACTCAGGCCTTAAACATTTTCGTTTTGCCTTTCACTGGAGTGTTAGCAGCCTGATAGAGCTGGCCTCAATGGAAGGCTTGCCTTATGAGAGGATTATTGGTAGTTCTCAGAAGTGATCATAGTGAGGTGTGGCCAGAGAGCTATCTGGAATGGGGGTCAGTGCATGGAGCCTCTTAATTTTAGGTGAGGAGCAAAGATTAGGTTCTGCAGCATACAGACCAGTGAAAATATAGTTCAAATCCCAAATGCAAGCCATGTAGAGCACTTAAAAATTCTAGTAGCCACAATAAAAATGAAAACAGAAATAGTTAATTTTAATAACATTTTATTTAATCTAATAGCTGTATTATTTCAACATGTAATTAATATGAAAAAAATTAATTTTTACTTTTGCTTGTGTGCATTAGGCCTGACAGCACATCTCAGATGTTTAATAGTGTCAAACAGATGGCTTTCTTCATACAGGACAACCAAGATCCAGAGGAGTGGACTGTGGAGTGGACAGGCATAAGGCCAGCTTCTCAACTTCTAACATGTAGAGATCACTTTATGGACTGATTAGTATGCAGGTTCTTATTCCCAGGGCTGGTGGCAGTGTGGTATCCTGCATTTCTAAGCTTCCTTCCACCTGATGGTGTTCCCATGCTGAGTTGCCAGTTGATCTGGAATGTCTACCCAGCAGGGAAACAGAAACCGACTGGGAAGATCCAAGTGATCAACAAGCATTTTATCAGCAGGCAGAAATGTTTCTTGTTGTTGAATTCCTTGTACTAGGAAATAGGACCTCTTCCAGCCCTCCCTGCTACAAAAGTGAAAGTTGCTCTGTGCTCCACCTCCGTAGGACAGAATGAGGGTGCATGTGGTGGGCGAGATTGGGCAGTGGCTCTGTTGTCTGTGAGGTGCCGGATTTCTCCCACTTATTCAGTTCAGAGCCACCAGTCCTCACACCAAGCATCTTCTTTCTATTCCTTTCCTTCCAGGGTGTGTGCCTGAGTGATGGCCCCCATCCCAGGGGACTTAACAACTGCAACAAGTGAACCAAGGAACCACGGCTTCCGAGAGAGTACAGTTCTATGATGAGGATGGGATATCAGAGGGAGCTGAGGAGAGAAGGAGGGAGGGAAAGAGGGAGAGGGAGAGAGAGAGGAAGAGAGAGAGGGAGAGGAAGAGGGAGAGGGAGGGGGAGAGGGAGAGGGAAGGAGGGAGAGGGAGGGGAGATGGAGGGGGAGAAGGAGAGGGAGGGAGGAGCGGGGAGGGGGGAGAGGGAGAGGGAGGGGGGAGGGGAAGGGGGGGGCCGGAGAGGAGAGACAGAGAGAGAGGGAGGGGGGAGAGGGAGAGGGAGTGGGAGGGGTAAGGGGAGGGGAGAGGAAGAGAGAGAGGGAGCGGGGGAGGGGAGAGGAGAGAGGGAGAGGGGGGAGGGGGCGAGGGGATGGGCGAGAGGGAGAGGGAATGGAGAGGGGGGAGGAGAGGGAGGGAGGAGGAGGAGGAAGGGAGAGGGAAGGGAATGGGAGGCGGGGAGGGGAGGAGGGAGAGGGAGAGGGAGAGGGAGAGGGAGAGGGAGGGGGGAGAGGGAGAAAAGAACATTAGAATGTTTTCCTTTCCCAGTTCCAAGCTGGGCTATGTTCTTATTTTGGGACCCAGGACACATACACTGTATCTCATCAAATCTCATCAAATTCATTTCTCCTTTTATTTGAGCTAGCTTGAAATGATTTCTGTTTCTTTTGCAATCTGAGAATGTAGGCCAGATCTTCAAATATATAATTCTGGAGAATTGTAAATATCTGTGAGTTCAAGCACTAACTTAAGAGTGAATAAAAGGTATCATCTATTATGTAATTTGACAGAAAAGTTTTCACATTTCTAGGTAGTGTATACAGGAAGAAGAATCTCAGACTAATGGTGTTGAATAGATCTTCAACATGATTATAGAGGAAAAATTCCCAAAATTAAGGGAGATTCAAGAAGTGCATAGAACACCAACTGGACATGACCAGAAAATTCCCATGGCATATCATAGTAAAAGCATTAAATATAAAGAACAAAGAGAGGGTACTGAAGGCTGATAGAGAAAAACAAGTTACATATAAAGAAAAACCCATCAGAAACACAGCTGACTTCTCAATGCAAACTGTGAATGCTAGAAGAACACATAGGCAGTACCCTCCAAGATGTAGGCATAGGAAATTTCTTTCTTTCTTTCTTTCTTTTTTGGTAATTTTGAGACAGGGTCTCCCTTTAGTCCCAGCTGGCCTGGAGCTCTCTATGTAGACCAGGCTGGCCTTTAACTCACAGAAATCTGCCTGGCTCTGCCTCTCGAGTGCTGGGATTAAAGGCGTGCGGCCAAAAGGACTTTCTTAATGGGACATCGGCTGCTCAGGCATTAAGAGCAACAATCAGTAAGTAGGACCTCATTAAGCTACAAAGCTTCTGCACAGCAAAGGAAACAGCCAAGTCCATGAAGAGGAAACCCACTGAGTGTGAGAAAAAATCTTTATCAGCTACACATCTGACAGAGGATTAATATCCAGAATATATGAAGAACTCAAAAAACACAAAATGGCAAGAAAATAAACTACCCAATAAAAAGATGGATTACAGTTCCAAACAGAGAATTCTCAAATGAAGACATAAAATGGCTAAGAAACACCAGATGCTGACGAGGCTGTGGAGAAAGGGTAACACTCATTCGCTGTTGGTGGGAATGCAGACTAGTGCAGTCACCATGGAAGGCAGTGTGGGAAACTCTCAGAAAAACTCAAATGAACCTACCATATGACCCAGTTATACCACTCCTCAGTATATACCCGAAGGACTCATCATGCTGTAAAGATACCTATACATCCATGTTTGTTGCTGTTCTTCACAATGACATAGAAATGGAAACAACCTAAATGTCCCACAGCTGATGAATGGATAATGAAAATGTGGTACGTCTACAGGATGCAGTACTACTCAGCAGTAAAAAAAAAAGACAAAATTATAAAACTCACAGGTAAATGGATGAAAATAGAGAACGTTATTCTGAGTGAAGTAACACAAAGGCAGAAAACCAGGCGATGTATGTTCTCCCTCATTTATAGATTGTAACACTAATCCCCTTACATGAGTATTTATCCTGATATAACACCAGGAGCCAAGAAATTGAAGAGGTTACATGGAGGTAAAGGAAAAGAAAAATCCCCAAACAGGGGGACAGTAAGGAGCAGATGTTACTAGGAGGGGAGGTCGAGGGGCTGGGGGGTGAGGGGTTGGGAGGGAAAGAGGGGGAGATAAATGGGGTATGATGGGAGGTGGGGGAGGTCAGGAGAGGGGAAAGGTGAGGATCATGGGGGTGCTGGGCCTGGGGAGGGAGGAGAGGGTGAAAAGCAAAGAAGAAGGAATAAAAATGATTAGAACTTGAGAGGTTAGTAAACCCAGAATATAATGTGATACCCCCAAGACCCCATGAGAAATTCCCATCAACTTTCTGAACATTAGTGCATGGGTTGTGCAACCTGGTGGCTCTGTGGCAGAGAACACAGTGCAAGACAGAGGATACCTCTCTATGAATGGTTGGGGGAGAACACACATGCTTCAGGGACAGGACTTAGATTAATGGAACAGGAACTGATCTGCAACCTTTCAACTCTGAAGTTAAGTGCTCATAATGCTAGACAATGTGCACACTGCTACAAGAGAAAATCAATCAATGGTACAATCAGTGCCAAACTCTAATGACCATGATGGGCTTCCCAGAAAACTACCTCTAATGGTGCAGTAGAGGCACTGTCGTCTGGGGCATGGTCAGCAGGTATCCAGTTGGACTTGGAACCCTCTCAATGAGAATGAACCCATGAAAGCCACTATAAACAGCCAAATGCACAGGGCTGGAGAGGACATAGAGCCTAGAAAAAAGCTTATCGGGGTCATATCTCTAGACAAACGAAATTTCTTACCATACAAACTACGGAATCTTATATTTACAGACAAGTATATTGTGAGTGTGCCACTCACCAAAAAAAGCTACTCTTTGCAACAGGTGGAGGTTAGTGCAGAATCCCACAACTGGTCAGACACAGAACATACACATCTGAAAAACCCCCATTCCTGCCAGGCGTGGTGGCACATGCCTTTAATCCCAGCGCTGGGGAGGCAGATGCAAGGTGGATCTCTGTGAGTTTAAGGCCAGCCTGGTCTACATAGCGAGCTCCAGGACAGCTGGGACTAAAGGGAGACCCTGTCTCAAAAAGACCAAAAAAAAAAAAAAATCCATTCCTAAGAGACGTATCTACAATTGAAACCTGGGCAGAGACAAAACAAGTGCACCCCTCAATTCTCACCAGTAAATCTGCCTTACACAATAGAGTGTGATGCAAACAGAAGGCCACAACTGGCCAGCCTCCAAAAATTGGGAGCCTCCAGAGTGTGTATCTCAGGATGGGGCCCCTATATAATACCTCACCTACCCATGGCTCAGGGATCGTCGGGGAAGAGGGGGCAGAGAGATTGTAAGAGTCAGGGCTGGTGCATGATCGTAGAGAAACAGGGACTTACAATCAACTGTAAGCTTTCACATGTAAACCTGTGGCAACATAGGCAACAGACACAGGACCCATGACAAATGGGACAAGGTCTCAAAGCAGAGCAAGAGAAATGGACGTGGGAGGGACGACCTTGGACTGAGAATTACAGGAGACTGAGTACTGTTGGGTGAGGAAGAGTATGCCTTACCTAGGATTCCGAGATATGCTGACCAGACTCCTGTGTTCCAGGCCAGCAGGATGAGGGTGGGGAGGCTGTGAGGAAAGAAAAAGTGGGTTTTGACTTTCCAGCTTCCTAGATGGGCAAAACTTTGTGGCATGTCAGATGTGCCAGGAGAGATGGGGTTTGGATACCTGGAGAGGGACTGAGTTGCCAATACTGGGGTGGTGTGGAACTCAGAGCAAGGAAGGTAGTTCAGGGAAGAGATTGGTGTCTGTGGGGATCCTAGTCTCAAAATGCTCTATCTTAAGCACAAATATAATTGTGTGGACAGAAATAGTGACCCGTTCCTGTGAGCTTGGAACTGTGTTTGCCTGTGAGGAACATGAAACTGTGCTCCTGTTCCATGACTCTGAAGTTGTGGTCCTCTTCTGTGAACCTGTATCTGAGGTGCCCTTCTGGGAACCTGGAGCTGTGGTCCCCGTCCTGTGAACCTGTATCTGAGGTGCCCTCCTGTGACCTGGAGCTGTGGTCCCCATCCTGTGGACCTGTATCTGAGGTGCCCTTCTGGGAACCTGGAGCTGTGGTCCCCGTCCTGTGAACCTGTATCTGAGGTGCCCTTCTGGGAACCTGGAGCTGTGGTCTCTGTCCTGTGAACCTGTATCTGAGGTGTCCTTCTGGGAACCTGGAGCTGTGGTCTCCGTCCTGTGAACCTGTATCTGAGGTGCCCTTCTGGGAACCTGGAGCTGTGGTCCCCCTCCTGTGGACCTGTATCTGAGGTACCCTTCTGGGAACCTGAAGCAGCACTCCCCAGTCTCCTCTTCTCAACCTTTACCTGTGGTTCCCTCCTGTGACCTGGAGCTGTGGTCTCCTCCCATGACCCAAGGTTGTGCACTTCCCCCACATACTATGAGATAAAGCTGTGATACCCTCCTGTAAACCTGGAGTGATGGACCTCTCATGTGAACTGAGGCTGTGGTTTCCTCTTGTGAACCTGGAGTCATGGTCCACTCCTGTGAACCAAGAGCTATGATCTCCTCCTGTGAATCTGGAGCTGTGATCCCGTGAGCCAAAGCTGTGATCCCCTCTTGTGAGCTGGAGTTGTGATCCCTTCATGTGAACCTGGAGCTTGGAGCTAAGGTCCCCCACTGAGAGCTACAGTTGTGGCCCCCTCACATGAGCCTGAGCTGCTCCATTAGCTGGAGCAGTGGTCTCCTCCAATGAACCTGGAGCCACACTTGTAAAAAAACAACAACAACAACAAAAAACCTGACTCTGCTTCACTCAGAGACCATCAATGCCCATAGCTGCCCAGCAAGGGATGAGGGCTGGTGAACCCCTTCAGTCCATGCTGGAATATTGGCTGGCTTGATCTTGTGCTGGCCTTGTGTGCAGAGCTGGTGTGTGTACTCTCCAAGATTTCAGTGCATGGAAGCTAATATTCCAATCAGAGCTGCAGAGAGGAAAGTCATATTATACTTGGGTGACTGGCAAGGAACCTGTTGAGATGAAAATAGTTATATTTGGATTGGTTTTGAAATTTTCATTTTGTTTTGAGAGTAGATATTGAGCCCAGGCTAGCCTTAGGTGAATCCCCCTTCTGCTGCCACATCTCAAGTGCTGGATTATATGAGAACCACTGTGTTAAACTGGTTTCTAAATTTTTGATATTTAACCAATAAGTATATATTTGTTATATATGCAAATTTATAAGTAATATATAAAACACAGATATAAATATGCATATCTGCATATAGATAATACATAGTAAATATCTTCTATCATTTAAGTATATTTTATTCTTTTTCTACTTTTTTGAATTAAGAACACGTATGCTAAATTTTATCAAATAAATTTTCTGCATCTATTGAATGCATCATTTCCCCCTTTTAACTCTTCATGTTGCAAATTATAATGTATTTTTCTAATACTGAAGCAACATTGCATATCTGACACATGCCATTCTTAGTTATAAGATGTTACAGGGTTGTTGTTTTTTTGCCTTTTTTGAGACAGGGTCTCCATGTAGCTCCAGTAACAGGGACTGGAACTCACTATGTAGACCATGCTGGCTTTGAACTCACAGAGATCCACCTGCCTTTGCCTCCCAAGTTCACCATCATGTCCAGCTCAGAAGTTTACAGTTTTTTATTTATTTTTATTTTTTGAGACAGGGTCTCCCTGTAGCCCCAGCTGGCCTAGAACTCTCTACATAAACCAGGCTGGCCTCAAACTCACAAAAATTGACCTACCTTTGTCTCCCAAGTGCTGTTGTTACAATTTTTATATTTCTAAATTTGAATGGTGTTTCACCTAGAATTTTTATATTAATTTTTTTCAATTTACTGATTTTTTTAAACTTTTTTATTAATTTTATTTATTTCTGTATGTGTATGAATGTACTGCCTGCATGCAAGTTTGTGCACCCGTGTCACACTGACCACTCTTGCAGAGGACCCGGGTTCGATCCCCAGCACCCACATGGTGGCCGAGAACCGTCTGAAACTCCAATTCCAGGAGAATTCCAGTTCCAGGGGAGTCTGACACCCTCTTCTGACCTCAATTTACTGATTTTTATTTTATGTGTATGAGTGTTTTGTGTGCTTGTATGTAAGAGCACCACGTTCTTGCAGTGACCATAGAGGCCAGAAGAGGACATAGGATCCCCTGGAACTGGTGTTACAAATGGTTGTTAGCTGCCATGTGGGTGCTGGGAACCAAATCCAAGTCCTCTGTAAGAGCAGCCAGTGCTCTTAACTGCTGAGCCATCTCTTTGGCCCCAAACTTTTATATTTTATGCATGATTAGCTTGTGATAGTCTTTGTTTGTGCCATCATTATCTATTTGATGTCCCAGGAATATTATCTTACATAAGAAGTTGAGGAGAGTTTCCTCTTTTGCCATCCTTAAAAGAATTGGAGGGGCTGGAGAGATGGCTCAGTGGTTAAGAGCGCCGACTGCTCTTGCAGAGGACCAGGGTTCAATTCCCAGCACCCACATGGCAGCTAAGAACAATCTTTAACTCCAGTTCCAGGGGAATCCAATGCCCTTCTGACCTCTTTGGCAGTGCATGACATGGGTGCACCAACCTACATGCAGACAGTACACTCATACACAAAATAAATAAATAAATAAATAGAATTGGAATATGATTATAATAACTTAGGCTTGGGATATTGGGAGAAACTTTTCTGTGAACTTTCTCAGGCCTGGTGTTTTCATTATGGAAAGATATTATCTACTAATTCAAGTTTTTCCATTTTTATGGTATCCACTTTCTTATTTCTTCATGTGTTGGTTTTGGTGGCTTGTATTTCTTCAGTAATTTATCCATTTTATTGAATTTTTAAATATTCATTGGCGTAGAGTTATTTGCTTTTCTTGTTATCATTTCTCTATGGTATCTCTATGGAAGATAGACTTCATTTTCATTCCTAATATTTTTTATTTAGGTTTTACTTCTTTCCACCAGAATTTTGTCAGTTTTGTGATATATATGGTACACACACACACACACACACACACACACACACATACACACACACACACACAGGCACATGGTTTTTTTTGAGACAAAGATTTGTTGTTGCCCCAGGTGGCCCAGAACCCACTCTGTATACCAGGCTGGCAGAGATCCTCCTGAGTGCTGGGATTAAAGGCATGTGCCACAATACCTGGCATGTGACTTTATATTTTTCTAGTTTCCATTGTATTTTGACTTTGATCCTTGGGTAAGTTATAGGTGCTCTAAAAATTTCAGCTGTGTGGGCTTTTACTACTAAGGTGGTATTATGATAACAATTCTTTAATGGTTTCTTGTGGGTTGTTGTAGCATGGAGTTATTTTTTATTTTTTTAATTTATTCTTATATGTGTATGAATGTACTGTCTGCTTGTAGGTTTGTGCACCTTTGCTGTGCAATGCTGTGGAGGTCAGAAGAGGGTGTCGGATTCCCCTGGAACTGAAGTTAAAGACGGTTCTCAGCCACCATGTGGGTGCTGGGGATCAAACCCTGGTCCTCTGCAAGAGCAGTCAGTGCTCTTAACTACTAGGCCATCTCTCCAGTCCATGGAGTTATTTTTTAACTAGTCCAAATATGCATGAAAATTATTTCATTCCCAAATAGTTGAGTATATTGCTCTATATTTGTTTCAAGTCTTCTGATATCATTATTGATATCAGAATGCACCTTCTGGCTTCCATGAACATTGCATGCATGTGATCCACTTACATAAATACACATAAAAATAAATAAAAGCTTTCCTTATAGATAAATAATTATCCTTCAGCCATTGATTGCTGGTCTTTGGGGAATTTCCACATGTGAGTGATCTGCTCTTGCCTCTCTCATTTTCTTTGCCTACTGTTATCTATTAATACACCCATACCAGTACTGTTTGCCATTGAAAAAGGCTAGATAAATAAATTATGATATAGTCATACAAATAAATTATATATAGCCAATGAAAAGAAATTAGCTTGAGCTATATGTTTTAAAAATCTCATAAATATAACACTGAGTTCTCCCCAAAGAATTAATAATCCCTAGAGCATTAGATGACATTCATGTGAAAGTGAAAGATATAAAGGACAGCATCGCCATTGCCTAGGTGTATATGGAATGCTAATAAGGGTATTAATAAATGTACAAGCAGTTATACCCATTTAGAATTATGTTACCTCTGAGAGATGAGTAAAATGTGTAAAGAAAGGGAATGCTGTGGCATCAATATTCCTTCCTTCATTTAGTAGGTGGGTACACAGATTTATTTTATTATTCTTTTGTATGTGTGTGTAGTTCTGGGAATTGAACTTAAGATCTCACATATTCTAGGCAAGTTCTCTACCACTGAGCTACATCCCAACCCTCTTTTTTACTTTAAAATTTTTATTTTGAAACAGAGTCTTTTTAGATTTTTCAGGCTGGCCTTGAACTTTTGGTCTTTCTGCCTTAGTCTCTCCAGTACCTAGAATGAGAGACCTGTGTCCCAGTGTTGCCAGTCTTGGGTACACTCACATATTAAAAATTCCTTAGTGTTTAAAAAAAGAAGATACTATTTTATTTTATTTTATTTTATTTTATACTTAGAGCCTTTACTTTGATAATATCCACCCTATCTTCTATTATCTAATCTATCTATCTATCTATCTATCATCTATCTATCTATATATCTCTATCAACTAATATCATCTATCTTCTAATTATCTATGTATCTATCTTCTATCTAATCTATCTATCTATCTAGCTATCTATCTATCTACCTATCATCTATCTACATTCTACAAGTTTCCAATATTTAATTGACCATGGAACCCCAAGAACCTCTATTAGTATTTTGGGATTAACCTTGTTTGATTGTTCCCAGATTCAGAATGCACATACCAGCCCTGATACTTGCCCACAATGCTTACGAAGATGATACATATCTAAGGGCTAGTCTTTCTTTAGTGTGTAATCAAGTTATGATAGTGATTTGAACTCAGCAGAATAAAAAGCAGGATGATATACCTTAGTGGTTTCCTTTCAGTTCTTGGATATTCCTGAGTTTAACTGGTTGGGTACATCTTCCTCCTGCCCAGTCCTGTTGACATAGAGAAGCTGGCGAAATAGAAATTCTTCTGGGTGAGAACACAGCTTACCTTGGTGTTTTTCTTTCTAAAGTGTGATGCTAATAACATTTAGTGTTGAGATGCAACAGAAATGGGGCTGTTGAAAGTGTTCATTGACCAAGAGTCGGTCACTAACAATTTGTTATTTTTCTATTAATGCAACATTTTTAGTATAAATCAGTCTCAAGATAATATTGGTATTTAGACTGTATCTTCTTTGTGATGGAAGTCTTTGTATGGACACTTTGTTTAATTAGCTCTTAATAGATAAAAAAATGAAACTGATTCCTGCTTTTTTCTTCTTCTTGCAATAGGAATGCTTTATTTGGCAGACTTTGTACATAGAAAAAAAGAATGTATAAATAAAGCAGCTGATTTGACCTGGCAAGCTTCAGTTCCAATTCATCGTACTTTCCTATTTATAAAGTGCAGTAAAAATGTTGGCCTTTAGAAACTGATATTCCCTGGGTGTGCTAGTGTGGTAATGTTTTTTTTTAAAATTATTATTATTTCCCTTAAAAAAAAACTGTAGTGAAATTCTAATAGAAAAACTCCAAAATAAGAGCTGGTGTAATGTCTGTCCTCATATAAAAGAAAGAGAACCAATTATTTTAAGATGGCCTCTTAAAAGAAGGTGTCTCTCAAATTGTGAGTGTGGATCTTGCGCACAAATCATATGTTTGCAATCTTGCTTGAGGTTTCTAAATTTTGCATTATTTGGATTAAGTGCAGACACTCCAAAATGAATTTAGAGGCAAATATGACTGTGTTACTGGGCACAGGCTGGGCAGAGAGAATGCTGTGATCATGTGTCAAAAAATTCTAATCATCTGGTCTTATAATGAATGGATTAGTTCCTCCTTTCTGCCAATAGAACATGAGTGTATGAAAACTTTGAAGTGCGGGAGGCAGCGGCAAAGAAAACAGTAAACTGTGCATGTGAGACTTGGTGATGAAGAGATGAGGGCCCAGTGGGTCAGCTCCCCATAGGTACAAACAGATGTTTGCACTGTTTCACAGATGCTAAATATGATATAAATCCAAAGAATTTTTCTTGTTTTTATAAAGGAAAAAAATACCCAGACAGCAAATTTTTGGTCATTCAGATACTCTTACCAAATGACATCTGGTTTCTGTACTGCTTATTTAAGCAATCCTTAAAAAAATGTTTGCCAAGGGGAGTAACTCTAAACTTTCAGTCCTTTACCATACATAACAGCACAGTTTAAATTACAGTGTAGCATGCAGAGTTTATTATAAGCAATGCCATTCTTTATTTCTTAACCAGCAAGTTTTACTTTTAAGAAAATGGGTTCGATATTCTGTAATTAGTTAAGGGAAATCTATGATGAAGTTACATGTAGAATGTTCTAGGATTCCTATCCTAATGATGGCAAAGAAAATGAATTAATTGCTTCCATATGTTAAGAATGGTGGTGAGCAAAGCTGAGCTATACAGTTACTTAAAGTAAAATGTCAGCCATCTGGCAAGACAGTATTTTGACTTGCAGCAAGGTGGGTGAATATATGAGGCAGAAAGGGAGCCGTGAAAGGTTGGAGAGCAAGACAGGAGTGGAGGTGGAAAGAAGACTTGCCTTAATCTTGAGCAAACAACCAAGTATTTGCCTTCCGTGTATCCATTACGCCTTCAAGTTTACATAGAGAAATGAGTTCATGATTGAGCTCAACAGCAAATACATGGATACTGACTGCTCCCCTACAGTGTTGACTTTGAGGGACGTATTGCCCCAGCTCGCTGGCTTGCTTCCTCAGTGTTCACACCTGGGTCGTCATGGTGGATGGACACTGACCTATAGCTTCTTTGGCACTTTTATTCTTTTGAATATCCCAGAGCTTAACACTGAAAACAAAATGTAATTCCTTAACAGATCTGACAGTTAGCATCATTCATTTTTAGGGTGGGAGGTTACAGTATGACTTGGCTTCACGCTGTAATTTCAACCTGCTCATGGGAGACTTGTCAGGTCTGCACAGTGTCTGAATACCTGCCCAATGAGAGGTACCTACAGTGGAAAGAAGTTACAGATCTTTCTTTGATGCCTTTTAAACCTGATTTGTTCACTGTAAGGGAACTAAGCTTTTGTCATTATGTGAGGTAAAGTCCGCCAGAGCTGAATTTGCAGAAGATAGTAATTTTTCCTAATATGTTTTACTATGAAAAGTTGAGATGTGAGGTTGAATCTGGATATGAATAAGCCTCAGTTTCTGCCCTGAGTCGGTCCACTGGTTCCTTCGCCACATCTGAATCTGGAGGAGGAGCATCAGCTTTCTCTGGGTTCCATAACGAGGTTTTTCTCTTGCACCCATCACTCTGTGTTTTCACACATTGAGAAGTTTCTCCTGTCAAGCGGTCTCATACATTCTAACTGTTAGGAAAGTCCCAGATGGAGACTCACGAGGAAACTCCATGAAGCTCTGCCTGAAGAACCCTGTGTTTAAGTGGATACTCAACAGTGCACAGCTCAGTCCTCCACCCCCAGACCCTCATGCCAAGTTCCTATCACAAACAGCTTCCTATTGATATTATTAAGACTAACTATCCAAAGGAAATACAAAGCTCTTCATTCCCTGAGAACCAGGATATTTAGGTTGTGCAAATCCCTGAACCCTAAAATGGATTTAATCAGCCCAATTCACATCATAAATATCATGTTGCAAGAACACACATGTGCTGGGGCAGATAGGGAGATTACATTTTAACTTTGAAATTTGCAAAATTGTGCCCTGCGGGCCATTGTTTTTTCTTGTATACTCTAGGGACTTTATGCCAAAAGGAATTCTCAAGGGGTTCACACTGAATAAGTCATGTTCTTTATTGAGAAGGGAGCAGTTTCCTCTATGTTATCAAAGATGTCGTATTTCATTTCCCACTGGAACCTCCCAACCATTCTTCTTGCCTCTGTTTCTCCCAGACAATTCCTTAGACCGGTCTGGTAATCTTTTGCTAGGTCCTTTTCCATTTTTACTTTTTCTTTCCTCCTACCCCCCCTTCTCCTAACAATCTCTCCCTCCTCCTCCTTTCTTCTCTTCCTCTTTTCCTCCAAATAGCTCATTATCCTGTGGTAACTCCTTGCTGAATCTCATTAAACACAAGAGGATAATTGAAGCTAGAAGTTTTCAAGATGTTTTATTTTGAAACAATTACTACCTATTCACAGACAGTAGTAAGATATAATACACATACACATATACACATGAGGGAGAGCGGAAAGAAGAGGGAGAGATGAGATTGAGAGAGGAGGAGGCAGCGAGGAGAGGGGAGAGAGAGGAGGGTCGGGGAGGGGAGGGTGGAGGGGAGGGGAGGAGCGTGGAGGGAGGAGAGGAGAGGAGAGGAGAGGAAAGGAGAGGAGAGGAGAGGAGAGGAGAGGAGAGGAGAGGAGAGGAGAGGAGAGGAGAGAGAGGATCTTCATCAGGGTCTTGGCACCAACACAGTCAACATGTAGGGCATTTCTGCCATTACAAGGCCTCACTGGTCTTTCACTAGCTACATCCACAGTCTTTCCATTCCAACTCTTTCTGCAATGATTGGCAGTTTACCAATTGTCTCTATAATTTTTTTTTGATCTTTTGGAGACAGAGTCTCCCCATAGCCCCAGCTGGCCTAGAACTTGCTATGTAGACCAGGCTGGCCTTGAACTCACAGACATCTGCCTGCCTCTGCCTCCTGAGTGCTGGGATTAAAGGCATGCACTACTATGCTCAGTGTCTCTATAATTTTTGTCTTTAAAGAATGTTATATAAATTGGGGTGGGGGCAGGGACAGGGGTCAGGGGGTGGAATGCTTGCAAGGATGAGTATCTGATTTTGAATACTCAGCATCCAGGAGAACAGCAGGGCATGGCTGCATGTGTCATGTATTGGAGGGTGGAGACAGCAGATCCCAGGAGTTTACTGTCCAGCCAGCCTAGCTAAAATGATGAGCTTCCAGGTCAGCAAGAGACCCTGTCTCAAAGAAATAAAGAGGATGGCATGTGATGTACTCCTCTGGCCTCTGCTTGCACGTTCATGGATGCACATGCCTACACACTCTCGGGGGAACATGCCATACCTACAAACACCCCACACATGCTATAGCACACAACACACATAGAATGAAATGCTAAAAACAAAGGGTAGTTTATAAGTTGAAGCTTATGGTCCACAACTTTGGGGCATTTTTTTTTCTTTTTACACGGTTTAGTTCTCTAAATATTCATCCAAGTTGTTCATGTGTTGATACTTTGTTCCTTTCTATTGCTGAGTACAGTATCAATGGAATATCTTGGTGAATGGAAGTAGTTTATTCTGGCCAGTCACTTGTTGAAGGATGTTAATGTTTGCTATTATGAATAAAACTGCTATGAGCATTTGTGTGCAGGGCGTTGTGTGAATGTGTCTATTTCTCTAGGACAAATCCCCAGGGATACAACACCAGGTTATATGCTGTTTTGATGTTTGGCTTTTTAAGAAACTGTCACCTGCTTGCCAGAAGGACTGTGCCATTGTCTCTTCTCACAATAACATGGAAGTCCTACAGTTTTTTTTTTTTTTGTCTCTCATATCTGAACCCTTCTGATGACAGCTTGCTGTGGCTTTATTTTACATTTCCCTAATGACTAGTTATCTATCTTTTTATGTGTCTATTTGATATCTCAATGTTGTTTTTGATGACATGTTTACAATGTTTTTCTCCCTATATAATAGAAAGATACCTGACAAAAGCAACTTAAGGAAGGACTGGTTTGTCCTCCATCATGCTGGGGAAGGATGGTAGTAGGAGCCAGAAGCACATGGTCACACTATATCTACAGCCAGGAAGCAGAGGGACATGAATGCTAATGTTCAGTTGCTTCCCTGCTCCCCCTATGTATTCAGTCTAGAACTCCAGACCATAGGATGCTGCCACTCCACTCACATGTCTGTCATCAGCATGGTCAGCAAGTTGTCTCCTAGATGGTTCCATTTATGATCTTTTCAAGTTGACTATTAGCCATCACATACCCTGTTTGTAACTGTATGTTTGTTACTATTACTTTTTATCCATATGTCACTAAATTGTCAAAAGAGGCTCTGGAAATCTGGATTTGAATTCAGTTCTGCATGACTCACATGTTTTTTTCAACCACTCTCTGTTACCTGTTCCTGTCCTTGTCATCCTTGCCTGCACAATCATTTTCTCCCCTGCATTACTTCTTGGTGACTGACCAGCTTCTATGGCTGCTGTGACTACTGCTTGGGTGGGGGATTCCATATCACAAGTGCCAGAGTCCAATCTAGACCCACTCAAAATGTCTGCACATGGCCAAATGGCAGGTGAAGTCACTGCACCCAGATCAGAAGCGGACATTTGCCACCATTGAAAAGTTCTCTGTTTCTGACCTTATTCTAATAACAGAACCAGCATTAGTTCTGTCAGTCAAAATATAGACAAGAATTCAATGAGGACATACTTGGTGTGTCGTAGTAAGATAGTTTAGAACAGCCCTACAAGAAGCCTCAATCTTTATAGATTAATTCACAAACTCCACATCTGCAAACACTGGAGGCTACTATGAACAGGATACCTCATCTTCAAAAACAATGAGTAAATTCTATTGCTTTTGGCTTCAAGATCATCATACGATTAAAAGGCAAAAATATGTCATGAGGCATTTGTCCCTAATGGAATGAGGATAGCCTCCTTTTGAGATGGACTGTGAAAAATAAATCAAGTTTGCCTTTTAAGACTAGATGAAGGGCTGGAGAAATGGCTCCACAATTAAGAGCACTGGCTGCTCTTCCAGAAGCCTTGGGTTCAGTTCCCAGCACCTACCTGGTGTCTAACAACCATCAGCAACTTCAATTCCCAACACCTACATGGCAGCTAACAGTCATCTGTAACTGCAGTTCTAGGTGATCCAAGGTCCCCTCTTGGCCTTCAGGGGCATTGCATGGCACAGGTGCACTTACATACACATATACAAAATATTCATACACACAAAATACAAATAAATACATTAGAAAAATTAAAAAACTTAAAATGTGGAGAATAACCCTCCAAAGCTAGGTTTCTGAGTTTTAAATGTGTTAGAATGTGTTTATTCTAGGCATATTAGAATGCCTTATTAGAAGACAGGATGTCCCCAGGAACCATCACTCTAAAAAAGCATTTAGTAAAAGAGTATGTAGTTTATACATATCAAAATCTATTAAGATGTATTAAGTTGATTGCTCTTGCAGAGGACCCAGTTTCGGTTCCCAGCTAACAGCTCTCTGTAACTCCAGTTCCAGGGGATCCAACACCTTCTTCTGACCTCTGTGGGCATTGCACAACATGGGTGAACTTACAGACATGCAGGCAATACACTCATACACATAAAAGAAAAGAAAAGAATAAAAAGTACTGACTAATAACTTTGTCAAATTTTTAGATGTATATGTGTTCTTTTAAGTTTGTAAATTTTTAATCTTGGGGCTGGAGAGATGGCTCATCAGTTAAGAGCACTGACTGCTCTTGCAGAGGACCTGGGTTCAATTCCCAGCACCCACATGGCAGCTAAGAACCATCTTAGGCTGGGCATGGTGGCGCATGACTTTAATCCCAGCACTCAGGAGGCAGAGGCAGAGGCAGAGGCAGGTGGATCTCTGTGAATTCCAGGCCAGCCTGGTCTACATAGCGAGCTCCAGGGCAGCTGAGACTAAAGGGAGACCCTGTCTCAAAAAGACCAAAAAAAAATTTTTTAATCTTAAATAGAAGGCCAGATTTGGCTTCTGAAGTTCTTGCATTAAAAGGCTCTACAGGCTCTGTGCTGAGCAACTGCAGATGTGGGAACATCTTACAGCCACGGATCCTGAGTTCTGCTATGTAACTTTTGATTCACAGAACATTTTTTTTTTGAGAACACAAGAATGTGGATTTATAGCCTGCATAATTTAGTAATTATATCCAATAAATGAAAATGACATCGTGTCCTTTGGATTTGAGAGTCTGAAATTGCACAATGATGCCAGAGAAGAATGTTCATAGTGAAAATTAAGGCCACCCGTCATTCACTGTTGTGCCTGGAGACTGGATGGCAGTGCTTTGAATATCAGTATTTCCCAGCCGTGGAAACTAGCAATACCTCTTTGTGTCCAGCATATATTAAACACCAACATCTCAGTAATAAATTCTACAGTGTAGATTTCACCTTCCTTCATTTTCTTTCACTCTCCATTTTTTCCCAAATATACTCTCCATTGTCTTCATTAAAATTTATTACCACTGGTTCCATTAGAACAGGTTATGGAGAGAACAGTTTAGAAACTGGCAGACTACTCTTAAGCCTGGATCAACAATTTTCTATTTGCATCTCTATAACAAATAATGAGGCTAGATCCAAGCTTTCTCATGTAACATGGTCTTATATGGTGGTTGTGGTTATTGTTATTGTTCATCTTTATGTTTATAGTTGTAAGTAATCTGGATTAAAAGCTGGTGGTTTTTGTCCTCAATCCTAAAAATATACACACTGGATATAATGGAATGATCCTGAAACCAGAAGACCAGGCACACAGCCACTCAAATACATTCAGTTTTAGCACATATAGAAGAGAGTAGGTGGTAGGCACAGGCCACATTTAAGACCCTTAAATAATGAATGGCTTTACTTTTTTGTATATTCTGACTTGGCAGCTGTTTCATTCATTTAGCTGACATTACCTGGGCACCTACTCCATGCCAGAAATGTATCAGTGCTGAGATCCAGGCCTGGTACTATTCATAGCCCATGTTGTAAATATAATCCATGGATTCCTATGCTTCCCAACTTGCTTTTCATAAGTAACTCTGAGTAGGCATGGTGGTGGTTGGATTTGGAGGTCACATTGAGAGTTTCCCCACTGGGCTTGTGTCTGTGCAGGTGGGAAGGCTTCAACCACCAGTGAGGTGGCCACTCTATACAAGTCTGGCTGCTCTCCAGGAAGAGGCCTTAAGAGTCTCTCCTGCTCTCCTCCTCAGAAATATGTGGTCTCTCTCTGGAGTCCCCATGCATCCTCCACACTCAAACCCTAGGGGGACATAAAGGCATGGCCAAAGTGAGATGACAGAGTAGTCTTAGTCTCTACAAATGGTACGTATCTCACACTGCAGAGAAGGGGGCCAGCAAAGTGTTCATTCGCCCATTTGCAGATGAGAAGCTGGCTGTAGCTTCATCACAATAAAGTGTTAGAATTAATTGTCTTCATCTGCTTTCACTTGGCTAACCCACTACATCAAGTACCACAAAGTAAATATATTAATTAAATGTCCCTCTCTTGGAGGCATTTGGAAAATGGAAAAATGTTCATTTGCAGCAGGGGGGGGGGAGGCAGGGAATAATTACAATCTTGAAACTTCTGTAGTTGGAATAACAATAAAAAGAGCAGAGATGACTATGAAAGAGTCTGTTCTTGGCATTGCTTAATTGGCCTGTTTGTTTTTCTGTCTCTGAGGCTGTCTTTAGTGACACCTACTGATAAGAGCCAATCGGAACCATGGCTGAATTCCTTCAAATTGGACCTGCCAACAAACTGCTCAGCCCTCCAGATGTTACTGCTTTGTGAGAAATAAGAACTCAATAAACCAGGCTCACCCTTCCTCCTGGGGTGAACACAAAGACAGCTATGGAAAATCACGGCTCAGCACCATGAACAATGCACTCAAATGAGGGGTTGGGCTCCATCTTATTTGTCTTGGTGGAACAGACAGCCATGGAGCCTAATGCAAGAATTTTAGCTGGCAACTCTTCAAACTGACTATACGTTGCAGTTGTTCAACCAAAGGAAGCCTATGAGCTGAGAAAAAACCCCAAAGTGGTTTTTTTTTTTTTTTTTTTTTTTTTTTTGGTCATTTTCGAGACAGGGTCTCCCTTAGCCCCAGCTGTCCTGGAACTCACTGTAGACCAGGCTGGCCTTGAACTCACAAAGATCCGCCTCCTCTGCCTCCCAAGTGCTAGAATTAAAGCGTGCGCCACCACGCCCGGCCCCAAAGTGGTTTTAAACAAGGAGTGAGAGGCGCTTGTAAAGAGGGTTAAATATGCATCACACAGGATGTTGTTATGATGAACATTGCTCCACCTTTTTTGTTTTCCAGATTCCATTCTTTTGTGTTATGTAATGGATCAGAAAGATGCTGCAGTAAACAGCTGGTGGTGCTTCTGAACCATCAATGAATAATGTCCAGTGAGCACTAGCCATTCTGAGACTAGAACAGAATGAGCTAGAATTAATTCTTGTCCTCCAGATCAGAGTGTCGTCCAGACCAGAGTGTCCTCCAGATCAGAGTGTCATCCTCCAGACCAGAGTGTCCTCCAGATTAGAGTGTCCTCCAGATCAGAGTGTCCTCCAGATCAGTGTCCTCCAGATCAGAGTGTCCTCCAGATCAGAGTGTCCTCCAGATCAGAGTGTCCTCCAGATCAGAGTGTCCTCCAGACCAGAGTGTGCTCCAGATCAGAGTGTCCTCCAGATCAGAGTGTCCTCCAGATCAGAGTGTCCTCCAGATCAGAGTGCGCTCCAGATCAGAGTGTCCTCCAGATCAGAGTGTGCTCCAGATCAGAGTGTGCTCCAGATAAGAGTGTGCTCCAGATCAGAGTGTCGTCCTCCAGATCAGAGCGTCCTCCAGATCAGAGTGTCCTCCAGATCAGAGTGTCGTCCTCCAGATCAGAGTGTCCTCCAGATCAGAGTGTAGTCCTCCAGAACAGAGTGTCCTCCAGATCAGAGTGTCCTCCAGATTAGAGTGTAGTGCTCCAGAACAGAGCGTCCTCCAGATCAGAGTGTAGTCCTCCAGAACAGAGTGTCCTCCAGAACAGAGTGTCCTCCAGATCAGAGTGTAGTCCTCCAGAACAGAGTGTCCTCCAGAACAGAGTGTCCTCCAGAACAGAGTGTCCTCCAGATCAGAGTGTAGTCCTCCAGAACAGAGTGTCCTCCAGATCAGAGTGTAGTCCTCCAGAACAGAGTGTCCTCCAGATCAGAGTGTCCTCCAGATCAGAGTGTCATCCTCCAGATCAGAGTGCCCTCCAGATCAGAGTGCCCCAATCTTTCTTAGTACAGGACACATTTGTGACCTTGCTGTGAAAAAAAAGGAAAATGTGTCATGATGATTTTTTTGTCCTGAGTCAGTCCTTCACCCAACTGCCTATCCATCTAACCCTTCTCCTCCCCCAAAACTCACCATGTGTACCTGTATGGATGGTGGGTGGCCAATTCTTCTCATGGCGTAATCCCCCAGTAAGTCTTTTGGCTAGCTAACTTAAGGTAAGTATAATGGATATTGATGAGTTTACTGTTTAAAATGTTTAATTTATTGGCTTAACACATGTTTAAAATCATATCTAATACATGATGAATACAGATTTCTTTTGAGGTCATATCTGACAGGGCCTGTATTAGTCAGGGTTCTCTAAAGAAACAGAAGCAACAGGATGAATATATAGCTATATACAATTTATTGATTTGCTCATGTGACAGAGCTCAAGTAGTCCAACAGTAGCTGTGCCGCACTGGAGAGGCTGAGAATCCAGGGAACTGCTCAGTCCACAAGGCTGGATGTCTCAGTAGTCCCAATCTGGTGCTGAAGGCCCGGTGGATTCCAGGAGATCTGCCGGTCTCAGTACACACTGGGATCCGAAGGGTTGATCACAGCAGCAGGGCAAACTCACCAAATGAGAGAGAGAGGCAAGCTGCAGGAAAAAAGGGACCACCTCCCTCTGCCATGGTCTTTTATACTGCCTGCTGGCAGAAGGTAACGCCCACATTTGGGTGGGCCATCTGGGTTGAGGCGGTCCAATCCGAAGATCCTTTTTCTCTTATTTGTTCCTTAGTCCAGTCAAGTTGACACCCAGGATTAACCATCACAGGGCCATTTTTCATTGAACTTACATCTTGCATCTTGGGAACATGCAAGAAACAGCAGAGCCTTTGCCACCAATGATGCTGTGTTCTGAGTTGCCTTCTCCAGGCTTCTAAAGAGGATTTCCTCTACTTTACTTTCTGTGAAGTATGGAACACTGCTACCGGAGATTTTGTCCCAGCTACATCTGGCCATTTACATAGCATCTGGATAATAATATTTCTGAAAACACAAAGTGATTTTTAGATTATAACCAGATAAGCAAATCTTGAAAGTCTTACTAGGATATACATGTAGAGTTGTCAGACACTAGAATAATGACTAAATATGTGATCACTGTTTTCTTTCAAATGTAAACTGACAGGGATGGATGGGGAGAGAGCTCTGTGGCTAAAGCATTTAAGTATGAAGATTTGAGTTGAAATCCCCCACATTTACATAAAGCTGGGATAAGCAATGTGTCTGTAAATCTCAGCACTCCTATGACAAGGCAGGAGGTGGAGCATCTCCTTAAGCTCCCTGGCCAGCCACTCTGTCCTACATATTGGTGAACAACAAACAAGGTGAGAACAGACACCTGAAGTGGTTCTCTGACCTCCACAGCACACTGTGGCAGGGGCATGCCTACACATACAAACTTGAACACATATATGTGTCATGTTCATTCACTTTCTCTCTCTTTGCCTATAGAGCATAGTAAATATGTACAGTGGTACAATTAGATAGAAGGACTAACTTCTAATATTCCATAACACTCTAGGATAACTCTGTTTGACATCAACGAGTTGACTATTTACACAAATAAATGTATCTGAGATGATAAATATGTGAACTTCCATGATCTAAATATTATATACAGAATACACTTGTTGAAATGTCACATGGTACCCAATTATTATTTATTTATATATATATATATATATATATATATATATGCATAATTACTATATGTCAGCTAAAAATACTAGATGATTTTTCCAAGCTTCCAAACTAGTATTGAGACTGGGTTTAAGGAGTCTAACTATTAATGTTTATTATTCAGAATAATAAAGAAATTACGATAGTACCACCATGATATGGGATGGTTGACCCTACTTAAAGTGACTCTCCACAGAGTTGATGTTTTAGGAACACCTTCCATAATACCTGGGAATAGAGTATAATGTGGCACCTCTTCTTCCTGCCATGTCTAAACACCATCATCTACACACACACACACACACACACACACACACACACACACACATTTCCCCATTCAGAAATTGGCAAAGGGGAGCAGTTGTCTCTGAGGATGACTTCATATTTCATAGTTAGAATGCAGAAGTTGGGAAACAATGTTTCAGATGGTCACTGCCTAAGACAGATCAGAGTGTCCCAAGATAATTTCATAATGGGACAGATGTGTAATGCAACAAACAAGCCCTGATGGGACAGTCAAGTGTGGAGCTCAGTAATTTAAAACCTAAATAGTTACATGAATTTCTGCATGAGCTGCTCCTGGTTCAGGTGAATCACTATATTATGAGTAGATTATTGGCATGAACCAAAAGCACCATCTCCCCTTTGGTTTAACCCTGGAGGACTTTGTAGGGGAGGAAGACATTTTAGCTCTCAGATGGAAAGAAGGTTGGGAGCCCTGGTGCAGAGAGCAGGTCAAACAAGAGGTACAATTTATTACCCAGGACAAGCTTCATTTCAAAGGTCATTTTTCTCCAACCTTCCCCTAAGCTGTTTTCATAACTTATGTTTCTAACAGTTGGCCTTTTGAAATAAGATCCAATGAAGTAGTGATTAAATAAATAAATATTAAATTAAATAAATATTTTATTTATTATTTTATGTGTATGAGTGTATTGCCTGCATGTGTGTAAGTGCATCCATGTTGTGCAGTGCCTGCAGAGGTCAGAAGAGGGTGCTGAATTCCCCTGGAACTGGAGTTATGGACAGTTATTAGCCACCATGTGGAACAGAATCTGGGTCCACTGAAAGAGCAGCCAGTACTTTTAACCACTGAGCAATCTCTCCAGCCCTTTGATATTATTCTTAATTTTTGTAGCAATTGCCTATTTTCAGAGTTGTCTGGGTGAGAGGAAAAAAAAAAAAAAGAAAAGAAACAAAACTAAAATTGACCTGGACTTTAAGCCTGTCTATAACACTTATCAGATTTGTAATAGTGGAAAAAATTACTTAACCTCCAAGCCTGCATTTGGATGTAGGGACAATGATACTCAGTTTAGAAGAATGTGAATGAAAGGAAAGAGATCAATTGTAAGATAAAACAAAAAATTGTCAGGGATTGAAAGATTTGTTCTGGGATGGAAAAATAGCAGGTAGCATTGGCTGACAGATTCAGTAGATTTTATCTTCTAACATGAAAATAAAAGAAAATAAGGGCGGTAGTGTGGGGATGCATAAATTTTGGGCATAGAGAAGAAAGAGAGTCAAGATGTAGTGAGAGAGGACTGGGAAGAAAATTGGTGTCATGAAGGCAAAGGAGACTTGGGCTTAAAGATCTCCGAATCAACTGTGTGAAGTGACAGATAGAAGGGTGAGAAAATTCCAGGGTGCTTGAACATAATCATCCAGACCAGTGGCCTTGAATAAGATTGGGAAAACTCAGCTAGGTGCTAGAAGCACTCAGGGTGAGGAGGGCTTTCCAGATGATTGGGAAAATCTGAGAGAGGTAGAAAGGATGATAGAAGTGAACAGGGCAGATGTTAACAGGAGACTTTGCTGAGTGATTGGGGGAAGCAAATCATGCTTTGAAGCTCTCAGTAGGGAGGTGGAGTAGACTGTAAGCTCATCTGAGAACTGTGGGAGAAGTGACGGCAGCTACAGAAATCGGCCGAAGACAGGGGATGCAACTTAGAAAAGGGAACAGCCAGTGACCCAGGAGCTCCGCAGAAACAGCAGGGCCTGCAGCGGCCCGGGGTTTGGAACTGACAGGAATATCAACTTTCCCCGGGATGGTGGAGGAGGAGGAGGAGGTGACAGTGGAAGAGGGGGAATGGATGGTACACAGAAGCAGGACTGGCAACAAGCTCAGTTTGTCCTAATATAACTGTTGAAAGTTGATTGTTCTATTTTTTTTTTTTTTGAAATCAGCCTTACCCTGAAAAAACGACTTCTTTAGCTTTTGAGCCCTTCTGTAAATGACATTTTCCCATATTCTGTGGCACAGAAAACACAGCTGGGAGCAATAGTTTTATCTGACACTACCAAATTTTGTTCTCTTTTACTGAGCATGTGATTGAAAATAGCTCTTGGAGAATTTTGCTGAAGTACAGGCTAGGAATTTGTTTCAATAATTTTTTTACTAGAATTTTCTTTATGGATTTAAAAATTATGAGATAAATAGAAAATATGATTTCAAAGGTCTCTGATAACACTTGGAGACAGAGAAGATATAAAGAATGAACAAAATAGGGACATGTAGAATTCAAGGATTGTGAGTTTGGAGGTCTGAGAATTGAGAGGCTGTTATTGAATGCAAATAGGTAAAGTAAAAATGATTTAAAGCCTGTAAAAGGGGAATGATAACTAGGAATTACATGGGGACATTTGACAACAGAACAAAATTCTCTGATGGGTTTCATTATTGAAACCTTCATGTTTTTCTTAATTTCATATGTTTATACTGTCTGTGTCCTTATTTAATATTTCCTTTGCTTATTTGCTTTTTAAATTCTTAATATTTCCTAAGCATTAATATCTATGAAATCTCGAACTTGATGGGTAATTTCTGTTTTCTTAAAATTTACAGGTAAAAATATTAAAGATGCTTGTATCTTTGGTAATCTTTGGCAAATCAGGTCTTATCAGATTGGAGAAGAGCTTATGACAGTTCTTCAGGCTTGAGTTCAAGCATCCTTGATGGTAGCCGAATTATTGGAGGACTGAACTTTCCCAGGGAGGTGGTATAGAGGGAAAGAATACAGCTTGAATGTACATATCCAAGGCAGCAACCAACAAGAAATGGGTTGTCTGAGGATCTTAGGAGATGGGCACAAGGAGCTGGAAGGAGAACTACTTGATCTGGAGATATTTTTTATAAATAGTTTTAAAAGTGACATGAAAATAGAGGGCTGAGGATGTTGTTCTAACAGAGTGCTTGCTCATCATGGGCAAGGCTCGGGGTCAATCTACTGTACCACAATAAAACAAAACAACAACTTCAAAACAAGAATAATATGAAAATAGAAACCTAGTGAAGCAAATGAGAAAAAGACAAAGTCAACAGTTGAATTTGCCCATCTAATGTCAGGGTGTGAGTTTTGAAGACATGCTTGCAAGGACAGTGATATCTGAGTTATTCTTGTGAAGATTAAATAAAACAATACAAGCCCTGAGACACTGAACAAACAGTAAATTGATGATGAAAAAGAGGATGCAGGTGATGGCAATGTTATAGCTCTTTAAGGCATAGCTAGACAGGAGCAGATGCTCCTGGTGCAGGAGAAAGAGCTGGAGAAACTGCTCCCAGGAAAGGAGTGTAGATGGGGCAAATCTCCCCTTCCAGGAGAAGAGAAGAGATTCAGATTGAGAAAAGGAGATGAGTATTGCAGGAAGTAAAGGCACCATCCTCATCTGGGACCACAAGGGAGAGCAAAGGCACGGGCTGAACACCCTGTTAGAATGGTTGGAGGTGTAGCTCCAGATGACAGGAGACAGGCAGTGCTGAGATAAATCCCTCAAGGAGGGACATTTGGTTGGGGAAGAATAGCACTGTGCATCCTGGATTTAATACTGGGGGAGTGGTACTAGTCTAGTCTGGATGTGGCTCTGATTGATGGTTTAAAACCAAGTGTGATGGGGCTGGAGAGATGGCCTAGTGGGTAAGAGAGCTCACTGCTCTTCCAGAGGACCCGGGTTCGATTCCCAGCACCCATATGGTGGCTAAGAACCATCTTTAACTCCAGTTCCAGGGAAATCGCACACCCTCTTCTGACCTCCGCAGCATTGCACAACACGGGTGCACAAACCTACATGCAGATAGCACACTCATACACATAAAAAATACTAAAAAAACCCCAAGTGTGCTATTAGAGATGCTGAAAGACAAGAATCACAACAATAAAAATAGGGACAATAGAAAATGCGAAAAGTCACACACACACACACACACACACACACACACACATACACACAGATGTGTATACAAAATATCCCACCCACAAACTTTAAGGACTGGTATATATTTTGGCTAAATCTGTGGGAAACATAGTTTTAATAACTGACAATACAAACAATAAGGTCAATGAAGTTGGGGCTTCTTTGGCCCCATTTCCATTTGCATACTTTCCTGAATTTAGAAATCTGGGGAATAACCTCCACAATCATCCAAACTTTCAAGGCCAAATTAACCCTCCAGAATGTGAGACAAACTAATGGGTTCTGAACTCCATGAAATCTGGAGGAAAGTCCTCTGTGGCTGCTTGGGGTTTCCCAAGTAGCCACAGTTTCCGAGAGTCGGACCCTGGGGATGGGTTCTTTCAAGGTCAGACATGACATTTTCATTCCAAAGATTTTCTTGTTCTTGAGAAGGGCCAGGCAAAGGGAGGGGTCGCTGATCTGTAGCATCTTTTCCCTTGGCGCAGACAGTCGGACAGTCATTGCTCCATCAATTTGAGTCCTGCTCTGTAACCACAAAGGCAAGGATGATGGATCTCCTTTCGGAAAACAATGCAATTTGCTTGGAGAAACATCCAGTTTAGACAATGAAAGCAGCCCTATTGGGGCTTTGGCTGCTCTCCTGGTATCGCACTCATGCTTATGCCTCTGGTGCTTGGCAGCAAAAGGTTTCTGGTTGCAAAAACAGCTGACCACCCTTTGGGACCATCCATCCCCTGTTCTTGTTCAAAAATCTAACTTGGAATTTATTAGCCTGAAAGAAGATGCAAATTTGACTTTCTGTCTTGGTTTCCATGTATGGTAATGGTGATGGCCCAGCCCCTCTTAATCTACTGATTGTTAGGGGAGAGGGGATTTTGAGGAAGATGATGAGCCAGATGCTCTGTAAACGCAGTCCTGTCTGTCACTGGCCTTTGCTGAGCTCATGCAGCAAATCATCCCCGCTCTTTCCTCCTGCGTTGTTGCTACGCTCTGTGTCTTTGAAGGGTGTTTATCTAATTCTGCCTAGTCTCTCATTTACTCACTTACGACTTAACCTCTCTCCCCACCTGGAATTTTCTCAATGACATGGACTACCTTACTTAACTGTACTTTTCATACATTTATTTATTTGTAACTAATAATCAACAAAACCTCTGGTTTGGGCAGACTTATTTCATTCAAATATTTACTGAACTCTAGAACTTGCTGGCTATTGAAAGTAAGTGAATATTTTAATCATTGTTCTATGTACTCTTTCATTCTTTAATCACATCACAAAGGAATAGTTACTGTTTTTAGCCTCTTTTTCAGGAAGAAACCCAGATATAGAGGGCCTAAGTAATTTTCCAAAGACAATGCAACCTGTAAGTGCTCGAGCTGAGGTTCCAGGCCACTAGACCAGTTACAGACACAACTGTTAGCAGGAGCTACTTCTGGATGCTGTCTGCTGAAACACACTGAGGAAGGCAACAATGTAAAACATGATCCCTGATTCAGCCATTCCTAGGCTGATAGAAAAGAGAGACTTCTAAGAACACCACAAAACATAAACTGACTTGTGAATGAAAACTGCCTTTATCTTACAATTGAAAACTCTTTTCAAGAGCCTCATTTGCAGGGATGCTCCAAGATGGCAGGGGTGCCATGGAGAGTGCCTTCATTTGACAGCTTCAAAAACAGCTCTCTTATGAAGAACGTTCTAATTAGCTTCCTTTACTGTAAAAGAGGAAACAAAAATAAAGAATATAAGGGTTCACAATTGATAAGATGAAATTGAGGACAGGGCAGGAAAGGGTGGAAAGTCCTTACAGTGAACTTGACTTCTCCTGAAGGTAAGTTTAGAAGAGAAGAGTCCAGGAGAGAGAGGGGTTGAGGGAGAAGAAGGAGAAAAAGGGAGAAAGTAGGAAATGGAGGAGGAGGACAAGGAAGAAGAGGAGGAAGTGGAGAAATAGAAATAAGAACTTCTCATACCCCTAAGAGACCACGATGTTGTAGAGAAAAAACAGAACAACAGTAAAGGAAACAATAATTCTAGAGCTCATTAGACTGCACCTCTAACTTTGAAAAAAAGTACTGAAGTAAAGGCCACCCCTCACACCTTCCTACCCCACCCCTGCCGGTTGCTTTAAAGGCTAAATCATTTGATTTGGTGTGCCCCAAATGGCATCTAAGAGACTGCTGCTTTCCCATGAGAATGTGGCTGTAAGAGTTCCGGGGGGGCTCAGGCATTTAACTCATGCTCTCACGGCTGCAGCTAGAACAGCTGTTATTTGCACAGGCAGGGCATTGTCGCATCTGGTTAACTCTAATGATTTCAGTTTGAACCATTTACATAAATTTCCTCAACCTTGCTATGTCCCAATTAATTTGAGCTACATCTCTTTTTTTCTGTTATTCTCTCCACTTCACTTCCTCTCACTTCCATATATTTAACTCCCCGGTCCTTTAGACATCTGGTAGGAATTCTACCTCTCATGAAATATACCTGAGCAGAGTTCCCAAAAGAGAGTTTCATGGACCACAGCTCCCAGTAAAGCTTCCTGAAAGTTGTATTCCAGAACAATGAGACCGAGAAATGTCACACGCTCTCCTTCATATAATCTATACAACTTCTAATCTGAACCTCAAACACTGTGTGGTATCTATATGTGTAGTGTCTGTGTGTATAGTGTGTGTGTGGGGGTGTGTGTGTACATGAATGTGTGTGCAGAGGCTGGATGCTGGATCCTCTTCTATCACTCTCTTCATTTTAAGGGGTGACAAGGTCTCTCATTGAACCTGGAGCTTGATGTTTTGGCTACACTGGATGGTCCATGAGCACGCGGGGTTTGTTTCCCTCCACTCTCTGCACTAGGATTACAGCTGTTCCCGGGTGCTTTGAATCTGAATTCATATTCTGAACAAGCACTTTACACACTGAGCCATCTCCCAGTTCCCCTCCAAACTTAGCAGTCATTTATTGTGCATGAAGAAATGATGAATTACCTATCATGGATCAAGCATATGTAGCATGTAGTGCTGGACATTAGAGTTAAAATGGTTTCTTCATTCTAAGTCTTGTTTATTTATCTGACTTTAAAATGTTTACTTATTTATTTAGTGTGTGTGTGTGTGTGTGTGTTGTGTATGTGCACATGTACACAGGGGTCTGCAGATGCCAGAAGAGGGCATTGGATTCTTTGGAGCTGGAGTTACTGGTGAGTGTGAGAGATGCCTGATGTGGGTGCCGGGATCTGGGTGGAGATCTGGGATCTGCTGGGTGTGGTCCTCATGACTGATCAGCAAGGCTCTTAACCGCTGAATCATGTCTTCAGCCCCTCTCTGGAACTTATACTTCTACAACTTGAAAGTCTGATTGTAGTATCACACTCCTCATAATATAGACTATAATGTCGTGGAAATAACAAATATTTTTGGTTGCTTTATTTTTGCTGGGGAACTAAGTAAATGAGAGTTCACTTTTGCCAATGCAGATTATGTTAGCCTTGTTTTTGAAAGTACTCTGATGAAGAGCATATATATATATATATATATATATATATATACACACACACACACACACACACACATATGTTAGTATATATAAATTGTTAGAAATACTGGGCTTCATTATGATACATTTATACATGCAGATAATGTACTCTGATCTTGTTCCACCCATCTTCTCTAATCCCATTTTGCCTCTCCCCTCATCCCATCCTTCTTCTGTAATAGTCACCTTTCTACTTTCATGGGTTTTTTTTCACCCACCCGATTCCACACATGAAAGAAAGCACTTGAGGTTGGCTTTCTGAGTCTGGTTAATTTCACTTATCATAATTCCTGATTTCATCTGTTTTCTTGAAAACGACAGGATCTGATCTCATTCATCTTTATGGCTGAGTAATCCTCCATTGTGTATACTTTGTGCATTCCCTTCAACCCTCATCGAATAACTTGGTTATGGTGACTAACTCCGTGAGCGGCACTGGGATGTATGTTCCATTCTGAGTTTTGTGAAGAACCTCCATTCTTATTCCCATGCTGGCCACACTGAATTATATTACACCACCAATACCATATGAGAGGTCCTGAGTCTCCCCCACACCACTCAACGTTTGTTTGTTTTCTTTTATTTTCTTGATGATAGCCATTTTCACTAGGTGAGACAGAATCTCAATGTAGTCGTGGTTTGTATTTCCCTGATGGCTAAGGAAGCTGAGCATTTCCATATATTTATTGACCATTTGTACTTTTTAAGAACTTTTCAGCTTATGTGTTGATGTGTTGATTGGATTACTCATTCTCTTGGTGTTTGATTTCTTTGAATTCTTTATAAATTTTGGGTATTACTCTCTTGTTTAACTGGAGATTATTTTTCTCCCATTCTGTGGGATGTCTCTCCATGCTGTATATTGTCTCCTTTGCTGTTTAAAAGCTTTTTTAGTTTATCACATGACCATTCATTAATTCTTGATAGTATTTCCTGAGCTCTCAGACTCCTATTCCGGAAGCTTTTACTCTATTTTGACATGCTTCTGTATATTTTCTTGAGTAGTTTCAGAGTTTCAAGCCTTACATTGAATCTTTCTTTTTTTTTTTTTTAGTTTATTTTTACACATAGTGAGAGAAATGGATCTGTCTCATTCTCCTACATGTGGATCTCCAGCCTTCCCAGAACCACTTGAAAAAGAAGTTGGCTGTCCTCCAACATATTTAGTACCTTGGTACAGAAGCAGATGGCTGTAGCAGTACTGCCTTATTTCTAAAAGGCTTTCTCCATTGGACCCTGTCCACTTTTATGTAAGACCCACGCTGTCTTGTTGCATAACTCTACAGCATCGTTTGATATGGGTGTTGTGATCCCTCCCAGCAATGCTCATTTTGTCTTTACTTTGGCTATTTGGGGACTTTTGCCATTCTGTATTTTTGGATCATCAGAAAATATCATTGATATTTTCATGGAGACAGCACTGAATCTGTAGATTGATTTCAGTAGCAACATTAGCTCTGCTGATCCATGAACATGGGATATCATTCCATTGTCTAGGATCTTCTTCAGTTTCTTCAGTGTTTTTTTTTTTTTCATCATAGAGGTCTTTTACTTCCTTGGTTAGATTTATTCCTACATATTTTATGTTTTTGAGGTTATTGTGAATAGGCCTTTTTCCTGTTTTCTTTCTTAGAAAGTTCACTGTTGGTATAGAGAAAAGCTATTCTTTTTTATATGTTGATATTATATTCTGCTACTTTGATGAATCTGTGCTTCAGAACAAAAAGTCTTTTGGTGGAGTGCGTTCTAAATATTAGGATCACTGGGGGCTGGAGAGATGGCCTAACGGTTAGGAGCGCTGACACTCTTGCAGAGGACCAGGGTTCGATCCCCAGCACCCACATGGCGGCCGAGAGCTGTCTAAAATTGCACGACACGGGTGCACAAACTTGTATGCATACAGTACATTCATACACATACAGAAATAAATAAAATTAATAAAAATTTTTTTAAAAAAATAAATAAATATTAGGATCACATTGTCTGCAAATACAGACTATTTGACTCTTTCCTTAATTGTATCTTGTTTATTTTTTGTCTTATTTTCCTGGTACAAAGTGTCAAATTCTATACTGACTAGGAGCAATGAGAGACAATGCTTTGAGCTTGTGGTCACTCAGTTTACTGTTGGCTGCGGCTTGTTGCATATAGCCTTCCTTATGCTGCAGTATTGTTCTTCTGCACCTAGGTTCTTCTTTTATCTTAAAGAGATATTCAATTTTGTCAAATGCCTTTATTGCATCTGTTGGGATGATTATGTGATTTTTAATTAATTAATTAATTAATTAATTAATTAATTAAATGTTGATCCATCTCTTGTCCCTGGACTAAAATTCACTTGATCATGGTTTATAATATTCTTATATTTATTTTAAGTATTTTATCTATTATTTTTACTTTTATGTGTAGGGCCTACATATATGTAAGTCCACCCATGTTGTGCAATGCCTGTAGGGGTCAGAAGATGGTGTAAGATTCCCCTGGTACTAGAGTTATGGACAGTTGTTAGCTGCCATGTGAGTGCTGGGAATTGAACCCTGGTCTTCTACAAGAGCAGCCAGTGCTCTTTACCACTGAGCCATCTCCTCAGCCCCCAAATATTTTATTTTTATGTGTATGAGTGTATTGTCTGCATGTATATAAGTGTACCTGTGTTATGCCGTGTGTGAGGAGGCCAGAAGAAGGGATTGGATTCTCCTGGAACTGGAGTTATGGACAGTTTTTAGCTGCCACGTGGGTGCTGGGATTTGAACTGGTAATCTGCAAGAGCAGCCAGTGCTCTAAACTACTAAACCATCTCTCCAGTCCTATATACTATCTTTAATATGTTGATGAATTCAATTCGTGACTATTTTCTTGAAATCTTTTTTTTTAAAGTTTGACAGTTTCATACATTCATATACTTGATTTTAGGTTGTTTTCATTCCTCGTTCACTTACTTATCATCTTCCCTTTCCCCCTGGAACCTTCATCTCAATGACTTTCATGTCTTGTTTGTGTGTGGCTCACTAGTTTAATCGGAGCATATGCTCCTGCTGGAGCATAAGTAGGAGGTTATTTCCTGGAGCAGGGACAACTTATCAGTGGCCATGCCACTGAAGAAAATGTTAGACTCTCTCCCCACAAATGTTAGTCGCTCACCTAAGATTTAGTTGTTCACCTAAGATTTGGGTCTCTTCCTTCTTTTGGTTGTGTTTTTGAGTATCAGGTATATGTTTCACAGGATGAGTTTGGAAGAACTGCTTCTTTTCCCTTCACAGAATGAATCTGGAGACATTCCTCCCTTTTCAACTTCATAGGCTAGTTTGAGGAGCAGTGCTATTAGCTATTCTTTAAATCTGATAAAACTAAACAGTGAATGTGTCTGGTCTTGAGTCTTTCTTTGCCAAGAGTCTTTTTATTACCGCATTCATCTCATTACTTATTTTTTGTATGCTTAGGTTGTTGTGTATATCATCTTGGTTTAATTTTGGCAGGTCATATGTGTCCAGAAATTTATCTATTCTAAATTCTCCAGTTTATTGGAGTATAAGATCTCAGTATAATCTCTGAATATCTTCTGGAATTTAGTGATATCTGTTGTAATATACCCCTTTTTGCTTCCAAGTTTATTAATTTGGGTCTTCTCATGAGTCATACTTTTGATCATACTTTGTATTATTTCTAGCAACAAATCTCTTCATAGCCGGTCTGAAATGTGGGTTGGAGAGGTGGCTCAGTGGGAGAAGTACTTGCTACTCAAGTGTGAGAACCTGAGCTCAGATCCCAAAAGCCTGTGTGAAACCCAACGTGGGAGTGCGCCTTCATGATCCCAGCGCTCTACGGTGAGATGAGAGGCAGAGCCAGGAGAATCCCGGGAAGCTGGTAGATCAGCTAGCCTGGTATTCATAGTGGCAACAAGAGACTGTGTTCCATGCAAGGCAGAAGGCGAGAACCAGCACAGAAGGTTATCCTCCACACGTGCACATGGTGCTCTTCTTACATCTGCTCCCACGCATGTGCACCAATGTGCACATATGCAAAGTCAAGTTTTTAATAAGAGTTTGAAATGCATCTGCATATCATGATTGACTCAAATAGCAACATCTAACATAATAAACATGCAAACTTCCCAATTTCAGACATCTACCACAATATATATAAAGACACCATAATTATAATCCCCATCACATTCAGCACTTCAGAATCCATACTGTGTGCTGTTTGTTATCTAGACACAATTGTCATGTGAGCAAGATGAACAAAATTTAGGTTTATAACAAATTTGAGTTTGTAATTTTAAATTCCTCAATGGAGAAAAATCTCTTTTGCTTCCCTATCATTCTTGACTGAAGGCATCTCACCCTAAAAGCGATACAAAAGACAGTGGAAAACAAACCATTCTCCCATCACCAGAGCATCTACCTAGAAATCAGATTGGCATCTAGTGATTAATACCATCTGTTCAACATTCCTTGCTGGGGGCTGGGTTTCAGAAAGGAAGGATTTATTATATCCTAAGATGTCCATGAACAAACTCCAGGGACAGATGTGGTCAAGACAGGACTTAAGCATTTGGTGAGAATATTCCAGTTATTCTTTAAGGGACTTGTCAAACATTAAATTAAGTGAAGCAGAAGGTTTTTATGATTGTTCCCCCTTGTCCTTAAGTGGAATGTCAGAGTTCTGTTAGTAGAGTTAATGCTACCAAATTTGAATGCTTGAGTGCAGCTCTGTCTTGAAGTATTCGTCAAGGGATAAAAACACTATTTGAGGGTTGGCAGTAGCTTCACATACAAGTTAGAATAAGCTATTCCCAAGTTGAACTAGTGAGAAGCTGAAAGGATCTATAAAAGATGTTTAAAACTGTTATCAAAACTAGAAATTCAACCCATTGAGGGATTATTGTAAAATCTTGATTCCGTAAACATTGATTTATCATTCTCCTTATCAATGCCTCTCTGAGTATGCCACAGAACACTGATCTTAAACTGATAGTCATGCCTGGTGTCTACTTTTTTTTCTGTTGAGTGCAGAGTTAAAACAAAAATGGCCCCAAATTTTAAGTGTGCACTATGCAAGTGAGTTGGGGAGAGGGAAGGGGATTTGGCCAGTTGGTTTATTTAACAGAGGATGGAAGTGAGGAATGTAGCTCAGGGGTAGAGTACTTGCCTAGCATATGCAAGGCTGTAGGCTTAATCCCTGACAAAACACACACACACACACACACACACACACACACACACTGTGTGTGTGTGTGTGTGTGTTACAGACATCACAGGTTACCGGTTCAGAGTGACTTGGGATGGGATATCCTTCTCTATTGGTCCTCCTTGACTGCAATGTTTTCTCACCAGGTCCTCTCTCAAGGGTATCACTAGTTCTGAAAAACTCCCTGGTCTGTTGGCCCTAAAGGCTGAGGAAAGAAAGCAGTTATGGGACATGGACATTAGGATAAACCCATTGAACACAGATAGTCAGATCTATAGTACAGCATCAGCAAACTTTCTTCGAGTGTGGCAAGCTGCCACAGCATTGTCTGACAACCCTTGTGATACAGGGGAGCAGTACTGAGCCTTTAGAATCCGGATTTCTTGGAGTCAGGCAGAGGAAGATGCTCTTTTGAAAATCCAGTTCCCTGCCCAGCATGGTGGCACATGCCTTTAATCCCAGTACTTGGGAGACAGAGGCAGGAGGATCTCTGTGAGTTCAAGGCCAGCCTGGTCTACATAGTGAGTTCTAGGGCAGGTGAGGCTACAGGGAGACTTTGTCTCAGAAAAGGCAAAAAAAAAAAAAATCCAGTTCCCCAAAGAATCTTGGTATACCCTGAATTTCTGGCAGAGATTTGAGTGAGCTGTTTGATTCACAATTGCAATTGTTCAGGCTGGGCAGCTTGGAAGACAAGGCTGTGGGGAGGATGAGGTGGGGGTGGAGGGAGGGATGGTGTGTGGACTCATGGTAATAGTGAGTCTGTGGTCATCCAATGTGGGCCTTGGGAAGGAGTGAGAGACAGATTATAGACCTGTGGCCTGCACGTATGTTTTATTTGGATTATACAGCAGTTGCAGTTTTAAAAATAGAAGTGCTGTTATACCAGGCCTTCTTCAGCTCTCCACAGCCACCTCTGCCTGCTCGTGTGTCCGTTGTCTCTGAAGGCATTTGGTCTTCAGTTCTGGGAAAGGTGGCTTACTGTGCATCTCTATAAAACTTTGGAGCATGAACTTGTTCTTAACAGTTGATTCTCAAGAGAATGAACAGGCTTGTTTCTCTGATTTGTCTTTTAAGTTCATTTTTTTTTTTTTTAACTTACTGGAAGGCCCAATGAAACTGCACTTAGCAAAGTGTATGACTGCAGGGCAGGCTTCAACTACTGACTGTATAGACGTAAACACAATGTGAGACAGCTGATGGCTGATCTTAGAACTGTTTTGTCATATGCTTCCTACCCTCTGAGCCCTTTCAAAATCTAGTTTTTCCCACCATAAAATGGCAGAGACTTTGCCGAATCTCGATCTTACATTCACCTGTTTGGGGAGGGACAGGTGCAGGCCAGACTTTTCTCCATCTTTATTGCCAATTCCTTGTGAAATAAATGCACACTGTTCAGGTCTGTGAAGGAGGCCTTTGTATGCTGTTCATTCTTCGCTGTTTTCAAGTAAACATTTCAGTTGGTGGCAAAGCTGTTTGTTTGTTTTGTTTGTCAAGTAAGCCTGAGCTGGAGTCCGCTGGGCCTTGACATGATTCCACTAAATATTTTCAGATGTTTCTTATTTCCTCAGCTAAGAGCTGGATTTGAACCAGAGCTTGGGGGTGAAAGGGTAATGTGTAATATACAGAGACATAGAGTTCGACATATGAAATAAAATAATGTAATGTTTTTAATATTTAAGATGAAAAAAGCAGCAATAAAACATCATGGATGGAGAAAACATGAATACCTGTATATTTTAATTTTAAATGCCTGCAGATGTTGGATTTTAATCAGAGCATGTTAGATTCTAACTTTGACAAAGGCAAAAATGTGAGATCTGTTTTCTTGAATTGCTTCCACATTTTATGCTTCAGATTTTTATTGCATATAGCACTGCATCATCGTATATTTATGTAAAGTGCCAGCATGCATCGACTTCGCATGGACTTGATGGTTAACATATAGAACAGTATGTGGTGGAGGAAAGACACCCCACCCCAGTGTAGATTCTCTTTGTGACCTTGTGGGAAGGAAGGCATTTAACCCCTCTCTGCTTCAGTTTCCCTAATCACAAAATAGAAACCACCACTCTTGCTTTTCTTAAGCAACTGGGGTGCACGGAGGCTTATTTGATCTGTGCACTGATCTTAATTTTTCTTGCATGCAAATGTATTGTTAGGAAATTGCATTATTCCACACACATCACAACATGTCCTCACATGGATCTAGATGGTGGAGGACAATTACATGATGTGAACTCTCAGTGCAATCAAGACATGCAGTAAACAAGAGATGGGTGCAGCAGCTGCTGGTACTAACATGGTTATTCTACTATATTTATAATGTAGTAGAAATACATTGAAAAATAATGGCTAAGCTGGGCGTGGTGGCGCACGCCTTTAATCCTAGCACTTGGGAGGCAGAGGCAGAGGCAGGCAGATTTTGTGAGTTCAAGACTGGTCTACAGAATGAGTTCCAGGACAGCTGGAGCTACAGGGAGACCCTGTCTCAAAAAGACCAAAAAAAAAAAAAAGAAAAATAATGGCTAAAAATGCAGTAGGGTTATAGACACAGTTGATGATCACTGAGTATATGAACTGTACATAGTAGCATATGCACTTATAAGAGTAGGTTTGTTTATACCAGCATTACCACAAACACAAATAATAAATTGTACTATGACATTACAATGACTATGATGTCATTAAGTGATAAGGTTTTAGTTTTGTTACAGAGGACCCAGGTTTGATTCCTAGCACCTACAAGGCATCTAATGACTATACATAGCTCCAGTTCCAGGAAAATCTGATGCCTTTTTCTGACTTCTGTGGGCATTGCATGACACGGGTGCAGTAAAACTAACTAACTAAAAAATAATAAATGTAAAATCTTAAAAATAAATATTTTAGAGCGATTAAAGAGGGAAAGACGTCTTTAAAAATGATACATATAAGGCTCTTCTATTAAAAACCAGGTATATTTCAGGGCTAGAGATATGACACACCAGTTAAGAGCACCGGCTGCTCTTGCAGAAGACCTAGGTTCAGTTCCCAGTACCCACATGGCAGCTAACAACTGCCTGTAACTCCAGTTCCAAGGGACACCCAACATCCTCTTCTGATCTCCTCAGGCATTGCCCTACATGGGGCACTTACACATATGCAAGCAATATATTCATACACATAAAATAAAAATAATAAATAAACTGTTTTAATTAAAATAGGTAATTAAAAATTTTAGTCTTATGTATATTTGTGAGATAGTGGTATTATATATTTTTGTATCATATTTACTAAGGCAGTGGGACAGTCAATGACTCTAAATTTTGCATTGAAATTGTACTGTTGAAAATAATGCATATATGGACATATATTTCAAAGGAACATCCAGAAGACATTATTACTATTATTATTATTATTATTATTATTATTATTATTTTTGCAACGGTGTCTCCCTTTAGTCCCAGCTGGCCTGGAACTTGCTATGTTGACCACACTGGCCTTGAACTCACAGAGATCTGTCTGCCTCTGCCTCCCAAGTGCTGGGATTCATATTTTATATGAACAGTTTGAATGTTATAATGAAAATATAAACAGTTAATTTAATGAAGATCTTCAGTACAAAGTCAGTCTTTACCTTGATGTTACATTCTTACATCTCCCACCTGTCATGACAGTCTCAAACCTTTTAGGGTATTAGTCTGTTTTGTGTCGCCATAGCAAGATACCACATACTTGGTCATTTACAAAGCTCATGGCTCTAGAGTTGAAAAGTCCAAGACTGTCAGCATCTGGTGAGGGCTTTCTTGCTATGTCATAATGGAGGGGCAGAGATACATATTGTGCATGTGGGTAACTCACACTATTGTTTAATGGCATTATCCACAGGCACACAAAGAATAATACATGATAAACAATCAACGAAGCTGATTGTATTTCTATACAGTAGGAATAAACATTCTGAAAATAAAATTAAGGAAAATATCATTAAAGTTATATAAAATAATGTTTTCTACTTTAAGAAAATAGGCTCAGTATTTAAGAGCACTGCTTGCTCTTGAAGAGGGCTGGGGTTTGATTCCCAGTACCCACATGGTGGCTAACAACCAACCATCTGTAACTCCATGCACTGTCTGCCACAGGCCCCAACATAATGGACCGACCAGCCATGGGCTTAAATCCCTGAATCCAGAGTTGAAATAAGTCTCTCCTTTCAGTCTTCAACATTATATCAAAGGAATAAAGTTAGCTACCACAGGAGAAAGATGCACACAATGAAGAAGTGGAAAGAAATAATGGATAGAAATATCTACCTACAAGAAGATGGAAGGACAATGTAAATGATCACTATATGAATGAATATAAAGATCATTTATTAAGTTTTTGGTTGGAGAGATGGCTCAGCAATTAAGATTATTGTTTTTAGAGTGAGTTCCAGGACAGCTGGGGCTACAGTGAGACCCTGTCTCGAAAAGACCCAAAAAAAAAGATTATTGTTTTTTAAAATCTCATCAAAACCTAATTGGTATCCAAATTAAAAACAAAAAATCATATTCCCAGTGAGAGTTAGCTTGAATTGTCAACTTGACACTAAGAAAGTCTTCATTAGGAATTATCCAGATCAGGTTGACTTGAGGGCAAGGCTGTGAAGGACTGTCTTGATTATTCATTGCATTAACTGATACGTGAAGACCCGGCCTAAAAGAGGGCAGCAGGCGCCATTCTCTGGCTTTGGATCCAGGGCTGTGAAAAAAAGGAGAAAGCGAGCTGAGCACAGCACACAGGAATTCAGTCTCTCTCTGTTCTTTACGGTGGATGTGACGAGCTGCTTCAAGTTCCAGATGCCTTGACTTCTCTACAACGACTGACTGTAGTCTAGAATTGTGAACCAATTAAACCCTCTGCTCCCAAGTTGCATTTGTCCCTGCTTTATCACATCAGTAGGAAGGCAACTAGGATGCTCCCTATGTTGATGGATTATGTGATCTTGTAAATAGGAAATCCTAGGGAAAGCACACACACACACACACACACACACACACACACACGTGCACACACATTCATGCATAAATAATAGAACTAATACATTACATGTAATCATTATACAAAATCAACTATATTTCTATTTCTTTTGGGTGTTTTGAGACAGGGTCTCCCTGTAGCTCCAGCTATCCTGGAACTCACTATGTAGATCAGGCTGGCCTTGACCTCACAAAGATCCGCCTGGGAGGGATTAAAGGCGTGCAACACCATGCCCGGCTTAAAATCAACTATATTTCTAAACACCAGAAATGAACACTGAAAGCAAAAATAAGAAAAATTTCTTTAGTGTCAAAAGAATAAAATATTAGTAATAAGCACAACAAAATATCCTAAGGACCAATGAGCAGAAAATAATGAAATATTGTTGAAAGAAATAAATGGAGATATTCTATGTCCATGCATTAAAAGTCTGAATATTTTCAACATGTCAATACTCTCAAAGTTGATGTCCAGATTCAACACAGTTTATGTCAAAATAAGTGCTACCTACCTTTTGTGGATTGATAATCTAAATATGACATGGAAATATACAACACGTTAAAAAAATCTGGAGAAGAGGCTCAAAGACTTTAAATTTCCATTTTCTAGTGGTGCACACCAATAGCAGGAGTTGAGTCTGTGATGCGGGAAAGAAGCAGAAGTAAAGTTAAAACCAGCAGCCCCCTTATTAGTGTAAGGAGGCTGCACTTGGTAGCAAAATAACAGCAACGCAGTCAATGATTTGAACAAAGGGCAGGATTATATTTTTATTTATTTATTGTTTTTTATGTAGGTTGGTGCACCCGCGTTGTGCAATGCCACGGAGGTCAGAAGAGGGTGTCGGATTCCCCTGGAACTGGAGTTCTCCTGGAACTGGAGTTAAAGACGGTTCTTAGCCACCATGTTGGTGCTGGGAATCGAACCCAGGTCCTCTGCAAGAGCAGTCTGCACTCTTAACCACTGAGCCGTCTCTCCAGTCCCAGGATCTATATTTTTAAAAAGAAACATTTGGTTCAGAGGGGATGGAGTGAGGTTTAAAGCACTGATACTATTCTTTGAAATATTCTAAAATACCAAGAACTGAAACCAACAAACACTCCTCAGTTAGGATGTGGACATCTAAGGTATGCTCCATGGACAAAGCAGTCCAACTGTCCTTTAGACAGGTGAAGAGGATCCAAGAATGACAAGCCTGCACTCTCCTTAGCTTCCAAGTTCCATGTTGCCAAGGGGGGGGGGGGAGTTTCTTGCCTCCTTAGACTGTTGGGGATTTGGGCTATTTATTTGTTTAATAAACTTACATATGGCTTGGGACAGGGTCTCACTACGTAACTCTGGCTGGCCTGGAACTCACTACGTAGACCAGGCTGGTGTCGAATTTCCAGCCATCCTCCAGCTTCAGACTCTGCAGTGCTGGAATTATAGCACTCAGAAGCAGACCACTGGCTCTCAGGCACATCCTCACCGTGGAGACCCTGCGATCCTCACCTCCACAGTGCTTTTGTAATTCTTCCAATTTCAACAGAAAACTTCCAAAGGGGAGAGAACTGGTCTTGCTTAAATAGGCTTTGGAAAATTGGCCAACTGTGATTTATACATTTCTTTTTATAAACCAGTGTTCAGTATTTCACATTTATACAATGTGTAAGGAAAATAACAGAACAATATACTTATAACACTCAATTTAAAAAATAAAATAGGAACCCAGAACTGTTGAATTCCACTGTTCTTTTTCCATATGTAGTCTTCTTTCCTACCCACCTCATCCTTGCTTCCTAAGTAATCACTGTCCTAAAGTTGATATTTGCTATACCTGTCCATTTGTTTACATTTTTTTGTGATAGCATATATGTGTTATCCATAAGTGCCGTATAGTATTTCATGTTTGAAGACTCTGTACAAAGGCTATCATTCTACTCTTATCTACCTGATACCTGATTTTTCCTCAATATTTTGTTTGTGAAATTCATCTATGTGAAATATACAGATCTTATTTATTTTAAACAATTGCATAATACTAATTATGTGGTTATACCATAATTTACCATTCTCCTGTGGATGGATTTGTATATTTTCACAACTTCAAAGGGGTTGTAACAAAACTCTTTTCAAGCTTTTTTCTTTCGTGTGTGTGCACGCGCGTGCGTGCGTGCGTGCATGCATGCGTGCGTGCGTGCGTGCGTGCGTGTGTGTACAGCCACATGCATGCTGCGGTACAGGTGTGGAGGTCAGAGAACAACTTTGCAGTAGCTGCTTCTCTCTTTTTTCTTTCTTCTCTCCTCTCTTCTTTCTCTTCTCTTTCCTCTCTCCTCTCTTCTCTCTCCTCTCCTCTCTCTTCTCTCTCCTCTCCTCTCTCTTCTCTCTCCTCTCTTCTCTCTTCTCCCCTCTCTCCTCTCTCCTCTCTTCTCTCCTCTCTCCTCTCTTCTCTCTCCTCTCTCCTCTCTCTCCTCTCTTCTGTCTTCTCTCTCTTCTCTCTTCTCTCTCCTCTCTTGTCTCTCCTCTCTCCTCTCTCCTCTCTCTCCTCTTTTCTCTCTTCTCTCTCCTCTCTTCTCTCTTCTCCCCTCTCTCCTCTCTCCTCTCTCCTCTCTCTCCTCTCTTCTGTCTTCTCTCTTTTCTCTCTCCTCTCTCCTCTCTCTCCTCTCTTCTCTCTCCTCTCTCCTCTGTCCTCTCCTCTCTCCTCTCTTCTCTCTTCCCCCTTCTCTCTTTCCACCTTGCTTGAGGCAGGGTGTCTCTTGTTGAGTTCTCCAGGTTAGTGGGCCATGACCTTCCTCCATATTCGCTTACCGCTGCTTCTCATCTTGCCGTAGCATGCTGGGATTACTGACACACACACCAACAGGCTTTTTACATGGGATCCAGGGATCAAACTCAGGTCATTATGTTTGGGTGACAAGTGCTTTCACCTGCTGAGTCATCTCAGACCCTGCAGCAAGCATTCTTATCCGCATCTTTTGTATGTATGGATTTCTTTGGCATACCTTCTTAGAAGTGGGGATTTTGCTGTGTTAATGTTCATATATCTCAACTCAAGACCAAAAAGGAAATTAGTCTAAAGGATTTTCCTGCTTCTTTCTTAAAGTTTTACATTCAGGTCAACTTTATATGCACTTCCCTGATGAGTTTTAATTTCTGAGTCTCCATGAGCTTGTATGAAGAGGGTGGTTGGGAGATCATCAGCCTGCTTGCAGCCTGCTACGGGCTTTGCACAGCCCTTTGTGCTCATTTCCTGGATTATCACAGCAGCTCTCCATTGGTTTCCACCAAACAGTTCTCAACAGCCGAAACTTGGTTAATAATCAATATTTCTGTATTAGTATTATTATCTACAAAATATGTGAGTGTGAACACTCTCCCCAGGGCATCTAATAAACCAAGGATTGGCTGCTGTTTCATTTTTTAAGGACATATTTCTAGAGTACATGAAAGGGCACTTCAAACTCTCCTGTGTGTCATAGAGTTTGGCTGAAGAGAATACATTATGCCACCCTGTAATTGTTTTCCGAGGACACAAATGAAGTGTGAGAACACTTGGGTTCCATCCTAAATCATGGCATGTCTTTCACCACATTTGTTCCATTGTCCATGATAATTACACCATCATTTTCTCAACTGACTGTTTCATCTTATAAATATTTCTTTAATCAGAATTAGTAAGTTAGTTGTTTGACACCCAGAAACCTCTTGGCAGCCAAGGAAAGCAGAAGCTGAGTTGAGTGTGTCATCAATCTCTGTTGAGTGTTGAGTTCGTCATTAATCTCTGGGTCTGTCTTAATCAGACTTAATCAGACTCCTGGTTGTGTCTACATGTTCTAAGGCTATGTGCAAAAAAATATAAGGGTGTGATATATTTGATATTGCTAATCTACTTGCATGTAGTCAAGATATAATGCAGAAACCATTTTTCCCTTTAACTTTTATTTCTTAGAATACATAAATTGGATAAATATGTATATTCTGCTACCTTCAACTATTAAAAATAGCAGATTATTTTAAAAATGCTATTCCTTAAAATGTGGTGTTCATAACACTAAAAAATGAGGGGTTATTTTCTTAAAGTATTCTGTAAATTTGACTAATAAAATGTATGTGGGTTAGGGAATTCATTTTTCACTAACACTTTATCATTTTTTTCTTATATTCTTCATCAGATCTGAGATCGGGGTTGATTTTTAATTCAGAGGTATAATAGTTGGTTTCTCCCGTTTTCACATGGTTGAGTCATTGGTTGCTTGGCACTGTGGGCTTGGACATAACATCTTGGTAGTGTGAGTCTGTGGCAGGGTCATCTTTTAATTATTGGCAAACAGGAGGCATTGAGAACAATCGGGAAACAGGAAGAGGCTGGATGAGATCTAGCCTCCAAGGACGTGTCCCATGGGCCTTCTTGCTCCCAGCAGGCCCCACCTCCTACCATTTACCCTTACCCAACAATTTCATTTTATTATGAATCTGTCAACAGTTTAAACTATTCATTAGTTCAGAGTCCTCCTGAGCTAATCTCTGGTATAATCTCTGGAAATGGCTTTAGAGATATACTACCTTCCTTAATCCAGTCAAGTTGCCAATCAAAATGAAATAGCATAGTAGGGTGATTTTAGATTTCATCATCCTATGACTTAAAAAACCTTTTATTCTGAATAATTAGAGTCACAAGTAACTGCAAAGACAGTACAGACAGTGCCATGCATACTTCATCTTGGTTCCTAATATTGAACAATGTTCAGACTGGGAATTTAGTATTGACAATATTTGTAGAATTCATGCTTGTTCTTACATTGTTGTGTTTGGAAGTTCTTTGTGTAGTCTACATTCTAATGCTTTGTTAGATATATTGTTTGTAAATATTTTCTCCTATCCATGTCTGTCTTTCCCTTAACAGAGTCTTAACAAAAGATTTTAATTTTGATGAAGTTCAACTTCACAAATTTTTCTTTGATGGATCATGCTTTTGCTGTTATATCTAAGGTCTCTTCATCAAGTCCAAGGTCTAGAAAATTTTCTGCTCTGTTATCTTTGAAAAGCTTTATAATTTTACATTTTATGTTCTATTTATGACTATTTTGAGGTAATGACTTAATTTGCAGATAATCTACGGAATTTAGATTTTTTATGAATAGTGAATTTTTTTCTACATAATTTTCTAAAAAGATCACTTTTCTATTGAACTACATTTTACCTTTGTCAAAAATCAATTGGCAGGGCTGGAGAGAGTTAAGGGCAGTTAAGAGCATTGGCTGCTTTTGCAGAGGACCTGGGTTTGAGTCCCAGCACCCATATGGCAGCTAACAATGGTCTGTAACTCTAGTTCTAGGGGTCCAATGCCCTCTTCTGACCTCCTTGGGCATTTCATGACATGTGTGCACCTACCTTTATTTTTAAATAAAAAATTAAAAAAATTTGTGCCACATAACATTGATTTATATAAGTACATAATAAGTTTTGACACCAGATAAAGTGATTCTTGACACTTTTTTTCTTGTCTTTCCATACTGTCAACTATTTTGTTCTTTTGTATTTTTCATACGAATCATTAAAAATTCATAAATATCTACTTTTTTTCTCTGAGATTTTCATAGGAATTATGGTAAATTCATATCAGTTTGGGCAAATTAGCATATTTACTATATTGATTTTTTTTCCAGTCTATGCACATGGAATTTCTCTAATCTTTAATCTTTTTTTTAAAGCTTTCCTTTTTTTTTTAAATTTATTTTGTATGTGTATGAATGTACTGTCTGTGTGTAGCTTTGTGCACCCATGTCGTGCAATGCCACGGAAGTCAGAAGAGGGTCTCAGATTCCCCTGGAACTGGAGTTAAAGATGGTTCTTAGCCGCCATGTGGGTGCTGGGGATTGAACCCGGCTCTTCAGCAAGAGCAGTTGGCGCTCTTAACTGCTAGACCATCTCTCCAGCCCCATCATTTAATCTTTTTTATTTCACTCATTATCAGTGAAATTCTTTGTTCTTAGACTTAACACCTAAGAGATTTTTCTTAGCGATTATAAATAATATACTTTTGTTTTAATTAAAAAATTATTTAATTGTACTTTGTGTGCATGTGTGTTTTGCCTACATGTAAGGATCTCACATGTGTGCCGTGCTTGTGGAGGCCGGGAGGGGGTGTTAGATTCCCTAAAACTGCAGTTACAGATGCTCGTTAGCTATTATGTAGGAAATGAACCTGGGTCCTCGGTCCTCTACAAGAGGAGCTGGTACTCTTAACTGGTGTGCCCTTTCTCCAGCCCTGTAAATGATATATTTTAAATTTTGACACCATGTATTCACTGGCAGTACATAGAAAAAGAATTGATTTTTGTGTTTGCCCATTTTCTGTTGCTTTACTCCAAATCTGTAAATTCATGAGTGTTATTTAGCTGACAGTTTTAGAGGCTAAAAAAAATCCAGTACTGAGTGTCTCCATCTGTTTTCCTTCTGTCTCTGTTGAGGACCCTATTGGCAGTATCATAATATAGTAGAGAAAAGGTTAGAGAACTGTGTGCAGAAAGGACCAAGCATGCGGGGCGGGAACACCCTAATAATCTTTTTTTTAATTCCCGAATTAATTCCTTGTAGAGGCAATGACCTCATGACCTAAGTATCTTTTATTAGACCTCAGCTCATGAAGGCTCTACCTTCTCTTACCTTCACCACACTGGGAACTGTGCTTCCAAGCCATGAAAGTTTGGAGGGGAACTCCATCTTGCATAGCATCTTGCATCTTGTATTGTTTTCTAAACTGACAGGTTACTTCTGTGTGTTAGTTGCTTTTCTTGTTGCTGACAAATGCAACGGAAGAAGGAGGATTTATTTTGGCACACGGATGAGGGTGCAGTCCGTCACGGCAAGGGAGGCAGGTGGCTGGATCTGAAGTCATGTTTTGTGGAGTCAGAAAGCAGATAGAAGAATGCTTTCATATCTTCAAGAACGAAACCCCATAAGGGGGGTGCTACCACATTCAGGGGAGCGCTTCCCTCCTCAGTTAAACTTTTCTGGAACATTCTGAAAGACACTAGTGTGCATTTCTGTAGGAATTCTTAATCCAGTCAAGTTAGCGATGATGTCTAACAATTACACCCCCCAAAGATAATTTTTTAAAAAAGATTCTTCCGGATTTTCCATGTAGACATTTATGTCTTCTGCAAATATGAAGTCTTCTTTTTCTTTCTTTCCTCTCCTTCCATCCTTCCTTCTTTTAGATCTTTTCACCTTGTATTTCCTTTTACTGTGCTATTTTACCAGATAGAACTTCCAGCACTGTGCTGACTAAGACAGAGGACTCATTCTTCCCTTGTCCCCAGTGTAAGGAGACAGCTTTCATTCTTGCACCATTAACTACAAAACTTTTCTGCGTTCACTGATGTTATGGCATGGTTTTCCTCTTTGATCTATTTTATTTGCCAGTAATTTCTTTTATTGATTATTTTTATTTTATGTATATGAATGTATTGCCTGCATGTATGTAAGTGCACCTCAATCATGCAATGCCTGTGGAGGTCAAAAGAGGGCGTTGGATCCCTTGAAACTGGAGTTACGGATGGTTGTTAGTCCCCATGTGGGTGCTGGGAATTGAATCCTAGTCCTCTGCAAGAGAAGCCAGTGCTCTTAACCACTGAGCCATCTCTCCAGCCCCATCAATATTTTCTTAAGAATTTCTACACCCAACAACAACAACAACAACATGACTGGGTCAAAGAACTGATTGAAACAGTGAACTTCTGCTCAAAACAGTAAACTTCTGCATCAAAAATTTTAAAAGAGACTGAGAAAAAGATGAAAAACGTGTTTGGCAGAATGCATGAGCTCTAATGGCGGGGGCAAGGAAGGGGAAATGGGTCTGGATTTAATTGGAAATTTTGTATGAAATGCACAAGGCTTCAATAAAAATTGGCTTAAAAAAGAATTTCCACACCTATGTTCATGAAGATATTGATCTCATTTTTCTTTCTTTTTCTATTATTATCTGGTTTTGATAGCAAGATAGTGCAGGCTTTGTTAACTGAGTTCAGAATTCTGTTCCTTGTATTTACTGGAGGAGACAATATGAAATTGTGGTTAATTCCCATTTAAACATCAACTAAGTTTCTATGGGGAAATCATCCAGTCCTAAAGGTGTCTTCTGGAGAAGTTTAAAATTACGAATTCATTTGAATTGGAGGACTTTTTTTCCCCTAAAAGATGTCATATTTTCCTTAAGGAAGTGCTCGAAGTCTCCTCTTTGGCAAGCCCAAACAACCATCAATCCTGCACTTGTTCTCCACTTTGGGGTCTTTCCCTTCTGTAGTCCCCCAAATGAAGTCCAGTAAGCACACGTTCTGTCTTGATCCCCCTGCATTGGCTTCCATGATACCGCCAAGGTAATCCAACAATGGCAGTCCATATTCTGACGAGGCTGAATTCCCATTAGCTGCTTAGTTCACAAGCTGGGTATCTCAGCTGTCCTCAGTCCACATTGGAAGGTCAAAAAGTAAAAAAGCTGTATCTCATGTCCTTGAGGAGTGCCAAAAGCAGTGGCATCCACAGAGCAGATGCACCTGCCTGTAAGAATTGAAGACAGGCCAAACAATAGTTCTCTCTTTTTTCTTTTTGTCTTTTTACTAAGATCTCAAGTTTTATGTCTGCATTACAGTTTCTCTGGTCTTATTATTTGTTTCCGGTTGTACTTTCCTTCTGGATGCTTAAGGCCACACAGTTAGCCCAGATTAACCAAGGTTTTGTTTTATTGAGGTCAGTTGATGATCTGGTCCTCGGGGGTCTCTTAAGGATTTTTTTTGGGGGGGAAGGGGGAAGCCCCTTGCTCCTTTCAGCTCCTCATCCACCAGTTCCATCCACACGAGGACAAAATCAGGTCTTGCTAGACCAGGCTTCCTTTTCTGAAGGATGCGCAGACTTTCCTCTTTATAGACTGGACACTGGCTGAAACAAACATCTATTTGATTCATTGATTTTAGCTCTATTTAAAATTGCATTGATTTCTGTTCTTTCATTTTGTTTTGCCCAAACTTTGGTGCCACACTGATATCTATCTTTTTTTTTTTTACTCTATTTTCACCCCTTCTTCATCCACCTTTTTTGTTTTCTTTTGGATAATTTAATATTTTTCTAAATATATTTTCCCTTTATTGAATTGGAGATCTTAAAGTTTCAACTTCTTTGATTACCTTAAAAATATTTAGCTTTGATTTTGAACTTATAAAAGATTTAATTTGCAAAATATATTTGTTACCCATTAAATAACATAAAAATTTTGCAATTTATCTTTGATAATAGTTCATCATAAGTGCTATTGTAACACTATATTTTGATGTCTTTATTTTAGAATTATGGAAGATGTTAGTGATATTATTTACATTCCCAATGTTCGTTTCAATATGCACATTTATTAAATTCTCTTTTGCTTTTTTTGCTTACTCTGATGGGGGTAAACGATGAAGCTTTCCCCTGGTGAAGGAAAGTCGGAAGCAAACTCTCTTACCTTCATTTTCCAAAAATGTCTTTATTTTACCCTCAGTGAATGAAATGAAAATCCAAATAGTTATTTTTTCTGTTACTTTTTAGCATATTCTGTCTTTTGGCTTTCATTATTGTTGTGGGTAAGTCAGCTCTTAATCTGTCCCTTATCCCTTCAGAGAAAATTTTGTCAGTGTTCCCTACCTACTTTGAAGATGTTCTCTGTGACACATCTATCAAATGAATATGCATCTAGCAATGTCTCAAGAAATACAAAAAAAGATGATAGAACTGCAGAGAGAAATCACCTGCAATTTTAGCTAGAGGTTTTAAGGTACACTACTCAGGAAATAACAGATCAAAGTATATTTTATAAAGCAAATATTTTTAAGATCAGAAAAGTATAACTAGTAAGTTCAAGCTGCTAAATATAGTGGATTTATGACTGAGGAGGAAAATACTGCATGTTTTCAAGCATATACACAGACTTTATAAGTCTATTTGTATTAAGCTACTGAAAAACCTCGATAAATCAATGTCACACAGACTATATTCTCCAAATACACTGTAGTAAAATTAGGAATTATGGCTAACTTTAAAAAATCTTAAGATTCAAAATGAAATAACTCTCAGGAATAGAAAAATGTAGTCTCTTGCCTCCCTGCAGGAAGATTTCTCAACCCTACATGGTCTAACTGGAGAGAAAGGGCATAATCTTAAATAGCAAGCTATGCTGTCATTTGGTATGAGGCTGTCTGAAGGGCAGATAGTTAAAATTAGGATGAGAATTCTTTCCAGTTGCCTGCTATAATGCTGGTTTATATTTATTGTCCCAGAATAATTATTAATAGTACTCATTTTCACTCTGAAAATGTCCTAGTTTGGTCACCCTAGTTGAAGCAGATTCTCCTGCCTCCTTAATCTTTTTGCTACTTCTTTAGACATTTCTATCACTGGAGAACCATATGTAATTGTATCTGCTATGGTTATTTATAACTGCTTTCACATTTTTCCAAGAAGCCTATGTGTTCTTTTGGTGTAGTCTGTTTGTACTTCTAGATGTATCCTTTCTTAGCTTGCTCTTACACGTGGTTCATCTGGGATCCATGAGTCGCAGCCATGCATCATCTCTCAAGTCACAAACCAACTCCAAGGTAGCAACTTCCACCTTACTTGTTATAAGGTGTGAACACTCTTGGTGTGTCAGTGAGCAGTCCTCTTTGTTCTGTCCAAATAAAGAATACATCTAAGTGTCTCTGAGTGACCTCATGGAAGTCTGTCTTCACAGGGATCACTGTGTAGGAGCAACGCACCAGACTCTGCTCCTTTAAGAGACTGACACTGTTGCTATGCAATAGTTCTTTAAACAAATGTTTTCTTAGCCAAGTGTGGTGGTACAAGCCTGTAATCCCAACACTTGGGATGCTGAGGTAGGAGTTTTATGAGTTGAAGGTCAATCTGGGCTACACAGCAAGACTCTGCCTAAGAAAAACTAGAGAGAAAGGGTGAAGAAAAGAGGGAAAACAAGAATGAGAAAGATGAAGGAGAAAGGAGCAAGAAGAGAAGGAGGATGAGGAGGAGGAGAGGAGGAGGAGGAGGAAGAGGAGGAGGAAGAGGAGGAGGAAGAGGAGGAGGAAGAGGAGGAAGAAGAAGGAGGAGCAAGAGGAGGAAGAAGAAGGAGGAGGAGGAAGAGGAGGAAGAAGAGGAGGAAGAAGAAGGAGGAGGAGGAGGAGGAGGAAGAAGAAGAGGCCATACCCTTAACCCTTTATAGTCTCAATGAGAATGAGGGGTCCTCTGATAACATGACCCAGAACTGTGAAACTTGTGCTTGACAATTCCATTTCTAAAGACATAAATGATGGAAGCTTACCTCACATAAATTCTAAATCTATCCTATTGAAGCCTCTATCACAAAGGACACATTGACACTCTTACCTATTAATGGATGTTCTGTAGAGAAAAGAATACTGATTTCATCTTATATGTACTTCCTTGTGACTTCCAATTAATATTTCTCAATTACAGTCATTTATCACAACAATGGGGAGATAGGGATAAATGTAAGAAATGTAATTATTTAGCATTCATTATTGTAGGAACATCAGCCACTAGACTACAATTGAACTTATTAACATGGCTCTGATGTCACTAGGCAATGTCATTGCATGGGACCACCATCATATATAACATCTGCCACTGGTGCCTCATTCTGTGGTCCGTGACTATACTCAGGGTCGAGTGGAGCCAGTTGCTCTGATTCACCCGGCTGTCAGCTTAGTACTCTGCTGAAGTATTCAGGGGTGGGGCCAGGAGAGGGGTTGGGGGAAAAGAGAGGGTCACCGGAGCATGCCCCAGAGCATAGCTTTGTCACTGTTCAATTATTTGATGTTTTTGCCTCAGAATAAAACCACACCTGTTTCTATTAAGAAAACGGAGACTCGATGAACAAAATCTTGACCTGATAAAACACCCAGTGGAAATTTTTATCATTCTTTTTGCTAGATTGTTCTTCACAAATAACTGTGTGGACATTGGTCTTAAAAGAATGCATATCAGGTTTCATATTCTGAAACCCAGTTAGAGAGGTGTGTTTGGAAATCTCAAAATAAAAACTTAAAATTGCTGCCAAATCAACCAGGCACAAGAAACGTATTAGGTTACATTTAGTTTCATTAGATCATCTTGCCCACTCCACCCTATCTCGTACACACCCCGGATATCGCTTACACTCTGTTTCCTCATTCATAGTTCCTAGCAACCGTTCCCTCCAAAACCATGCTTAAAAGCCACCCTCCATGATAAAAAGCTGCACTTGAAAAAATTATTTTATTTGCTCATTTTACAGGCCCTATTATGTCTCCCCTTGGGAATGACTTGGGGAGTTTTCTCTCTGGAGGCTCATTGGGTCTACAAATAAAAATTTTGCATACCCTTACCGTTCTTGTTACTTTCCATCTTCCCGATTCCCCTCCTGAGACTTCTGTCTCACATCCTGTGTTCCTCGCTAAAACCAGATAGGCCCCGCCTGCAGGCCTCTCTGAAGACCTTTCTATCAAGCTAGTGTTGCTTATGGAACAGATGTGTATGAACTGGTGAGCTATGAGGTTATGAATCAACCTAGTGTTTTCACTAATCGCTCATTTGGTCCAGCTCCAGGCATCCTCCTCCTCTAGTGCTGGCTCTGTGGAAGGGATGAGGATGCTGTCAAGTGAATCGACACGACAGGGACAGGATCTCCCTGACTCTGCACTCCAGTGGGCAGCCAGGCACTCAACTACTCAAGAACAGGCTCGTCTACACCATCAGGCTCCCACTATTGCTTTTCTCCCAGAACTCTCTGCTACACGCAGAATCTGTGTTGAGCTCAGATTCCTCAGAAGCCTTTTAAAAAGTGTATAGGATTGGCTAGAGAGATGGCTTGGTGGTTAAGAGCACTGCCTATTCTTGTAGAGGACCCAGGTTCAATTCCTAGTAAACACACTGTTAACAGCCATCTATAATTCCAGTTCCAGGTGATCCTACATCATTGCACGACATGGGTGCACCTACCTACCTATCTACTTGCAGACAATACACCAATACACATAACATAAAAACAAAAAATGTATAGGAAAACAATTCAGCTTAATCTTCACCTAAGTTACATCAGGCAATTAAGAATAAGGAAAATTCTGAACATTAGTTCATGTGCTTTTAACATAGGCCAATTTTTTCTGTTTTTATATGTATAACTCTACCAATCACTGGCTCTATTTAAGGTAAAAAAAAAGCTGTGGTTGGTTGAGTTATCTTTTCTCAGATGAGAATCTATAGAGAGTCAATAAGTGAGCTCCTCACAGTAGTACTTTCTCATAATCCTTGTAGGTATAATACTGAAAATTGGTTCTATGTTCATATACATTTGGAAAACACCTTTTAAAATAACACCTAAATTGATTTTCAAAAAGTTTTGAATGCTGATGCCCACAGGATTGTGATATCTGATCTGTGTGAAGGTACTGAATACATACATAGCAGTTCTCAAGTTCCTGTAACTTTTACCCCCAAAGAGCCTTTTGGGGACTAGTACAACATGGAGCATATTTGGGGAAATAGTATCTTTCAATATGCTCACAGGAACAAAAACCATGAGAATAAATATTCTTAAGTGAAAATTACCTTAGTGATATTACATTAGAGGCACTCATAAAAAAGTCTGCAAACTTAAGGTTCATCTATATTTTCTAAGAATTATATACTTTCTAAGAATTCTGATTTCAAGGGGCTTGAAAGATGGCTTAGCAGTTAAGAGTACTGGCTGCTCTTGCAGAGGACCCAGGTTTGGTTCCCAGCATCCACATGACATCTAACAACTGTCTTTAACTCCAGTTCCAGGGAATCTGACACCCTCTTCTGACCTCCATGAGCATTGCACGACATGAGTACATTTACATACACACATACAGGCAATACACTCATACACATAAAAATAATTCTGATTTCAAGAACCTTGGTCAGCATTTCTCTCTCTCTCTCTCTCTCTCTCTCTCTCTCTCTCTCTCTCTCTCTCTCTGGTGTGTGTCTGGGTCTGTGTGTCTGTATGTCTTGGGAGTATTTCCTTCATGTGCAGAGCAGATAGACAGTTTCACGTCCTAGAAGTGGCCTCCACGCGTCTCTGGATGAAATGCAAGCCGCTGTCAGCCTCTTAGTGGCTCTCAAGCAGAGTGGATGTGTTCTCACTGTCATGGCCTCGAGGTGTGATTCAGAGGACTGGGCAGTGGTATTTTACAAAACACCTAATGGTGTTTTCTGTGAGCTCTTGACCCTCTAGATATTTAACAGATTATTAAGTGCAACAATCTGAGAGCTCAACCTGGCAAATGGAGTCTTTTATACCTTTTTGAGATAGTAAATAAATATCCATGAAAATGCAAAATGAGATCATTCAGAATTAGTCACATTCCTTTAGAAACTTTTGTGGGGATAACTTTCCATGTCTTAATATTTCTTTTCTGCACTCAGTGTGTCTCTCTGCCCCTTTCTGAGTCACTTTGTCTTTATACATTTCCCTGATGGTCTGTGGGGTGTGTGTGTGTGTGTGTGTACACCTGCCTGTACGCATGTTCCTTTGTCTCCGTATGATTTTGCCTCCTACCGCCACATGCATGTGGTGTCTCCATCGCTCAGCTGGGCTCCTCTCTGCTTCCTGCAGTTTACACAGGTGTCCAGCTCTTCAGGCCGGCCTGGTCTGCTTCCTCCAATCCTCGAGGGCGCTTCTGGCATGCATCGCCTCCTCCAGCCCATGCATTCTGTCTGTCTTCCCTCTATCCCACAAGGACAGGAATGCCAAAGGCGGTCCAGACAGATGGTTTGGAATCCTTATAATGGGTGTGCCCATGGGAGAAACCTCCTCCAAGACTCCGTGGTGCTTTCCACAATAAAGAGAGGCAGAGGGGGTCGCAGTCTCGGCAGGCTTCTCGTCAGCCAAGTCTATCTCCCCTGCTCACCTCTCTCCCTGGCTCTTTTGTGTTTGTCTCATTTCCAAACAACCTGCTTCTTCACTGTGCTGTTCCTTCTCTTGCCACTCTTCTTTTGAAAAATTGTCCCTCTCTTCTTTCTAATTCAAGTTTTTTTTTTTTTATGGGAAACGTGAAACTATGTAATTCTAAATTAGAGCTGGGGAAGGCTGAGTTTGTGAAATTTATATTGGGATGATTTCTCTGTTATTCTCCAAAGGAGTGGAGCATGTTTGCAGATGTCTCTTTTCTTTTTCTTTCTTTTTTTTTTTTTTTTTATTTTTGTCTTTTTGCTTTTAAAGCACAGGGTCTCCCGGTAGCTCTGCTGCCTGGGACTCACTCTGTAGACCACGCTGGCGCTCGGGACTCAGAGATCCGCGTGCTCTGCCTCCCAGGTCGCTTCAGGATAAAGGCGTGGCAGCCACGCCAGCATTTATTTATTTCTCGTGTGTTGTACATGTACTGTCTGCATGCAAGTTTGTGCAACCCCGTGTGATCAATGCCGCGAGCGTCTAAAGGTGTGGTTCCCGGAACTGGAGTTTCCTGGGAATCGGAGTTTCAGTACGGCGTAGGCCATGTGGGTGCTGGGGAATCGAACCCGGGCCCTTGTAGACGGTCTGTGCGTCTTAACCGCTAGGGCCGATCCTCTCCACGCTTTTTTCTTTAATTCATCATCTGTATCCAAATGCTAGAAATCTCAGTGTCACTCTTTTCAAGAATTTACTTGAACAAGGGGCAACTTTGTGTCCTCTAGAGCACTGAGATGAGTTTCACACTAGGTTAAATATCTAGGGCAAAAGCGAAGTAAAAAAAGAAACTTCTAAAAATATTTCCAGACAAAGATGTCACTTGAATTCCATCAAACTGCTAAACATTATTCTTCTGTGTGCGATCGCTATAATGCTCTACCAAACAGATGAATCTATGACTACCAGTAGCGACCAGGAGTCTCTGCGTATATGCATTGTCTACATGGCGGTATTGACTGCGGAAATTATGGTTAAACCTGAGCATTATCAGCACTGCAAGGCCGCTCTACTGCCCCCCCATCCACCTTCACATTCTGCCTGTTCTTCAAAGCTCAGCTCTTGCCCTCCCTCTGCTTTTCTGACCTCTAGCGGTTCTGTGCTTAGGACAATGGCTTACCTCTATTTCTTCATGACAATACAGTCAATTTAATTCCTCATCCAGACCATTCAAAAGATGCTTTTGGGAAGAATCCATGCCTTACATCTTTAGTCCCTGCCAACACATTGAATATTATGTTGTACATACAGACACCTCTTGAACAAAGCTGGGTGAATGTCAACAGCAAGACTTGAGTAGCTTTAAGGTTTTTGTAAAGTTGCTTGGTTTACAAACAATTGGGAATTCCATGTTTTTAAAAAGATAACTATAAAAAAAAAAAAAAAAGATAACTATTGCCGGGCGTGGTGGTACACGCCTTTAATCCCAGCACTCGGGAGGCAGAGATAGGTGGATCTCTGCGGGTTCAAGGCCGGCCTGGTCTACAGAGCGAGCTCCAGGACACCTGGTACTAAAAGGGAGACCCTGTCTCAAAAATACCAAAAAAAAAAAAAAATGTGTAAAAAGATAACTATTGCCTGTAATCTCAGCACTCGGGAGGCAGAGGCAGGATGATCTCTGTGAGTTCAAGGCCATCCTGGTTTACATAGTGAGTTCTAGGCCAGCTGGGTTATAGGGAGATCCTATCTCAAAAAGACAAAATAAATTTTAACTATTAAGAGAACAGGTAAAATGTTACTCGACCCATGTTAAAAACTTCCCAGGAGCCTGGAGTTTAGAGAAGGAAGATTTCTCAATGAAAACGCTAAATTCCTAAGAATAGACATAGAAAGCGACAGTCCATTCATAGGACTGTTAAATCATGCCCATGCTGAGCTGAATTCTCTGCAGGCTTTCTCCACTCCCCTGTGAGACCCCCCCCAACCAAGAATTCTGGCATGTTTGAATTTAATACTTGTTAATCAGGGTTAAATAACAGTGGCTTGGACTATTCCAGGTAGTCCTCAGGTTTGAGAAGCATTTAGTTGTCAAAATCGCATTTTTGTGATATGATGGGATTTCTATTTCTAGTTAAATATGTTCAAGGCTTCAATATATTGCAACTTGCCAGTTTGAAATTTTAATATTTCACTTTCCTCACTTGACTTCTATCACTTAGGATTTCAAACGAAACCTTCCTTTGTGTGTGTTCCTGTCTGGAGGGCAGCTCAAGGGGGGACTTCCTAATTTTGTCAGGATACTTGCAAGTGTTCTGTTGAGACAACAGTCCCCCAACAGACTTCCTCGCCTCTTAGAATTCCACTGGATGCTGTACAAGCTCCAGAAGATGGCAAAGGCACACTCAGCAATTGGAGACAGTATTTTTGTTTAAACACTCAGCTCTTTCACCAGCTGAAAGAGGCTTGGAAGTGGCTCTGATATTTGCTTGGGTTCTGAGGATTCACCTGCACACCTTTGGAGTTCCAGCAATCATCTTAAGATTATACCATCCAACTTTAATTCATACTGCTCACATGTGCACTTCTAGAGAGAATTCAAAAGCTTTTCCACAGGTACTTATGTGAGAGCAATTCTACCCAGGTAGAAGAGTGATGGATGAGGACAGGTCTCAGGGAAGTAGAGTGGGTTTGAGTAGGTCGGTCACACAGTTGCACCAGCTGAGTTGAAGCTCAGTCAGTGAGGAGTATTCAGGGGGATGTTTTGGCTGGTCTATAGCAGCAATTCTCAGCAGTCACACTAGAGCCACTGAGTCAGAGTATCTGGAAGTGGGGCGCAGAAATCTGTCTAAACAACCACTCCGGCATATTCTTCTGATCTCTTGGTAGAGACAGGAACATTTGCTGTCACAGATGAAGGCTCTGTGTGAGGAACTATACAGAGATCATTTTCATGAACATAGAGAGTCTCACAATTACAGGGCATCAAGCTATGGTCTGTCTTTCTGTAACATCTACAACTTGATAATCTGGAACAGTTGGGAGTTTATCTTCCAAGGCTAGAGTACTGGAAAATACACCTGTAAATCGATGACAGTGAACATCTAACATGATGGTGACCATGACCATGACCTTGAAGACCTCCTGAGGCTTCTTTGGGACTCTGAGGTTTCTCTGGACCACACTTTATAAACCACTATCTAATACTAAGGGGTTTTTGTACATAGTTGTCCCTGCCATTTATTCAGGAAGAATCATTTGGAAATTTATTAACAATGTAATTTCTAATTCATATATTTGATCTTTTATTTTAGATTGCAAATTCCTTGTATATGCATATATCTTGTCCACAGTGTCCAATTTAGGGCTAAACTTTGTGTTTGATAAGTACAGAAATGCAGAAAGAGTAGCAATAATTACAGGCTGGCTGATATTTCTCAAGTACCATTTCTTTGTAAAACAAACAATAAACAGCATTGGTTTGCTTTCTGCTTGCATTACAGACAGAATTAAATCTGATTGTTTTTAAATATATTTTTTGTTTAAAAGGCAAAATTAAAAACTTTTACATTATGTTTACTCAGACCTTTAAACATTTATTCATTTAAGGGCCTAATTAAGATCTCACCTAATATTTTGTTGGCTTAGCAGTCAGAATACCTTAGTACCAGAATACCTGGACTTGAATTCCAATTCTATCACCAATTGGCTATGTGAGCCAAGGTGGATTGTTGTACCCTTGGCATTTGGTTTTCTTTTGTATAGAATATGACACACAATAATATTTGTGTCTCTTATCAGAAGTTGGTCATGGTAAGAGTGTATTTAAGGTGCTTAGCGTAGTCCCTGCATGAGATGTTCACAATACTTATTGAACAAACTCTAAGTAAATATGTTTGCTTTTTAAAATATTTCTTTTGAAGCATGGTTTACATTGCAGATCCAAAATTCACTTTTATGAAATAAGTTCTGTGTCTTCTTTCTGCTCAACCACATGCTAGAAAATTGCTTCAGTTACTTTTTCTATACTTTCACATCTGGGCCTCGGAATGTGTGCATGATGTGTTGTTCAGGTAAAAACATCAATTATTAAAGAAATGTGTGTAGCCACCCTAAGTTCCCTGTACTTATACTCTGTCTCCAAATTAAGTAAGCATATTGTGATATTATTACAGCTTCCCCCAAGTTATTGCTCTTCCATATTAATAATCGTCTTTGGGGGATTATGACCCAGACTTTTTCACAAAGCATCCATTTGGAGGATGTTTTAGGTACTAAGTTCACCTTGAAATTTTTTCCAGTCTGTGTCTTCACTTTAAAAATGAAAATTAGCCAGCAGATGCCAGGAGACCGTTTCCTTCATCCTAGACTGTTACCACTCTCTCCACACCTGACGTTAGGCACATGTGCCTGAGAATGGCCCTTGATTTCTTCTATGACTCATTGTTAATCATTATAAAGAATGGCTCCCTCAGTTCATAAATTTGAAGGAAACTCTATTTCCCACACAGTCTGTTAAATGATCATCAGCAAGCTATTTGGGTTGATTCATAAGCTCCTAAACTCCCATTATTTGGCTGAGATTTGAGGTATATTGACAAACAAATTTGCACATTCTGGACTTGTTCAAACAGGGACTTCTCTAGTCTCTAGAATGTAGCTGATTCTGCAAGCATCTAGTTCGCAAACTAGAAGTTCAAGCCCATCAAGTAACTACAGTTCACCTGCATCTCATGCTGTAATGGGAATGAACTTGGAAGAATTCTCTTCAGCATGAATTCAGCACCCTTCCTAAGAATCTGCTGTAAACCAAGCTCCCTTAGACCAAGGTCTCTGTAAACAGATACCACTCCACCAAACAAGGGCCTTATACTAAATGATAGAGCATAGAATAATTTCCAAAATTCAGAATACCCTTGTTCTGTGAGGCAGAAGTCATCTGCGATGCAGATTAAGTCCAGCCGTCTTGACTTCTTAATTAAAAATGGCATTATACATGCCCATGGTAATAAAATAGAAATCCACATGATAACGATGCGGTGCTAACTAACCCAGGCATGCTTTGATGTCCATTCTCTTGTATTCCTTCAGAATCAATTTTGTTGAGGGATTACATAGAATAAAATTCACCCATTTTATCTGTACAGTTTGCCCAGTTTTGATGAATGTTTATACTCAAACAGTTGCCAGTGTAATCATCATATAAAACACCTCATCATCCCAGAACTGTTCCCGTGTGCCCTTCTTCAGTCAGTTAATCTTTTGTAAAAGAGGCTCTCACCTCCATTCTTGGCAAATTCCCATACATTTCCCCTGTGTCATTTATTTTCTAATTATTACATATAAGACAAGTCACACAGATTGTAGTCTTTTGTGCCCTGGATCCTTTTGCTCTACATGGTTTGGAGACTATTCTATGGTGTATACATCGGTCGTTCTTTTATTTTTATTGCTCAGTAGTCTTCCATTGTGTTGATATACTGTGACTAGTTTACTCATTCAGTAATTGATTTGAGAAGAACAGGTTTGGGAGTTTTGCCCATTATGAATGAAACTGTTGTAAAACATCCTTGTACAAGTCTTTGGGTGAAATTATGTTTTAACCTCTTCTGGATAAACACTAGGTACTACATTCTGGGGTCACCGAATAAGGGAAAGTTTTGAAGAGGACACTGAAAGGTTTTCCAAAGTGCCAATACTATTTGCTATTCAATTAGAAATATGTGAGAGCCTTGATCTGTATCTTTGCTGGAACTTGGCATGGCAGACTTTTAAATTCTTCACATTCTGGTGTATATAGTAACATATGGGCTTTTAATTTCTATTTTGCTGATGATAAAGGATGCTGAATATCTTTTCATATATCCATTTATATTCACAAATATTCTTTGAGGAAGCATCTGTTTAAAATAATAACATTTGTATTAGACTGTCTTCTTATTGAATCATAGGAATTATTTGTTCAGGACACAATAGATATATATTTTAATAAATACCTTCTCTTAGTCTATGGCTTGTCTTGTTCATGCTGTTAACATTTTTTTTCAAAGAACAAAATCTTCTAACTTTGATGAAAATTATTTATCTTTTATTTTATGGATTATGCATTCTTTTAAAAAGTATTTTATATTATTGTTATTTTATGTGTATGAGTGTATTGCCTGCATGTATGTAAGTGCAGCCATGTTGTGCAGCACCTACGGAAGTCAGAAGAGGGTATCAGATCCCCGGGAAGTGGAATTACAGATAGTTGTTAGCCACCATGTAGATGCTGGGAGTTGAACCCAGGTCCCCTGCAAGAGCAGCCAATGCTCTTAACTGCTGAGCCATCTCTCTAGCACTGAATTGTGTTTTCTTGTGTTGTGTCAAAGACATCTTTTCCTACATCAAGATCACAAATATTGTCTCTTGTTTTCTTGTATAATTTGAGTTTTCACCCCAAGGTCTGTTACCCATTGATCATTTGTGGGTATGAGGGGGAACGGCCATTGATTATTTTGATGTTACATATGAAAATATTATCTTTTGGCCATAGAATGGCCTGGAATCTTGTTAAAAGTCGGGGCTGGAGAGATAGCCTAGCGGTTAAGAGTGCCGACTGCTCTTACAGAGGACCCAGGTTCGATCCCCAGCACCCACATGGCGGCTGAGAACAGTCTGTAACTCCAATTCCAGGAGAACTCCAGTTCCAGGGGAATCCGACACCCTCTTCTGACCTCCGCGACACTGCATGACACAGGTGTACAGACCTGCATGCAGACAGCACATTCGTACACACAGAAAATAAATACAATTTAAAAAAATTAAAAAAAAAAAGTCAACCGACTTTGCATACGAGCGTGCAATTGCACCTGGGCTCTCTTCTCTCTTATTTGTATTTGTTCACTCTGTGTCAGTATCACAGTGGCTTCCTTAGTACAGAGCTTATGTCTAAGGAGCTATTCTTGAGAGTCTTCCCTACTTCCTATATTTCATCATAACAGGCTCATGTTTTCTTTTGCTGTCTTGAGCATGCAGAACATATTTATGACAGCTCTTTAATCCCTTCTGCTTAATTACATCATTTCTGTCATTTCTGTGTCTTTTCCTGTTGATTGATTTTTCTCTTGGGTGTGAGCTTTACACCACTCATTCTGTGCATGCATGGTGATTTTTAATTGGATAACACACCTAATGGCCTTTTCATTATTGGTTGCATATTAGTTTGATATTTCTTTAAATAGCACTTTAAATATACACTTGGGATTATCCAGATATTGTAAATCTTTTGAAGCATTTTGAAGTTTAGTTTGGGGACACAGTTAATGTAGGGCTAGGTGAGCTCTGATGCCCTCTGAGGATGTTACACCTTTCCTCTCCAGCAAATAAAGTAAAATATGTTCCAATCTCTGGTGAGCTCCAGGAGTTGTTCTGTTGACTGCATTTCAGTGACTCTTTTCTCTAACTTATACCTGGAAGTTAATTATTCAGCTTTGCTCTTTTAAGTGTTTTCCTATACCCAAAGCCTTGTTATATTGCTGTCCTTGTACTTATCAAGACAGAATATTATCTGTTGATTCAGAGAAAATCTAAACAGCCACAGATCTCTGCTTCCTGTTCAGCTCCATGGAGGTTCATATTTGCTACTTTGACTAGTTTTTTATAATGTTTACCTTCATTCCTCTAATTATACACATATAACATGTATGTACTTAAAACATTTCATTTATTTTTATGTATATGAGTGCTTTGTTTGCACACGTGTAAGTGCACCCATAGTCTGCAATGCTCGACAAGGCCAGAAGAGGGCATCAGCTCCCCTGGACCTGAAGTTACAGATGGTTGTTAGCCCTATGTGGGTGCTGGGAACCAAACCTGAGTCCTCTGCAAGAGCAGCCAGTGCTCTTAACTGCTGAGCTCTCTCTTCAGCTCCAAGTTCTCTTTTTATTTAAGCTTACCTAATACTTGGTAAATCATGCTATCTTAGTGATACTAATAGGTGTTCTTCAGCTCTGAGGGATATAATATTGTTTCTTTTACACTTTTTGTTCTGGATTCCTTGTTCTTCCTTGTTAGGTTGATTGTCTGTGTATCTCATTCTCCCCTCCCCCATTTTCTGCAGCTTTATGCTTTCATTTTGTTTCTGCTAAATTTTTCCACTTCATACTTTACAGTTTAAATTATTTTATTCTAGCATTCACCTTGTGATACTGTAAGAGTTCTTTATTTTGTTTGCTTGTTGATACTTTGAATTCTTTTCTAGTTTAAGGATTAAGATATTTCTTTTCTCAAAAAATATTTTTCTCTAAAGATGCTAATCAAAGTAAGATGTCCATAATCTACCTGCTTCCCTGTATGTTTTTCCTTCTTGGATTTCTAGTCTTGATTGTTCATTTATATCTGTGGTTGATTTCTAAAGGATGCTGAAAGTTTTGGACTACGGATGGGCAAACTTCTGACCACCATGCCCATTTTCACACACATGTGCACACATACTTATGCATATATACACAAATTTTTAAGAAAATAAAAATTTTAAAATAATGCTTTTATTAATTCTTTGGAGTATTCTGTACAATGCATTTTGATCATAGTCACCTCTCTACTCTGACATCCCTACCACTCAACTTCATGTCCTCTTTTTCCTTAATCCCTTTAAGTCCCATTTGTGTAGCCCAAATGCTCCTTGGTGTAGGGCTGTCCCCAGGAGCATGGCCAATTTACAATGGCCATATCCTTAAAGAAAACCGACTCTCTTTCTCCTAGCAGCTATCAATTGTCAATAGGTCATCAGCTAGAGTGGAGCTTTGTATGCCTACCCTCTCCACACTGGGATTTTATTTGGCTCAAACTTGTGCAGGTTTTGTGAATGATGTCACAATCTCCATGACTTCATATGTGCATCTTGTGTCTGAAAAGCACAGTTTCCTTGTAGTCACTACCACCTCTCGATCTTAAATCTTTCTTTCTCCTCTTCTATTATGATCTCCGAGCCTTAGAGGGAGGGAGAGCTGTGATAGGGACATCCCATTTAGAGCTGAGTATCTGCAGTCTCCTGTTTTCTGCATGTTGATCAGTTGTGGGTCTCTGTGTTAATTACTATTTACTGCAAGGAGAAGCTTCTCTGATGAGGGTTGAGAGATGCACTAATTGAGTGTCTAATGATAAGTCATTGGGAGTTGAATTAATACTGTGTCCATTTAGTAGAATACTAGTAGTAGGTTCTCCCCAAGGTTCTAGGACCTATCTAGAAACAGGTTCTTGACCCAGGTATGGGTTCCACTTCATGGAGTAGGCCTTAAAAAAGTGGTTACTCCCATTACATTCATGCCTCTATTGCACCAGTGGGCATAGTGTGCAAGGCCATGGGGCAGGTGAGTGTTCAAGGAAAGAGAGACAGAATGTAGTGATATAAAGTAGGAAAGGGGAATAATGGAACAGGAAGTGTCAAATGGGTGGGGAATGGGAGGGCAGAGTGGAGGAGGGAGTATGGGGAGAGAGAACTAACTCTAAAGGCCTCTTGAAAGAGTCGTATGGCATCTTATACTATAGAAGCTCCAGAAAATATATACATATACATGTAAAAGGGTTTAAATGGAGTTTTCCTATACAAGGGGACAATGTCTCTACTAGACACCACAGTTTACCAAATAAAAAGCTCAGTGCCAGGAATGGGTTCTCCCTTTGGGGGTTGGTGGCCAGTGGAGTCCCATCGATCCCCAGACATTACTGGCTACTGCCATTGCTCTTGGTTACCCTCTAGAAATTAATAATTAGACCCTGTTACTGAAGGTGTTACATACTGAGTCATAGCACATGGAGAAATCGAACCGGTACTTACTTTGAAGTTCCATTCCTACTGGCTAGCTTTCATAGGGCAGTGCATGCTACTGGAAAAGAATAGTAATCATCAGTATTTCAGTATTACGTATCTGTGAACTTGTGAGCCATAATAAAATATGCATTTTTCAAAAGGCAAAACATTGCAAAACTACAGTTTCCAATAACAAAATCCGCATAGTCACAGGTCATAGTCTGGAGATGATTATTTGAATTTCACTGGAAACATTTTTGATAAACAGACTACATAGAACCCAATTTCCTTGATGACAACATACAAAGTAATTATAAATAAAATGACATAGAAATTTCACCTTCCCAACTAAAGCTTTTTCTTCCTCTAGGTAAAATTTCCAACTTTCTCTTGTCTTTCAAACAAAAGACTGTATCAACAATCATTTTTTTTTAGCTTCCAGTTTAAATACCATTTTGCTTCATGACAAAAATGTTTCAACAGTAATTTTAAACAAGGCTAAATCAAAATATTTGGGGCTTATAACTTCCTGTTTATTTAGAGCCAAATGTTCTACTTAGAATGATGGCTCCCAAGGCCCACCGTCCCACAGCCAGTGTGGATTTCTGCTGGGCTTAGCTTTCGGGCTGTCTTCCTTCTTAGTGTAAGCTCTGAGTTTACAGAAGGATGACCTCATGTTTTCTGGTGAGAGCTTCTTCATGTTCCCATGTAACTGAAAATATCCATTTTCCCCTCACTTATGGTTTATAGTTTGTGATGGTGTAGAATTTTAAGCTTAAAATATAGAGGTTGTTTGTCTATTCACTTATGCACTGCTAATAATTGCTGATTTTATTTTCACTGCAATTAAAGCAAACAGGGTATGATTATTTATTTCAGAAATTACACTCTTCTTTATACAGCCAATGATAACTTTTTAAAATGTCATCTGGGAGGATGGAGAGATGGCTCAGCACTTAAGAGCACTGGATGGGGGGCTGGAAAGATGGCCTAGCGGTTAAGAGCGCCGACCACTCTTGCAGAGGACCCGGGTTCGATCCCCAGCACCCACATGGCGGCCGAGAACCGTCTGAAACTCCAATTCCAGGAGAACTCCAGTTCCAGGGGAATCCGAGACCCTCTTCTGACCTCCGCGGCATTGCACGACACGGGTGCACAAACCTGCATGCAGACAGTACATTGATACACATACAGAAATAAAAAAAAAAAAATTAAAAAAAAAAGAGCACTGGATGTTCTTTCAGAGGACCCGGGTTCAATTCCCAGTGCCCATATGGAAGCTAACAACTGTCTATAACTCTAGTTCCAGGAGATCTGATGCCCTCTTCTGTCCTCTTTGGGCATTGCATGACATGGGTGCACTTACACACTTAAAACATGCAGACAATATACTCATACACATAAAATAACAATAATAGAATAGTTTTAAATGCCATCTGGACACTTGAAAAGAAAGTGCATTTTCTATTATGAAAGTAATGAGCTGTGCAAATATCTATTACAGAAGTCTTTAAATTTATATAGTTCTGATTTCTTCTATTCTTCAGTGTGTGTATATGGAGCATGTATGTGTGTATGGTGTATATACACATGTGTGGGGTGGCGGTTTTACATGTGGAGGCCATAGGAGGACATTAGGTGTCCAGCTCTATCAGTCTCCACTTAATTCCTTCCATCAGGGTCTCTCACTGAACCCAGAGCTAGGCTGACAGTCAGCAAACCTCAGTGACCCCTCTGGCTCTGCCCCACAGAGCTGTAGTTACAGATATGACTGGCATTTAAAGAATATATTTGCTGGGAATCCAAACTCGGGTCCTCGTGCTTGTGCAAGGAGAATTCTCAGTCACTGAATCATTTCTCTCCAGGCCTCCAGATTGCTAATTTTCTTTATCTTTCTATTTGATTTATCAGGAAGTAGTTTCCAACGATCAATGTGTTTTCTGTTAGTCTTGACAATTCTTTTCTTATGAATTATTTAACACATTAATACTAATAGAATCGTTATTGAGAAATATACTCCATTACTATACAATGAGCTAATCTGCTCTCTTAAAAATGGTTCGACTTGAATTTTATTTCATTTTATATAAATGTTTTGAGACAACTTACATTTCGGTTTTCTTTAGTTGTACATACTTTTGATCATCTAAGTATTTTAAACATTTTTCAGATTGTTATGGGTAAGTTGTCTGAATATCACACATGAGTATAGCTTTTGCTTTATTTCCATCCCTTCCAATCCCTCTAACATCTCTCATGCCCTCCACTCCCTCTTAATTTCTTGCCCTCTTCTTTATTATTGTTATAACACACACACTCACATGCATACACACACACTCACACACATACACACATACAGACCCTGAGTCCATTCACTGTTGTTCTTCTGTACCTGTGTTTAGGGCTGCCCACTTGGAGTTAGATAACCTCTCAGGGAGCTAGTCCCTGAAGAAAACTGATTCTTCCTCCTTCAATGTCTATTGATTGCCTATAGCTCTTCAACTTCAGGTGGGACCCCCTTGAAATGTTCCCATCTAAATATATCAACTGATTTTTCATTATGCAGATCTTGTTAGAGTACTTTACTGTAGAGATTTAATTGGTACAGCTTCCCTGCATATAGTCTTTCTGTCTCTCTGTCTCTCTCTCTCTCTTTCTCTCTGTTTCTCTCTCTCTCTCTCTCTACACACACACACACACACACACACACACACATAATCAAAAAAGGGACAAGAAATTAAGAGGGTGTGGGGGACGTGGGAGGGGTGGGGGAGGGACTGCAGGGACTGGGAGGCATTAACTTGCACCAGGGGTCTTGTCCCTCTGGCTCTTACATTCTTTCTGCCCCATCCTCCAGGATGTTCCCTGAGCCTTAGGTATAGAGATTGCATTGCACATGGGTCATTTAGGGCTGAAAACCTCACAGACATTTATTCTATGCATTTGACCAGTTCTGGAACTTCATAATAATCGCCATCTATTGCCAAAGTAGCTTCTTTGATGAGTGGTGCGAGGTACACTTCTCAGGCTAGCTGGGAGATTTCTGGTTAGCATATTTCTCGCATAGCTCCAGAGCAGAAAGATCTGTGTCCTTTTTTTAAATCTCTGTTAGGTGTTGTTTAAAATGATATTTTAGCTATTATTGTCATAACCATATTATGCTCGTTACCTTATTTTATACTTTTTAAATGTCTTTAGTTGATCATGAATCTAACCACCGAGAATAAAGAGCCGCACATGATTATTATTTATGATGAGGAAATATTTACCTTTATTTGCTTTAAACTTCCCCTCTCCAATCACTAAATTTTTGTTGAATTTATAATTATAACCATTTGATCAGGTTAAAATATTGCTTTTAGTATGATACATACTAAAAGAGCCAATCGCCTCCCTTCAGCCAATATCCACTCACAACACCAGCTACCCAGATTGGTGGTCTGCAAAGTGGAGGCTTTTTCCAACCCACTGACCACCCGAATGAAAAGCAGGCCTACTTTGGCCTGTATGAGTGCAATAATTAATAAAAATAATGGCCGGGAATTCCGTGATGATGTTACTCTGAAATTCAAATTTACTCCTTGCCACAGCTTGCTTTTTTTAAACTCTTTTTTTTTTTAATGTGTATGAATGTGCTGTCTGCATGTAGGTTTGTGCACCCATGTCGTGCAAAGCTGTGGATCGGATTCCCCTGGAACTGGAGTTAAAGACGGTTCTCAGCCACCATGTGGGTGCTGGGGATGAAACCCGGGTCCTCTGCAAGAGCAATAGGTGCTCTTAACTGCTAGGCCATCTCTCCAGCCCCCACAGCTTGCTTTTATAAACCAAATGACGTCAGTTCCCAGAGTCAATCATAGGTTCCCCAATTCCAGGCCACTGCACACTGTTGCCCCACCCAGCATCATGCACCTAGGCCACTTTGCTTGCTCCTCCTTGGGGTGGGGTCAGAACCTCAGCCATGTGGTGCCCTGAGTCATGCTAGTTGGAAAGCTAGCCTGCAATTCAAGCTGGATTTCCCCACATCCCAAGTGCTGTGATTAAAGGCATGAACACACACAACACACACACACACACACACACACACACACACACATATATATAAATATATATATATATAAAGAGAGAGAGAGAGAGAGAGAGAGAGAGAGAGAGAGAGAGAGAGGGAGGGAGAGAGAGAGAGAGAGACCTGTGGATCTGTGTGCAGGTATCCATGGAGGGCGAAGGAGGGTGTTGGATCCCCCTGGAGCTCAGTTACAGGCAGTTGTGAGCCACCTGATGTGGGTGCCTCTGCCCCCTGAGTGCTAGGATTAAAGACATATACCAGCATGCCCAACTTCCTAGTTTCCTATTTAAAGAAAAATATATTAAGTATTTTAATTGTAAACTTGTGTATATCTGAGAATATTTTCAAATTCTAAATGTAAAGTCTTAGGTCAGAATTCTGATTTTGAAATGTTGTCATTCCTTGGATTTCTAGTATTTATTTATTTATTTATTTATTTATTTATTTTTGTCTTTTTGAGATAAGGTCTCCATTTAGTCCCAGCTGGCCTGGAGCTCACTATGTAGATCAGGCAGGTCTTGAACTCACAGAGATCCACCTGTCTCTGCCTCCCAAGTACTAGGATTAAAGGCATGTGCCACCACACCTGGCCAATATTTTTAGTTTTTAATATCAAGTTAAAGGTACAGTATTATTAGAGTATAAAATAAATAAAAAGTGTAAAACTACAGATACGTTTTAGTATTACAGATTTTGCTATGATTATTTGTTTGCAGATTTAAAGTTTCCAACAAAATTGGATTTATTTACTTTTTACAAAATCTATTTGATTCATAATGATTTTTTTAATTTTGTAATTGAACAGTCTTATCCTTAATCAAATTTTCTTTTTGTGTATATTTGATGGTTTATTCTTTTCATTTATTTCTTAGGCACTGATTAGATATCCTTTGTCAGCTATCCTTTCCACAAACTTTACTCTTGTTGATTTAACTTTTGTGTTTTTTTCTATTCATAGAGAGCTTTTTTTAGTCCTGCTTTCTATATCATAGATTTCATTTTTACTGGGTTAATTTTGACTTTTACTGTTGCCGGACTGCAGTAATATTAGATTTATTTCTGTTGACCAAAAGTGTATTTCTCATGTAGCTTTAGAAATACCTTTTCCAGGCCTCCTAACCCTTTCACTTTCATTTTAGTTGGCTGTCTTCTTTTCTCATTTCTTTTACACAGACATCATATATTTCTGAATTCTCCTGGAAGCTATTAAGTAGACTCTGTTGTAAATTGACTTGGTTTATTTTATTTTGTTTTGTTTTATTTTGACAGGGTTTCTCTGTCTAGCTTTGAACTGGATGGCTACAGACTCATAATCTTTCTGCCTCAACTCCTTTTTTATAATTTAATATTTTTTAAACTCTTTTGAGAATTCCATACATCATTTCCACCCCTCCATCTCTCCCTGCTCTAACTTCTCCCATGCCTTGACTCATTCTCAAGTTTATGGCCTGTTCTTCTATAATTATTATTGTTACACACACACACACAAAACAAACAAACAAACAAACAAAAAAACCTAGTGGGTCCATTTGGTGTTGCTCATGTGTAGATGTGTTTAGGGTTGGATAACCTATCAGGGACCTGGTCCCTGAAGAAAACTGATTCTCCATTGTGGTGGTTTGAATGAGAATGTCCCCCATAGGCTTCAAGTATTCAGACATTTTGTCCCCAGTTGGCGGCGTTTTGGGAGGTCTTACAAGGTGTAGCCATGCTGGGGGAAGTATGTCACTGGGGGAGGGCTTAGAGAGTTCAACAAGCCTTTCCAGTCTCCAGTTGCTCTCTCTCTGCTTCCACTATTCACAGGAAAATGTGAACCTCAGCTTTCTGCTCCAGCTCCTGTTGCCATGCCTCCCCACCAGTATGGACTCTAATTCCCTGGAACCATCAATAGTAAGCTCAAATACACTCTTCTTTTTATAAGTTCCCTTAGTCATGGTGGTTTTATTACAGCAATAGAAAAGTGACTAATACATCCATCTTTGATCAGTCATTGATTGCTTGTAGCTTTTCATCCAGGGCAGGGCCTTCTGAAGTGTGCTGTCAGCATCTGAGTTCTTGGATTATAGATATGGACCACCATGCCGGGAGTCTTGGCTTATTTGTTGTTAATTATTAGCAAAATTTAACTCTTCACACTTATTTTAAGGTTATTATTTTAGAACAAGAAGCCATCCGAAGTTCGAATTTGTACCCCAAATGTTATCCAAGGTTTGAATTTGTCCCCCAAATATAAAGTCTCCGTGGGTTCCCTCTTATTTTCTTGATAAATATGAGGTTCTAGTTGGTATAAGTATATATCACCAGGTCAGTGAATCAGTAGCCCAAAGAGAAGAAACTCAAGAGCATGGGATTAATCCAGGAACTGTGTTTTCTTTTTCATTCTTTGCTGATAATTATTGTGGTGTCTTAATATTTAAATTTGCCTGTCTTCTATTTCCAATTACGTGTCTGGAGTGCCATAGTATTTACTACCCAAGTCAGAATAATTTTGAGAATGAGAGAGGATTCCTTACTAGTAAGCTAGCAGAACTGATCCAAAGTGAGACTATTGTCAACTGGAGCAGGCGTTCTTCCTCCATGCACCCTGCCATTGCTGTCAGCTTCCAATCCTTCAAACCAGGAACTCTGGGTAGGGCTCTACGGAGCTGCTCCATACTAACATATGTGTACGAATCTGGTGACAATTTCCAGTTACTACCACCAATTACACCATTCATTGAGTACTTACTATAATGATACTAAAATGATTGCATGGTTCCACAGGAAAATTTACATCTACATATACATTGTGAACAGTTTTCCTTGGTTTTCCCAAAAATTCTAGCACTCATGTCTCAATTTTGAGATACAATGATGTTCTTGGAAAACATAAGAAAAAACTGGCTTGTGTACTTAATCTTTTCTTTCCTCTCATGCCACTTCTTTGGTGACTTCATATGTATATCTCTTGCTTTCAGATACTGGTAAATTCTTTGAGAGGGAAAATTTGTCTCCTAAGCCTTTGGCAACTCTTCTAGTTTCCATAGTGGAGCCTGCACAGTTTCTGCTACATGCTCAATCTTTCTGAATGTTATCAGCAATCCATCTGTGTGAATGGGTTTTCTGACAATCACCATTTTTGATACTTCATTATTTGGCTTCTCATTAGCACTCAGCTTCTGATCTAATGTTGCTGTTATAGTTGGCTTTTAATTTCACATTTCTTCTTTAGAAAAAGACTGAACAACTGTCTGTGGCTGTATGTTTTTCCTCGCTTAAAGAAGAGTAAAACTTTAAGTGTTCTAAGGCAGATTCTAAAATCCGAAAAGACTGTTTATGATGACACAATGTCTGAAAATGGGATTCAATCTTGAAGAGTCAAGTCACAGGTTGAGAAGAGCTTGTTGGTCCAACGAGTGTCTGGACACTCATTGCCTTGCCTCACACCTGGTCTCTCTTCCTTCCCTTCTGTCTTTGAATTATACGATTATTCTTTCATTATGACTGACAGGTTTTTACTTCAAAAGGAAGTTTGAAGATTTTAGCCATATCTGCATGTGAAGAAAATGTAGCATGTGGTTTGTGTATGGAACAATTGAAAGTAGCATCTTAACAGAGTGCTTACAACTAAATGCAACTTTTAAAAGTATTTTATTTTTATTTATTTGTATGAGTATATTGCCTGCATGTATGTCAGTCCACCCGTGTTGTGTGCATCCGTGTTGTGTAATGCCAGTGGAGATCAGAAGAGGGTGTTGGAGCCGCAGGAACTGGAGTTACGGATGGGTGTTAGCAGCCATGTGGGTTCTGGGAATTAAACCTGGGTCCTCTTCAAGAGCAGCCCGTGCTCTTAACCACTGAGCCCTCTCTCTGGCCCCATTAAATACAACTTTTAAAATATAGAGTCACTTTAGTCTAATGAATTCACAAACAAAAAAAAAAATCAAAGATGCACTTTAAAATAAAAATTTTAAACTGCATGCACACGCATACACATAAATAAATTTATAAATATTTATAAATAAAATTAATTTATAAGGCACACACATGAACACCTGCTGCTGCTCTTGGTGGTCATCCCATGGTCCTGGCATCTCCAAAAAGCTGGAGTTGCCACTGAAACTGAGGCAGCACCTTCACCAATGGTCTCTTCTGACCTCTCCTGGTGCAAAGCCTCAGCTTCTCTCCATGACCCTTGCAATCCTGGGGTCTCCACAGCAACCGAGGTGCACTTCCACCAATGGTCTTTCCTGACCTCTCACAGTGCCAAGCCTCGGCTGCTCAGTGACCCACTCAAATTTCAACACCAGAACCATATAGGAGACTCTTACACACTACCAAGTCCTGCTTCTTGCTTGACATGGAGGCTCGGGCCCCTTCTGGAAAATAGCTTCTCTGTGCTGACCATGAAGAAATTCTTCCCAGAAGATTTCACCACAGTGATGCTGGTCTCTTGTTACTTACAGCTGACTTTTCAGCCCCAGCTAACCAGCATCAATTGTCCCAGTACAACAAAGATTTCACTTCAGGTTCTGGTCTCTTGTTATTTAAAGCTGATTCTTCAGCCCCAGCTGACCAGAACCCACAGATTAAACAGTCCTGATGATCTCTGCTTCCCTTTGAAACTAGAAACTTCACAAGCCAGACCTCTGTCTTCTACAACTCCTTCAGCAAACTGCTCCAAGCTCCACAGCAACAATCTTTAGGCATTCAATGATCTTCCCAGCCCAAAGTTCCAAATACTTCCACAATCCTTCCCCCAAACACCAAGGTCAGGTCTGTCACAGCAATACCCCACTCTCTGGTACCAATTTCTGTTCTAGTTTGTCTTCCATTGCTGTGACAAAACACTCTGACCGACACCAACTTGGGGAGGAAAAGGTTTATTCAGCTTACATCTCCTGGGTCACACAGTTCATCACTTAGGGAGCCCAAGGCAGGAACTCAGGGCAGGAACCTGAAGGCAGGAGCTGAAGCACAGGCCATGGAGGAATGCTGTTCACTGGCTTGCTCCCCTAGCTCATGATCAGCCTGCCTTCTTATACCGTACACAACCACCTGCCCAGGGTGGCACCACTTATTGTGAGCTGGGCCCTCCCACACTGCTCGACCATCAAGACAATACTCCACAGATGTGGCCACAGGCCAATCCAATGGAGCCAATTCCCCAATTGATGTTCTCTTAACCCAGGTGTGTCAAGTCGACACTAAAGCTATCCAGCACAGTAACCTACAAAATATTCAAGATCCCTGGTTTAGCAACCATCTACTCAGTTAAATTCCACTACCATTTTGGACTGGATAAACTGATAAAAGTTCATCGGACAATGTGTCATTATTTATCTTTAGACAAGAGGAGAAATGAAAAATGATCAGCATTTCTCTTACAGCTTTTGAGTTCTTCCAAGACAGTACATAAACTAAAATTCTTAGCATTATTTTTACTGTTTAATTGGTACAAAGCACGCCTGGGTAATGATCTATGATTATTATGAATTCCTTAATTTGAACTGAATTTTAATTATGAATTTGAGTAGACCTAACCATAATGTTTATTGAACTTTTAAGAAACATTTCCTCCCTAAACTTTCCTTATTTTAAATTCAACTCATTCTACAATTTTTCTCATTCATAAAATATCACATTTAATTTTAAGATGTCCTTTGAGAGCTGGCTGCGGTGGCCCATGCCTTTAATCCCAGCACTTGGGATTAAATCTCTATGAGACCAAGGCCATCCTGGTCTACATAGCAAGTTCAGTGCCAGCTGGGATTACATGGAGACTCTGACTTTAAGAAAAAGTCCTTTGATGAAAACAAACAAACAAACAAACAAACAAAAAGTTTAACTTAATTGGTAAATCTCAATTGCATGTTTCTTCTTAGGTGCATTCTGGACCTTTTAAGATACATTATATATTATCTAGATGTCATTTTCTGAAAAAATAAGTTAATAATGATATACTATATGCAAGGTTTTGTTCAGTTACATAAACCTGATTATGTAAACAGTGAACAACAGAAGGGACCCTATCTCAAACAAGATGGGGTGGGGATGAACACGGGGGCTTGTCCTCTGACCTCCATATGTATACCCTGCCTCACATGCCTGCACTTCAAGACATACAGAAATATACATCGTACACATTAAAAATAGAATTGTGTTTCCATACACATATAACAACAATGTTTTCTTTTTGGCTCTGGGCAGAGTAGTTGCCACGTAAGTCCAAAGTGTATATAATTTCCAGAGTCGTGTTTAAATGACTCTACTTCAATACTATAGCTTATTCTGGCATAGCTATTAAATATGGGAGACTAATCAATTTCATCCCATGGTCCTTCCCCCAGCAGCACACTGTGGCACTCAGCAGATGTTCTAAGTGTTTGTTTAATGAGTACATGGATAAAGAAGCCATGAGTGGAGAACACTTTTTCCAAGTTCTGGGGGGAGTGGCTGCTGTTTGACCTATTTTCCTTCTGCAGAGGCATCAACAGCTCCGCTTTGCTCTGCCTCTGCGAGCGCTTCCTTTTGCCACAGTGATGTCTTGTTTCCACACACTTTGCCTCAGTGACCTATCTCATGAAGCTCACCCAGCCGAAGGAATTCTGGTCCAGCCTCTAGAAGCAGTGTCCAAAGAAGCATTGTTTGTGTGTGTCCTAAAGATGGAAATGATTATCATAAAAGCCTTAAGCACAATTCTGTCAGGCATTCTCTCCAGATCCTGCCCCTTTAGCAAGCCATCCTGTTTTGCATTACAAAATCACATTATGTTCTCCAGCGACTCTGGGGCTGTTTGGTGTTGGTCATGGATTTGTGAGAGATTGGGGTCAAAGTCAGCAATGTTTACAAACATGGGAAGAATGTCAGCAAGATATGGCCAAATCCAAGTATGAGCTTTATGATTTTCTAAGTGGCTAGTCATTTGACTTATAAACACAAGGCACAGCTCCTGGCTACACAAGGTGTTCCCTGCACTCAGAGCCTGAAATTGTGTAACCAAATAAAATCATTCATCTGCACAACAGCTGGCACATTTGCCCTCTCCTGATGCCAGAGTCTTTGCCTAATACCTGGGACAGTTCTCTGTGAACTGAAGTTTAAAAGGAACCACAGGAGCCTGAAGCATTTATGAGCTCATAATGAATTAGGAGCCTGGAAATAAGTGCGAACCATTTGAATGAGGCTAGTGGAGTGTTCACGCAGCCTCAGCCTTGTAGTGAACCAGCAGGAAAAAGCAGACACTGACTTCACAAGCAGATGGTAACACTCTGGTTTCCTATCCCGGGCACAATGAACAGGTAGACGTCACCATTGTTCCTTTCTTCGGGATAGACATCGCCCATGATTCTGTGGCAATTACCACTTTTCAGTTGAAGCAGGATCGAGTGGCACAAGAAAAAGTGATATTCTTGCTGGGGCAGGGTGGGGGGGTGGAGGGGAGAGAGAGAGGAGAGAGAAAGTGTCTTCTCTTTTAGTGGCTCTGTGGGGATTCGTGACTATGTAACTTAGTATACCCTCAAAGAAGCAAGATGCCCTTCACAATAGTTTTATGGAGACCACTTAAGCAGAGTTCTTTGGAATCTGGAAGGGAAGTCTGAGGAGGGATCTCCATTATATTGCATGCTGCTGACTCTCTTCCACAAAAAGAATAAAATGTAATTGTTTTGGCATTATGGAACTGAATGGAGAGTAGTGTGACTGTAATTCAACCTATGTAGTGTCTCTAAATCATTCAGCTAAGATTCCCATTGGGCAGAGGGCTGACACACATGTGACCCCAAAAGAAAAGTTTTTGGAGCAGATCACATCCTTAAAGGGGTCCTGAGACTTAGGTCCAAGTTGGAGCCCAAGTTTTCTGCCTTGAAACTCAGGAATAAACATCCCATTGTTGGATGTGTTGTTGAATCTCCTCTCAATCTTCCTTAAAGATTGTCTTAGTGTTCTCTGTATCCCACTTAAACCCATTTCAGAGTGTTTCCCACAACTGCATCTAATGGGGAGCAGAGGGAGAACAACGAAGACCTGAAAGGAAGGAAAACCTAGCAGCTGTAACCTGGCTAAGGGCGAATCCAGTGCGAAGGGTGTAGCAATTACACTCTACCTTGTCCATGGGGATTTCTGTATCTCTTTGATTTAAGCTCAAAGGGGGTGGGGATCAAAGAATGGCATAAAATCACTTCAGGCAAAAGTTTCCTATTTAGGGAGGAAGAGACCAGATCAACATGCACTTCAAAAAGTCATTTCTGGGCCGGCAGAGCTATGATAGCATCCAAGTCAAAGATCATCCAGAGTACACAGAGGACTCGGGGAACAAGGCTTGATTTTATGGGGTCTTGGAGGGAATGCTATAGAGAAATGATTGGTGAGATTTTGGGAGGGAAAGGAGTTACTGCTGTATGACTTAACTCTACAGAGTTCACACTCTTCTCTCTTTCTCTTGGAGGGTTGCACAACTTTCAGTGGCCTCTCTGGGCACAGACCATGTGGGTCTCATGCCTTTCCTTCCCAGCCTCACTTCCCCAAAGCCCTAAGGACCCAGCATTTTCAAATAGAAAAAAATGAATGGAAATGTAACAACATGTCTATGGAGATACCTTGGTAATGGGAACAGAAACTCAATCTAATGGGAGAAAGGTTGAGGATAACTGTGTATGAAGCAAAATTCTTAAGGGAGAGACTCAATTTAGAAATGGGAGATGGACAAAATGGCCTTAAAGTGACTGAGGAGTCACATATTTAAGTTGCATTTTAGTTATTTTTAATGGCTTGGGGTTTGAAAAATGTTTGGTATTTGTAAATCATGGTTTGAATTCTAAACTTTTTTCAAGTCACTTTTTACTATGCTATATATTGGATTCGGAAAGCGGGAAGATTATATTTCACACACCCGGGTATCTGAAATAACTGTGGTGGGCGAAGCTGATGGTTTGCAATCCCCAAGGAACTATATTTGAGAATTTTTCTCTTCCTAGTTATTACAACCAATTTTCCCATCAAATCCTATAGAACTGTTTTGAACCTCTCTTGCACTCTGATGGCAGAAATGTATTTTAACTCATTCACACCAGTGCTAATCTTCTTGGTGATTTATGAGGTCTTTCAAGCTTTAATTCTCTGTCTGTCAGGAGTCTTCCTTGGTAGTGAGTTGACAGTTTGAATTAGTGTTTAGTCATGGCTTTCATAATGTCAGTTTTGTTTTGTCTCAGGAGCCTTTTGGAATTCCTTCCATTGTACCTCAAGTGACTCATGGCAATAAATGACTCCTCTTTTCTTTTGTTCTTAATCAAGGAAGAATGGAATGAACCATATAATGTTTGTAAAAGAGCAACCTTAATTAGTTCTCAGTTGTATCCAGAGATGCTTGTCTTGTCTCTTTAGCATATAAATGTAGGAAGTGATACGTTCAGGTGAATAAATACCAGTTTCCTAAAAGTCTCCTTTGGTTCTCTTCCATAAAAATGAAACACAATTGCATCAGAAACCTTTTAAAGCTGTCTCCTCAGAGTGGCAGGGGAGACACCCCAGATAGCTTCCAAGACTGTGTATTTGCTTCAAGTTCTGGGCTGGCCTTTTGAAATAAAATACTAAACCACCAAATGAAAGGTCTCCTGTAAGGGGTTTCCCTGTTCGCCCTAAGTCTTTCCTATCCTTTGGGGAATGGCACTAACATACGCCCAAGGCTAAGGATTCCTTGTCTGCCAATTGCCAGCTGCTTCCTCAGCATTTCAAATGGAAAAGTAAATTCCAGATCCTCAAGGGTCCAAGCTTGCTTACTCTCAACAACGATTGGCTTACTAAGAAAAATGGTGAAAGAAAGTAAAAAATTCCTTTTCAGAAAAACCCTCAAGTATTCTTGAACATCAAACAACTATTACGACACAGTCCTTTGATGAGTTCAGTGTAAATGAATCAGAAACATATGGATAGTGTTTATGCTCAAATGCACATGCGTTTAAAAATTTCGAGAGAAATTAGCTTAGTGAGCTCTCTCTGGGTCATTTCCAGAATTTGAGAATTTGGAAAATCACTTCTCATGAGTAAAGATGTGGAAGAAATGGTTGAGCACTTCCTGAACTGAAAAATGGGCACGATCAGCTGCCCAGTCTGTGCTGTGTATCATCAACACGGTAGCCGAGGGCACACATGTGGGAGAGCTCCAAGCCAGGAATGGAATGGCTGGGGCTGCTGTGGGAGGGAGTTTCTGTTATCTCATTTCCTGCTGTGCAGAACCTGCACAGCTAATCACTGCATTAATATAGTCATCCAGACCTTTATAAGTCACAGTCTGTTCTTAGGAGAACGTAATCTACTTGTCTTGTAGCCTCCTTTGGTAACTACTGCTTTCCTTTCACATTAAGGAGAGTGGAAGCCACCAACCATAGATGCAAAAAGCAGGCACTTATACTCTCTCTGATGGTATCCACGAAATATGTGTGATGGCAGAGAACATTCCCATTTGGTATAATGGGACCCAAGGGCTTCAACATTTCTCAGTGTTAGATGAACTCCAAAATATGCCATTTTGAATTACCTCCTTTTGGCCCAAATGTATGCAATCACTTATTGAAAAAGAAGAGGCAAATGATAGACTACTATGTCTTCATATAAAGTTTCATTCTTTTTTTTTTTTTTTTTTTTTTTTTTTTTTTTTTGTCTTGTTCAAGACAGGTCTCCCTGTAGTCCCTAACTGTCCTGGAACTCACTCTCTGTAGACCAGGCCGCCTTGAATCACAAAAGATCCACCTGCCTCTGTCTCCTGAGTGCTAGGATTAAAGGTGTGTGCCACCACGCCCGGCTCTAGCTTCATTCTTGTTGCTGTGATAAATACTTTGGGAAAAGGCAATTAGGGGATAAAGGAGTTTATTTTATCTACCAGTTCCAGGTTACAGTGCATCATAGCAGAGAAATCCTAATGGCTGGAGCTTGAAGTACTTAGTCACATCCACAATCAAAAGCAGAGCGAAAATAAATGCACTCAGCTAGCTTTCCTACTTTTTCTTAGTCCAGCACCCCAAACTAGGGGTGGTGTGCTGTCCTCTTTCAGGCTGAGTCTTCTCACATCAATTAAAACCATCTAGGTGATCCCCCACAGATGTGCCCACAAGCCAACCTAATCTGGGCAATCCATTATTAAGACTCTCTTTCCATGTGATTCTAAGTTGTATCAAGCTGACAAAATGAACCATCACAATAGGTCAGATTTTTTTCCCTTTTTTATTGATGTTTTGTGTATTTCATACATCATTTTTCAGTTCAGTTTAGACATATTTCCCTTTCCCTCCCCTCTACTCCACTGCAGTTCACACATTCTGCCATACATGTCCTGCATCTTTCCTCGTCTTTTTAAAGTTTTTCTCTGAAAAGGTTTTATTTGTTTGGGGCAGGATTCACTGTTCAATTCAGTTCTTTGACCCATCCTTGTTGGTTGTTGTTCCTCCCATTTGTATTGCTCCAAAATATGCGCTATATAAATAATTGAATATAATTGGGTGTGTGTGACACATGTCTTTATCCTAGGCACTTGGGAGGCAGAGGCAGGTGGATCTTTGTGAGTTCAAGGCCATCTGGTCTACAGAGTGAGTTTCCAGGGCAGCTGGGGGCACAGGGAGACCCCGTCTCAAAAGACAAAAAAAAAAAAAAAAAAGTAATATATGTACCAGAATTATGTCCTCCAGGAATAAATTGTATGTTAGTTCCAAAAATATGTTTAGGAATTCACATTTTCCCCTTTAATTTTATATTACTCTAAAATATGAATACATACCTTACACTCATATACAGTAATTACAATGTCTGAAAATAGTAAGTTAATTTTAGAGCCCATTATAACATTATAATGGCACAGTTGCTTTCAGATAGAAAGAAATATAACATTAACGTTGCTCAGCTTGCCTTTTAGTTGGGGGATTTGGTGCTAGCATCCACAAATGAGGGAAACCATTCCCCATTTGTTTTTCTGGGACTGTGTTACCTCACTGAGCATAATGGCTTCGAGATCCATCCATTTACCTGCAAAGTTCTTGGTGTCATCTTTCTTTACTGCTGCATAGAAATCCATTGTGTAGATGTACCACACTTTTGTTATCCACTTGTCAGTTGAGGGGCATTTGGGTTGGTTCCAGCTCTTTGCTATTGTGAAGAGAGCTGCAATAAACAGATGTGCATGTATCTTTGTGATAGGATGAGTCTTATGGGTATATACCCGGGAGTGGTATGGCTGGGTCAGGTGGTAGGCTCATTTTGAGTCTTTTAAGGGTTCTCCACACTGCTTTCCATAGTGGTTGTATGCAAATTTACATTCCCACCAGCAGTGGATGAGTGTTCCCCTTTCCCTACAACCTCTCCAGCATTTGGTATCTTTTGTTTTCTTGATCTTAGCCAGTCTTATCATAGTGAGATGATATCTTAGAGTGGTTTTAATTTGCATTTCCTTAGTTATTAATGATGTTGAACACTTTTTAAAATGTTTCTCAGCCATCTTTACTTCCTCACTAGTGAAGTCTCTGTTCAGCTCTTTACTCCATCTTTTGCGTGAGTCATTTGTTTTCTTACTTCTTTGTTTTTTGAGTAGTTTATATATTCTGGATGTTAATGCTCTGTCAGATGTATCACTGGTGAAGGTTCGCTCCCACTCTGTGGGTTTTCTCTTCACTTCCTTGATTGTTTCTTTCACTGTATAGAAGCTTTTGAGTTTAATGAGGTCCCACTTGTCAATTGCTGACCTTTTTTCCTGCACAGCTGCTATTTGATTTAGAAAGTCTTTTCCTCCAACTATGTCATGTAGGTTGCTACCAATATTTTCTTCTATCACCTTCAGAGATTCAGGTTTCACATTGAGGTCTTTGATCCATTTGGAGTTGATTTTTTTACAGCATGAGGTATAGGGGTTTAATTTTGTTCTACAAATGGTGATCAAGTTTTGCCAGCACCATTTCCTCCATTGAGCTTTTTTGGCCCCTTTGTCAAATATGAGTTGTCTGAAATTGTATGAGCTCAAGTTTGGATCTTTAATTTTGTTCCATTGGTCAACAGGTCTGTTTTTGTGCCAGTACCAAGCTGTTTTTATGACTATAGCCCTGTAATATAGCTTGGAGTCTGGTAAGGTATTTCCTCTTGTATTGCATTTTTTACTCAGGGTTGCTTTAAATGTTTGGGGTCTTTGGTTTTTCCATATGAATTTAAGGATTTTTTTCCAAGTCTGCAAAGAAACTCATGGGGATTTTAATTGAGATTGCATTGAATCTGTAAATTAATTTGGGTAGAATGGGCATTTTTACTAAATTAATTTTTCCAATCCATGAGCACAGGAGGTTTTTTATCTTTTGATGTCATCTTTAATTTCCTTCTTTAAGGATTTAAAATTTTTGTTGTAGATATCTTTGGTGTTTTTGGTTAGGTTTGTTTCCAGGTTTTTTTTTTTTTTTTGAGGCTATTGTGAGTGGGAAGGTCTCCTTATATTCCTTCTCCAGTTGCTTGTTGATGTAAAGAAAGCCTACTAGGTTAATTTTGTATCCTGCCACTTTCCTGAAACTCTTAATGGTTTCTTGGAGTTTTCTGGTGGATTTTTTAGCTTCCCTCAGGTAAACTATCATATCATCTGCAAACAGGGATAGTTTGACTTCCTCTTTTTCAGTTAGTACTCCTTTAATTTCCCTTTCTTGCCTTATTGCCCTAGCAAGCATTTCAAGCACTATATTGAAGAAGAGTGCCAATAGTGGGCAGCCTTACTGGGTTCCTGCTTTTAAGGGGAATACTTCTAATTTTTCTCCATTCAGGATGATGTTGGTTATGGGTTCGTTATATGTGGCTTTGATTATATTGAGGAATGTTCCCTCCAAACCAATTCCCTCTAGGACTTTAAGCATGGAGGGATGCTGGATCTTGTCAAAAGCTTTTTCTGCATCAATTGAGATGACTATGTAATTTCTTTCAGTCCATTTATGTGCTTTATGATGTTTATTGATTTACATATGTTGAACCATCCCTGCATCTCTGCATCTCTGGTATGAATCCAATTTGGTCATGATGGATGATCTTTTTGATGTGGATTTATATGTGATTTGCAAGTATTTTGTTGAGAATTTTTGCATCTATGTTCATTAGAGAGATGGGTCTATAGTTTTCGTTTTTGGTTGTATCTTTGCCTAGTTTGGGTAGTAGAGTGATGCTGGCTTCATAGGAGGAATTTGGGAGAGTTCCTTCTGTTTGTATCCTTCTGAACAGTTTGAGTAGTAATGGTTGTAAGACCTCTTTAAATTTTTATAGAATTCTGCTGTGAAACCATCTGGGCCTGGCCTTTTTTTAGTTGGGAGCTTTTATTTTTTAATTATATCTTCAATTTCCTCAAATATTATGGGTCTGTTTAAGCTGTCAATCTCTTCTTAGTTAAGCTTTATTGAGTCCCTGGTTTTCAGACATTCATCTGATCTCTTAGGTTTCAAACTTCATAGAGTATAGGTTTTTGAAGTATTCTTGTACAATTGTCTGGACCTTTTCTTTATCTGTTGTGATGTTTCCCTTTTCATCACGAATACTTTTACTTTGGAATTGCTCTTTCTTTCTTTTGATTAACTAGGCTAGAGGTCTATCTTGTTTATCTTTTCAAAGAACCAGCTTTTGGATTCATCAATGTTTTTGTATTGTTTTCTTTGTTCAAACATAGCTTTATGGGATGCTATGTTGCTGTTCTGCCTTCAGCTCAGCGTGTGACTTTGGGAATGTACCACATCTATCTGTGTGTCAATGTTTTTAGAAGACAATAATACAAACTAATAAATGGAGCACTCAACAAGCCTCATGAAAGATGCTAAGTCATATTATAATCTGCTCATGAAGCCTATGGCTAATAGTCCTGTTGCCTGATGGATATATGTGGAATTTTCATCTCTTAATTTTCCTTTATAGTTTATTACTCTGATCATTGTGAGGCATCCGCCTTGTACTATTGGGTGCAGCAGTGAGAACACTGACTGTTTGTGAAGCAGGGCAGAGAGTGGGGCAATCATAAAGTCCCTGAGGATACTGTATTTTCAATGTTGTCATGAAAAAGAAAAGGAGCATTTCATCCTACAGGGCCAATATAACCAAACATCAAATATTTAGAATGAACTAATAGATTAAATGTTTTCATTTTGATCTGCTTGAAGCTTATGGAATAGCCTGCTCCAAGAGTATGCTAGATTGCTTTGAGAGTTAAGGTCCTCACTCATTTGGGGCTGGCTTCATACAAAAGAAGTAAAAAAATCTCAAGATATTTAACCTCTAGAGACATGAGTTTTGTACAATGGTGAAAGAATTGAAATAGAAGAAAAAGGAGAGAATGTAGACTAGAAGTCTCCTGCAATAGTCTACCACAGGTTCAGACATGCTGGTCCATGTGATATCCCCAAGAAGAAGTTGTTCATTGGAATAAATGGGTGATAAAATATTAATATTAGCCGTAGCTCCACCCTCACTCAGCCTACTTTTGTCTTCGATATAAAAAGTTCACCTCTTACTCTTGGTACCATAGAAACAATATTGAACAGGGCCATAGGCTTTCTTTTTCTGCCTTTCCCCTAGGTCATGGAAAATGTACTTAAAGACTATCACTTTGAAAGGTGCCACATGATTATCCTGACTCCAGACAGGTGAGGCTTAGGTCTGTTCATCATGCTGTGATTTTACACCCTGAATACCACCCAACTGATGGGTCTATTAATTCTTTAAATCTCCAGAATCTGGCACTATTTAGTCCTTAATAATGGAATCGAGTGGGTGCATTTGATCAGGGTAAAGAGAAGAAGGCATCTAGGCAATCAGCATGCACCACCAACTGGAGGGTATGGGTTTCAAGCAGCCAAGATGCCAATACAAAATATCAGCACCCTGCAAGAGGACAAACTCTACCATTGCCCCTGAGCTCACTGTCATATTAGGGAACACATAAATAGCCAGGGCATGCCAGTGTATGAAAATACCATTTGGTTTAATTTTATTTTAGTGGAATTAAAAGATATGCATTCCTTTCTTGACAAGCAGTATGCTGTGATGACAGACCACTCAGTTTGGGCCTCTGAACTTAATTCATGCAGCTCCTTCTGTCTGGAGCTCTGGATCCTTAACCATGCAATGTGAGGAGACATGAACTCTAGTTCTCCAACTCTGTGTTAGTATCCAAGTTGGGTTAAGCTAAATGTTAATAATTTATGACATCAACATTTCTACACCAGTGTTTCATTAGCATAGGAAGTGTGTACATTACGTTTGATGTAGTCTCTACTTTTTGAAACCCATCTATCTATCTATCTATCTATCTATCTATCTATCTATCTATCAAATATATGTATATGTATATATATATTAGATATATATATATGCATATATATATTAGATATATATACATATATTAGATAGATAGATAGATAGATAGATAGATAGATAGATAGATAGTGTGCTGGATAGCTATAGTGTCAACTTGACACACCTGGGTTGAGGGAACCTCAATTGGAGAATTGGCTCCATTGGATTGGCCTGTGGCCACGTCTGTGGAATATTGTCTTGATTGTCAGACAATGTGGGAGGGCCCAGCCCACAATGAGTAGTGCCACCCTGGGCAGGTTGTTGTATATGGTATAAGAAGGCAGGCTGGGCATGAGCCAGGGGAGCAAGCCAGTGAACAGCATTCCTCCATGGCCTGTGCTTCAGCTCCTGCCTCCAGGATCCTGCCCTGAGTTCCTGCCTTGGGCTCCCTAAGTGATGAACTGTGACCCAGGAGATGTAAGCTGAATAAACTCTTTCCTCCCCAAGTTGGTGTCAGTCAGAGTGTTTTGTCACAGCAATGGAAGAGAAACTAGAATAGAAATTGGTACCAGAGAGTGGGGTATTGCTGTGACAGACCTGACCTTAGTGTTTTGGGGAAGGATTGTGGAAGCGTTTGGAACTTTGGGCTAGAAAAATCATTGAATGCCTAAAGATCGTTGCTGTGAAACTTGGAACAGTTTTGCTGAAAGAGTTGTAGATGATGGAAGCCTGGCTTGTGAAGTTTCAAAAGGAAGCACAAATCATCAGGACTGTTTAATCTGAGGGTTCTGGTTAGCTGGGGCTGAAGAATCAGCTGTAAGTAACAAGAGACCAGCATCACTGTGGTGAAATCTTCTGGGAAGAATTTCTTCAGGGTAAGCACACAGAGCTATGTTCCAGAAGGGGCCTGAGCCTTCATGTCAAGCCAGAAGCAGGACTTGGTAGTGTGTAAGAGTCTCCTATATGGTTCTGGTGTTGAAAGCATGAAGGGGTCACAGAGAGCAGCTGAGGCCTGGGCACTATGAGAGGCCAGGAAAGGCCACTGGTCAGAGTGCGGCCTTGGTTGCAGTGAAGACCCCAGGATTCCAGGCGTCAGGAAGAGAAACTGGGGCTATACATCAGGAGAGGTCAGAAGCAACCTCAGTTTCAGTGGCAACCCCAGCTTTTTGGAGATGCCGGGACCGTGGGACGACCACCAAGAGCAGCAGCAGGTGTAGAATGGAGTCGGCCTGGGCCTGGGAGATGAGCTGTGTGTGCCACAGATGGTAGAGTCAGAGAAGGGGAGCTGCCAAAACCCTTTTGGAGCCCAGAAGATTGTGAGTGAATCCCAGGTGTCCAGCCTTGAGCTACTTGCTGGACTTAGGTTTTGTTTGAGTGTGCCTGATTCTTTCCTTTGAAATAAGACAGTACTTGTTTTGGATTTTACAGCAGCCCACAGTTAAGAGACTTAATAGACTGTGAACTTTTAAGTGTTTGGACATTTTAAGGACTGTGGGGCTTTTAAGGTTGTACTGTCTTAGGTTGTGATTAATGTTAACATCATACTTTGGGGATAAGAACTGGAAAGGTGGTGGTTTACTAGTGATGTGTTTTGTGTGTCAAGTTGACAAGGGGCCAATTGTGCTGGATAGCTTTAGTGTCAACTTGACACGCCTGGGTTGAGGGAACCTCAATTGGGGAATTGGCTCCATTGGATTGGCCTGTGGCCATGTCTGTAGAGTATTGTCTTGATTGTCAGGCAATGTGGGAGGGCCCAGCCCACAATGAGTAGTGCCATCCTGGGCAGGTTGTTGTGTATGGTATAAGAAGGCAGGCTGGGTATGAGCCAGGGGAGCAAGCCAGTGAACAGCATTCCTCCATGGCCTGTGCTTCAGCTCCTGTCTCCAGGTTCCTGCCCTGAGTTCCTTCCTTGGGCTCCCTGAGTGATGAACTGTGATCCAGGAGATGTAAGTTGAATAAACTCTTTCCTCCCCAAGTTGGTGTTGGTCAGAGTGTTTTGATACAGCAATGGAAGAGAAACTAGAATAGATAGATAGATAGATAGATAGATAGATAGATAGATAGATAGATGATAGATAGGTTGATCTATGTTTATGGGGCTTTACTCATACATACAGAAGGACCAAGTATATCAGAATTGTTATTAGCATCTAAAATTTTAATTGACACTCTTCTTGGATATGGGTTTTGACATATTTGGACATTAAATTGTTTCCATATTTAAGACAGAGAAAATCTAAGGTTTCAACATAGCATTAGAAACATTTATTTTTTTTAAATCATATGGAAGACTTTTGGGCAAATATTTCCTTCTTTTCTGTATTCCTTTTTGTTTCAATGCCCCAAAGAATGAGACTGAACCACTATGGCCTCTCTCTTGGCACTACCAAGTATGTCCAACTGAGTACTACTTTAGTTAGCTCAAAGTAGCTCAATAAAATGTGGATTGCATTTCTATACACTCCCTCTTCTGGCCTCTGTGGGTACTGCAGGCACATGGTGCATACAAAGACAATCAGGCACACACATACACATAAATAAATCTTCTAAAATAACTATAAGCTTGCAATTTTAAATACAGTCCTTCATAATTCTTGACAATTTTCTTACTGAGTTTCTCATATGTTTCTGGCTTTACAGCTGAGGCCACCTGGGTACTGCCAGGCTCTCATCATTTATGTTTGTATCATTGGGAATGTTTTAATCCAAACTTTGTTTTAAGAATATTTTTAATGTTCTTGTCCATTCTGGAAAATGGACATTACCATCAGCATATTCATATAACTGGGCACAGCTATGTCTTGATACACTGAAATCAAACAGAAGTAAGAGCTGTGTCTGTTGCCTCTCTGTGTTAGGATTGTTAGCTTAGGCTGTGCTAATTGTTCACACACATTCAACATAAAGATTATGGGCCTCACTGTCAATCTATATATTTAGATTAATCAAGGATCATATAAGATAAGATACCAGCAGAAATTCTAAAATATTTTTGTGCTCAATGGATCATCTCACTACTGTTTTAAGACTATGCCAAAAGTCTGTAGACAAAATTCATTAATGTTTGTAGTCACTAGGTGTGATCTCTATAAAATATGACATCATTTCATGCCCCCACCCCAGATTCTCACATCCTCTGGGGATAGACATTCCTTGAGTGGCTTATCATTCATAAAGATCTGACCTCTACAAGGACTCTGTTCACTTAGGGTGGTGGTGCTGATTGTAACCCAGTAGTAGGTGAGGCTTCTCTATGTGTGATGTCCTTTCATATCTGTTGATGTCACAGAGAAGCTGTAGTTGACATGAATGACAACTGACAGGTTGTCACCATGAGCAAAACAAACAAGAACATCTCAGTGGATGACTGAAGTGGAGATCTATCTAGAGTCTATTTTACCTAAAGCTTACAGACAGAGATTGTTATATAAAATTTTGTGCTTATAACAAGGCTTGAATAATGCTGCATTAAAAATTTTGTGGTGGCGCACGCCTTTAATCCTAGCACTTGGGAGGCAGAGGCAGGCAGATCTTTGTGAGTTCAAGGCCAGCCTGGTCTACAGAGTGAGTTCCAGGACAGCTGGGGCTACAGGGAGACCCTGTCTCGAAAAGACCAAAAAAAATTTGTTTTCTGTGCTGGAGAGATAGCTCAGAGGTTAAGAACACTGACTGCTCTTGCAGAGGACCCGGGTTCAGTTCCCAGTACCCACATAGTGGCTAACAACCATCTGGTTGTTAATAACTCTGCTTCCAGGGCATGATGCCCTCTCCTGACCTCCTTGGACACTTCATGACATGGGTACACCAACACACATGCAGGCAATACACTCATACATATAAAAATACATAAAAAATTCATTTCCTTGCAATAGCCATTTCCTCCCATCGCTTACTCTCTGAGTGCCATAGGTATTGGCATTAGCTGAAGATGAAGATTTTGCAATTTATTACTTACCTTCTTTGGCCCTTTCTTTTCTTTCCTTTTTAAATCCTGCAGTGTACCAGATGTAGTGATGACTCCACTATGTTATTGTAGGACTATCATAACTAAATCTAATTCGATCTGCTAATAGTCTCATCTCATCTCATTGGGATAGTCTATCATCATCTGAAAGAATCATGTGGAAGCCGTAAAAGTCTTATGCAGTCCTAAATATTTGAGAAGGGCCTTCAGGTTGCTTGATGAGCAAGACAAGGTGGCTCCTTTAGACAGAGTGGCCCTGATGGGGCAATAGGCATGTCTTAGAGCCCTGGGTTCCTGGCTCCATCTCCCTACGTATACTGAGTGGGGTTAAAAATTCCTGGTACTTTCAGAGCTACAACCATCCTTTTACCTTTTTCCATCACAAAATGGAAATGCATAGTTTATTAAATGAGGAACTTATGGGGAGGTACCATGTTATTGACTGATTCCTGATAAGCATTCCTTGTCCCTTGCTTCTTATCGGAGGGGATCCCGGAGCCTTGGATCTGGTGTTTCCACCCCCAACAATGTCTTTGCTGCTCCAGCTGTTAAAGCTTTAGTATCCACTCTATGTAGGTAAGAGCCTTCTTCCTCTGAAAATGTCACAGCAGTTTGCTTTATCGTTCATCTGTAATTGTTTTATTTGGTTTTTCTGGAGAGAACAGTGGAGGAAAAAATGGACTGCCAGGTGCCAAGCTGTTCGTACCTCTCCTCGCTCCTCTGACTGTTATAATCCCACTACTGAGCCAACTCCTGTGCTTGGCTCTGCCTTCCCTTCAAGAGTTCTTTCCCAGGAGCCTCTGGGGGCTCTTTTACAATTCACCAGCCAGGGGGCCAGACGTGCATGAGCTTGTTTGTATCCTGCTGTAAACACAGCTGGTGGGGGGAAGGAGGGAGGGACACCTGATTCACACAGCTTTAATAGCTGGAATCAATTACTAATACGTTCCTTATTGGCTAGTATATTCTCACCCTTTGCAGATATGTTGGTCTTGCTTCAGATACGTTGACTTTTGTTAGAGCCTGACAGAAAAATGATACAATGGCAAGAAAAATTTATAGCTCTTATTTTAATTACTCCCAGACCTTTTTTTTTTTTTTTCAGAACTGGCTGACTGACTGATTCAATGTAAATGTCCAGAAGGGTGGAACAGTTTATAACCATAGAAACAAAGACAAGACGTTTACCCTCGGCTCTGCTGGATGGATAAACAAATGCAGGGCTGGACAGCTGATACCACCGACAGTCTTTTTATAACTGTTCTTAAAGAATCCTGTGGACAGAGCTCGAAGGCCTTCATTCAGCCAACAAATTGGTTCTTTTGTTAGGAAATCATATTATCATATTATGTGGAAATTTTCAAACATTTTATAGAGCATAGTAAATAGATCAGCTAATGTCAAAATCAATTATTTTTATAACTCTTGAGAACTGAAACATTATTTATTTTAGTAACTATGAAACAGATGTTGTAATATATGTCCTAATTCAATAAAAAAGTCAAGAGACTAGAGAGATGGCTCAGTGGTTAAGAACATTGGCTGCAATTGCAGAGTACCAGGGTTCAGTTCTCAGCACCCAAATCATGGGTAACAACAATCTGTAACTTCAGTTCCAGGGTATCTGACGCCTGCTCTCTTCTGACCTCTACAGACATTGCACCATACAGGTGCACTTACATACATGCAGGCAAAACACTGAGATACATAAAATTTTAAAGCTTTTTTAATTAGTTAAACAGTCATTTTATAATTTTTCCCAGAGTATCAGGTAAAGTTTGCTGTATATGATTTAAAACAAAAATTCATACAAAATATGTGAGAATAAATTCAAGCTAACAAATGTGAAAGATTTAGATCCTGAGAGGGTGAGAAAATAAAACATTAGATGCTTCCTAGAAATCTAAGGAGCCTGGACTATGCGTGGCTAGGTGGCTGGGGAACCACAGTTCATCAGGAGGAGGTGCAGGCAAGGCACCAGCCCAGCGCATGAGAAATTCATTCAGCCCAGCTCTGTTCCACCAGGACAGACAGTGGAGCTCTCGCCTGAATGGGGGTGGGGTGGAAAAAACAACGCCTGCTTATGGCTACTGTCATCTGGCTTTGACACAGGGAATGAAGTAATGTGTTCGGTATGAAGGCAAGTCATTTCTTTTCAACATATGTCATTTCACTGCATTCTCTTCTCTTAAGTTGTCTACACTTAGCCATTAGCTTCAGCAAGACTGATGTTCAAGGGCTGAGCCTTGTGGAGTGGCAGATTTTTCCATTTCAAAACCCATCATCGGCACAGTGGCACATACATGTGATCCCAGCACTTGGGAGGCTAAGGAAGGAAGACGGTGCGTTGAGACCGAGCACCTTGTCTTGGGAAAACAAAATGGGGGCAGGGAATGAGTAAATGGCTCAGATACATGAATGCTTGCTATGCAAGCAGGAGGCCTGAGTTTGGATCCCAGCACACAGTTTAAATTTTAAAAAACAAAAAAGCCAAGTGTTGTCTCTAGCACTGTGGGGATGGGTGGAGTCAGGATGATGCTTCTGGTGGCCAGCCTAGCCATGGCTCAGTTATTCCTTTCTCAAAGGAATAAAGGAGAGAGTGAAAGAGCAGACCACCTGAGTTCCTTCTCTGAGCTCTGCACGTCTGTGCACAGGTGCACACATACGAATGAATATAGCATACTCACATAAACACACAAATCATCATAAGTTTCACAGATCCTGAAAAAGCCCCTTTGTTCCACTTAAGTGTAATTATGTATGTTTCAAACAGAATATACCCAAATTTTTAAATAATAGTTTATAGAAAAGTGAAGTACTCAAAAACTTCTAGAACCTTCTTTTTGCTATTATACTATTGATATTGATTAGTCACTAGCAGTCTCACCCTATTTTATGAACTATGTTCTTAAAACGTCCAAAATGAATAGACTTAAATAAAATAAGGAAGAATCTATAAGCAACAATAAATTCACAATACAGTGGACCATTTAGAGCTAATCTCTGCTTGTGTGTCTGTGATATTTCCTAACGTTGATTACTGATCAATGCAAATTAAATAAATTTCTAAATGTAAACCAATATCTTAATTATGTGCCAGCTATTTTTGTTTATTCTTGTTCCATTTATCAGAGCCACACTTTCTAGTGTTAGTAATAATAGTTTTATAAAATTATAACAAAAATGCTATAAAATTACTTTGAGGATATAAAAGATGGAGCCAGATGAAATTACTGTTTGGCAGCCAGCTATATAGTGATACTTTAGAACAAGGGGGGGGCTGGAGAAATGGCTCAGGGGTTAAGAGCACTGGATGCTCTTGCAGAGGACCAAGGCTCAATTCCCAGCACCCACATGGAGGATAACAACTGTCTTAACTCCAGTTCTAGGGAATCCGATGACCTCTTCTGACCTCTGCAGACACTGCATGACACAGTGCACTTATATACACTCATACACATACATAAAAATGATAAATAAAATATTACGTAATTTAAAAATAACAGTACTGTAAAATATTAGGCCAGAGCTGGTTCTCCAAAATCTAAATCTGATGTGCAACAATCATTTCTGGTGTCAATCTATAATTTTTAAAGTGATGATTCTGTGAAAGTTACATCAGCAGACTAGAGGAACACACATCTGTGTAGGAAACCCATCTTTTCTGCTTTCATCTGTTTCAAGCAGATTGGAAAACAATTATTATTACAATGGGTAGCACAGCTAGAGAAACTCCATCTTATAAAGGTATTTTGTCATATAAACAGTAACACGAAGGCTTAAGGATGCTTCTGTTTTCAGTGAGGGTTGAAGTAGGACATTCTCAACAATAAAATCCCTGGTTGAAGATTGAAGATTGAAGGCTGAAGATTGATTTGCCATAGACATTATAGTCTTCACAGATTTCAATAGTTTTCCAAGTGTGTTATGTCATAACCATAAAGGAACACATTTCTTTCTACAGTGTCAGAATTTATTGAATGATCATAAACTCACAAGATACGATTCCCAAGAGGCTGCAAAGGAGTTCAAGAAGTCTCAGAAGTCCTGAGAAGCATGGATGCTCTGACCTCCATGGCATTGCACACCACTGGTGCACAAACCTACATGCAGACAGTACATTCATACACATAAAGAGTAAATAAATTTTTTTTTTGTCTTTTTGAGACAGAGTCTCCCTGTAGCTCTGGCTGTCCTGGAACTCACTCTGTAGACCAGGCTGGCCTCGGACTCAGAGATCCGCGTGCCTCTGCCTCCCAAGTGCTAGGATTAAAGACGTGCGCCACCACGCCCAGCATTTATTTATCTCTGTATGTGTATCAATGTACTGTCTGCATGCAGGTTTGTGCACCCGTGTCGTGCAATGCCGTGGAGGTCAGAAGAGGGCGTCGGATTCCCCTGGAACTGGAGTTCTCCTGGAATCGGAGTTTCAGATGGTTCTCGGCCGCCATGTGGGTGCTGGGGATCGAACCCGGGTCCTCTGTAAGAGCGGTCGGTGCTCTTAACCGCTAGGCCAGGCCATCTCTCCAGCCCCAAATAAAAATTTAAATAAAAGAAATGAAAGTGGTCTGTGTTAATAACTAACCATATGGTTAGGGGTTCAGAGACTGAACTGGAGGTCTCATTGGAGAATCTGTAGTGTCTGTTGGAGAATCAGGCTTCAGGGTTGTGATGGTTAATCCTGGGTGTCAACTTGACTGGACTAAGGAACAAATAAGAGAAAAAGGATCTTTGTATTGGACTACCTCAACCCGTGGCCCACCCCAAATGTGGGCGTTACCTTCTGCTGGCAGGCAGTATTAAAGGCCATGCCAGAGGGATCTGGTCCCTTTTTTCCTGCAGCTTGCCTCTCTCTCACTGGTGAGTTTGTCTAGCTGCTGTGATCAACCCTACAGATCCCAGCGTGTACTGAGACCGGCAGATCTACTGGAATCCACCGAGCCTTCAGAACCAGATTGGGATTACTGAGACATCCAGCCTTACGGACTGAGCAGTTTCCTGGATTCTCAGCCTTTCCAGTGTGGTGCCGCTACTGTTGGACTCCTGAACTCTGTCACGTGAGCAAATCAATAAATTGTATGTAGCTATATATTCGTCCTGTTGCTTCTGTTTCTTTAGAGAATCCTAATACAAGGGTCAAAGGTGAACTGCAGGAGCAAATAAAATGGAGGGCTGAAGTCCACAGACATTAATAGGCAGACAGATGGACAGCAAAGTCCAGACGGGAACAGAAGGACGGGCAGATAGCAGTTGGGTAGGCCCCATCGACTGCAGAGAAGAGCCTAGCTGAAGCCCCTGGAAAAGTCAGAAATGTTCTGTCAGACCTTGTCAGACTATGGGGCAGTTAGGTGACCACTTCTTTCTGCGATGGAAGTGAGGGAGGGGAGCTGTGCCATTTCCTTAGGCTGATATGTGCGGTAAGTTCCTTGTGGCCCTGCAGTACAGTTCACCCCAGTAAATTTAAAGGTAGCTCTGTTTCTATCATCAGGAATAAAGTTATTTATCGGTCCGTGCTACGTGGGTGGTACCAGACAGAGGGTGCCATTTCTGTGTTCACCTCGGTGCAGTCACCCTCCATCCTTAAAATGGAGTCGAAAGCTATTGAATGGAGTCTTTCAGAGGAAGGCACAGGCATAAAAACCACTGTTTAATACAATATGGAGCAGCTTACGGCAGGGCACAATTTGATCTCAACAACACCTTCCCCCTTTTTTGTTTATTTTGGGTTCAGAAAATACGTATTGAACTCCTACTTCTCCAGGCACCGGGCACACACCTAACAGCGCTCCGGCAACCAATTCCCGCACCCTTTCTTCAGGGAGCTCCCATAGGTTGCTAATTTCAAAGGTTTGGAATACCACAAATATGCTCGATAGAAAAAAACATATTGAATGAATTAGTTTATGATGATTCATAAGATACTTCCTGATCTTGCAGTAATCAAGGTCATATTAGGAGTGCCATTTATCGTGCTATAATCAAAGCCTTGGTGTTCTCATTAATAGATTTCAATTTGGTAAGCTGCAAATGAGATTGTACTATTTTTTGTACACTGCATTTTATAACTTTCAGGAAAGGAACACACTCTTTCTGTAAACAAGGAAGTGTTACTTTTTAAAAAAGATTTATTTCTTACTCTCTGTGTATAAGAGTTTTGCCTGCATGCATCCCTAGTGACAGAGGGGCCAGGAAAGGACATTTGATCCCCCAGAACTGGAGTTAGAGACAGTTGTGAGTTGCCCTGTGCTGGGAACTGAACCAGGGTCCTTTGCAAGAGCAGTAAGTGTTCCTAACTGCTGAACCATCTCTCCAGCCCCAAGAAATGTTTCTTATTCCATAGAATGTGAGTGCTTTCTATTCAGATCTTGTTGTCTACTTTGGTAAGTAATCTCCCTTGCTTCCAGAGGCGCAAACATGTTTATTTTATACAAGGAAGCTCTGGTCCTAGTGTTAGAGAATCTACAGGAAGAAGAAACAAATTGTTAATTGAGCACCTATTTTATCTAGACATTCTGGCATGCTACATAAGTGATTTCCAGTGCTTTGTACCCACAATACAGATAGGTTTTATGATTCCCCTCTGTAGAAGTAAGTGTGAAGAGGTCCTGACCAGCCTCCTTTGCATCTCTCCAGTGAGTGACAGGTCAGGATTTGAGTGCAGGCTGATCCGAATGTATTTTTATGACTATATAAAAATGTTACAAGAGAAAAGGAAGTTCTTTTAAGGAATGGTTTTAGGTTAACTGAGTTTTAATATAACTTTATGGAAAGAATGCTTGCCCCATTGCCTTGCGTTCCCGGACATCTTCTTTGGGTATTAGATTCTAGGCTGGTAACCTTCCTTTGGCTCTGTAAATGTGTTATTTCCATTATTGTTGCAATATCACCCATACTTCCGACTGCTGTCCCACTGATGGTTATGGATCTTTTCCCTCCAGCTACTTTTAAGATTTTTCTGCCTATCTTTCCTCCCCAACAGTTTACTGACCATGTACCAGACTTGACTTACTTTCTATTTACCTGCTTCGGGTTCTCTGATAATTCTGAATTAGAGGTTGCCATTGTCTCTCCCAGTTCTGTTTCAGATTTGGTCTTCTCCTCCCACTTGAAAATCAAACCGTGTAGACATTTGGCTTTACTGCATCCTAGATGTCATCTACATTGTGCACCATCATTTTCCATTCTTTTTCTCCCTGACCTTTGTTCTGCTGGGCCCTTTTGTGGGTTGAGTATGCTCTTTTTTTTGGTATTTTTAAGACAGGGTCTCCCTTTTAGTACCAGCTGGCCTGGAGCTCGCTCTGTAGACCAGGCTGGCCTTGAACTCACAGAGATCTGCCTGCCCCTGACTCCCGAGTGCTGGGATTAAAGGCATTCGCCACCATGCCTGGAGACTATGCTCTTGACCTCACCTACCAAGTTCTAGTTTGGGATATTATGTTTAAGCTCTAAAAAGGCATTTGTTTTTATAGATTTGTAATTTTCTACTAAAGCTATTGCCTTTCAATCATTTTCCCCATCTTCTTTTTATTATTTATTTGACCTACTTCTTTTTTTTTTAATTTTTTATTTATTTATTTATTTTTATGTGTATGAATGTATTGTCTGCATGCAGGTCTGCGCACCCGTGTCGTGCGATGCCGCGGAGGTCAGAAGAAGGTCTCGGATTCCCCTGGAACTGGAGTTCTCCTGGAACCGGAGTCACAGACGGTTCTCAGCCGCCATGTGGGTGCTGGGGATCGAACCCGGGTCCTCTGCAAGAGCGGTCGGTGCTCTTAACCGCTAGGCCATCCCTCCAGCCCCCGTTGACCTACTTCTTATAACTATTTTAGGTGTTATCTGCTAATTGCAACATTGGAGCAGATGATAATCTGTTCTGTTTTTGGTCTTAATCATTACTCTTCTTTCATTTTTTTTTTTTTTTTTTTTGGTCTTTTCGAGACAGGGTCTCCCAGCAGCTGTCCTGGAACTCACTCTGTAGACCAGGCTGGCTTTGATTCTTTACGTATTCTAATTATTGCTTTTGTTTCTAATTTTATGCAAAACTTTGTATATAAGTTACTCTTGGAGATTGAAGTGTGTATGCATGTACATTCCTCGTACAGTCTTTGTTTCCTAGAGTTGATCTGGGGTGGAGCTAGATCGCATATTTAATTAAGCCCAGTCCACCCCCAGCGTCTCAGCCTTCCCGGCTGTGGACTGCGGTTCTTGCAGGATTCTGTGCTATCTGCCACCTGAGATCATCTTTGGCAGTTTTGAGCACTGTTTTCTAGTTTCCTGGTCCCTGAGCTGTCAAATACTTTAAATGCCTTGTGTTCGATGAAAAAGTTCCTCTTCTTCAGGTAGTTCTTTGTCTAACTCATAGTGCTACACTAGAAGAGAAGAGAGCCTGCTTATAGTTAGAAGATTGTCCACCTCCCTCACAGCTAGGGATTCTGAAAATGAATTCTGACAGACAGTGATTGGGTTTCTGCTTTGTTATACTAGTCCCACACACCACCTAAAGATCTAGACTCTTACTCTCAAATCCAATCTTTGGTTTTTGTCCTTTGGAAGGACGTGCTACTCCTTTAGTTCACTCTGTTGTTTCTGTACCATAACCATCCAGTATCCTGAAACACACACACACACACACACACACACACACACACACACATACACACACACACAATAACAAATGAGATACGAAATAGACATGAACATTAAAAATGATTATAGACAAGCTGGGTGAGTGGTGGTGCATGCCACCAGCATTTGGGATGCAGAGGCAGGTGGGTCTCTGGGAGATAGAAGCAAGCCTAGTCGACATAGCAAGTTCCAGTATAGCTGGGGCTACAGGGAGACTCTGCCTCAAGAAACCAAAAAAAAAAAAAAAAATTAAACACATAAGTAAAAATCATATATAAGCCAGGCATTGTGGCATAAGTGTTTAGTCCCAGCATTTGGGAGGCAGAGGTAGGGGGATCTCTGTGAAATGGTGGCCAACCTGGTTTAAATAGTGAGTTCCAGGCTAGCTGGGGCTATTGGAAGACTCTGTCTCAAAAAATTCTATACACACAGGTTGATTCTCGTTGTTTGAGGTATTTATGTTCCAGAAAGTCACTATGAACCCAGAGTTAGACCATAGTGCTTCTCTGCCTTAGGGGGGATACAGGGTTTTATCTATAATCATAATTTATATATATATATATATATATATATGATCATTTGCATTGAACACACAGGTAATACCAGGACTACCAGAACTCATGGCTGAACAAAAGGTTCTTTAACATATCGATGTTTTAATGAATCACATAGGAACTTTCTTGCATTTAGAAACATTAGCCATCACATCAGATCTGTACTTTGAAACATTCTTAATGGGAAAATCAAGTACAAAAAAGGAACAAAATACAAAGAAAATGGTAGTAAAGAGACTACAAAAAGGACACTTATTTGTAGCTGAGCATCGAAATGAAAAAGAAAGCAGATACTGCCTTTCCTTGACCTCAGCTGGGAGTGTCAAGTCTCAGAGTACGGCGTTTTGCCACTCTGGGCATACATACATCACCAAAGATTTCAAAATGCTGGAAGCTTTGATTCTGACATCAGAGAGGAATTTTAGCCACAAACAAATAAAAAATAAGGAAATATGTGAATAATTTATATAAATACAATACATTATAGTGTTACTATAAATATAGCATATATTCAAAGGTATTTTATATAAATATATGTTTTTATGTTAGATATGTTTTAAAACAGATTGTGTCTGTGTGCTCCACATTCTCTAGCTCTTTAGGCTGCTATGGTGAGGTTAGGATACTCACCCTCTCTTCTTCTAGAAACAGGAGCCTTCAATTAACATTTAAAGTATTTATTACATTTCCTGTTAGTGGTATTTGCTGCTAAAAACATTTATTTCTAGAGCCCTTGGGAACTTCTTGTTAGACTCATATCTGGCTATAAGAGGTGAATAATTTACGACAATGTTGAACCCATGCTGGCCCATTCTACTCTAGTTAGATTCCATCTCCTTGCTTATCCAGTTTTAGTAAAGGTGTAATGTCTTCATATTTACAGTTATTAAAATGAGTAATGTCAGCCTGAAGTTCCCTGCTATTTCTAAGAACATTCTATTGTGGTTGCTGAGAGGAAGGGGTTTCTTATAAAATTGGGATCTCTAAACTAGATGATAAATTAGCTCAGCATGAGAGAGGCTCTGCCCCCAGTGGATACATGTCCCTACATCTGGTTCACTGAGGACAATGGAAAGCAAATGCCTGTGCAGATGGGAAACAAATTGTTATGGTTTAGATATGAAATGCTCCCACAGGCTCATCCATTTGAGCATATGGCTCCCAGCTGGTGGCGCTGTTTGGGGAGCTTATGAAGAGACTGGGCAGTGGCCAGCAGAAGCGTGTTGCTGGGCAGGCCTGCTTCTAGTCCTGCTCTGAACATGCTTTGTTTCACGATCCACCAAGATAGGAAGCAGCCCACAAGCCCCCACCGCCTTGGACCTCAGCGGTTGCCTCCTCTCCTTCTTTGCTTGATGGACTAGAGTCCCTGAAACTGAGCCAAAATAAATCCTTCTGTAAGTTGTTTCTGTTGAGTGTTTTGTCAAAGAGATGAGAAAAGTAACTGTTTCACAAATGAAAGAACAAAAACACTTTCTGAATTAGCCTTTGTCTCAACTCTACCTCCTTCCTATCCCCATGGACCTGTGCAGAGTTTTCAGGGAATCATGGAAGTGAGACCGAAGCTCAGGGAAAATTAATACTCTGCTGCAAGAGCTACGGGTGCAGTGGCTAAGAGACACCCTCCATAGGAGAAGTCATCAGACGCTCAGGAGCAAGCTGAAAGAAGATCCCAGGGCAAGGGAAGATCTAGAACTGTCAGTTCAGTGAGCTCTGCAAAAGGAACTGCAAGCCTCAGGACAAGTGGAGCTCCTCTCCTCCTTCCTTAGTAACAAGGTAAGTTGGTTTACAAGATGCTTTTCCCAAGTATAGTGGCCCAGAGGGTTCAGTTACCAGGTACCAGATCTCATGAAGGTGCTTTTGAGATAGTCTCCAATGCTGTGTTCAAGGGTAAAGACTTGGTTCCTCCAGTGAGCCTATTCTGCAGTATCATTTAGAAATGTTCAAGCAGTTCTGAATTTACAGGGAACCCAGAGACAATAGTCCAGGACATCAGGCTAAAAATATTGGTTATGCCAAAAGATGGGAAATCAATAATGTCTAAAGTAGCATTATTCCTAAGAACCAAGAAGAGGAATCTACGCCAATTCCCACCAACTCCTGAATGGTAAACAAAATGAGGCTTGTATCCATCTAAAGGAATACTATTTAGAAATAAAACAGAACGAGTACTTATCCATGCTGCCCCATGGATTTTTTTATTTTATTTTGAGACAGGTTTTTTTGAGATGGCTCCCTGTAGCCCCAGCTGACCTGGAACTCACTATGTAGATCAAGCTAGCCTCCATCTCACAGAGTTCTTTCTGCCTCTGCCTTCTAAGAGTTGAGATTAAAGGCTTGCACCACCATGTCTGGCTAGATTTGTTTAATTTTATTTATATGTATCTGTGTGTGTGTGTGTGTGTGTGTGTGTGTGTGTTTGATTGTGTGCTACTTGTGTGCAGTATCCTTTAGAAACCAGAAAAGGGTGTAGGTCCCCTGGAGCTGGAGTTACAGGCAGTTATAAGCCTCTTGACATGGATGCTGGGAACCAAACTCAAGAGCTGAGCTATTTCTCCAAACTCTACATGGATGAACTTGGAAAACTTTATGCTAAGGAAAGAAACCAGTCACAAAAGTCTTCAGATTGTGTGATTGCCTTTGTATGAAATGCTGAATAGGCGCATCTGTAGGTACAGATGCGGGGTCAGGGAATGGGTAAATGAATATACAAAATTCCTTTGTGGGATATAAAATGTTCCAAAGTTGATTTGGCTGATGGTTACACAATTCAGATATACTAAAGCCATTTAATTTTTGTCATCTTACTTGAAAATACTTGTAGAATACATGGATAAAGAAAACTGAGGGAAAAAAAGAGGTTCTAGTGAGATAGGTTAGCAGCTTATCATCAAGTGTTCCATCTCTGGATCCCACATGGTGGAAAGAGAGAACAGAGTCCCAAAAGTTGTCCTCTGAGCCTCCACATACCCATGCACCCACAAACATACAAATAAATAGATGCAACAAAAATGTTTACAAGAAAAGACAGATCTCATATACTCAGAAAAGAATGATCACAAGGGCTGGAATTTGGGAATCTGAAATCTAGGACAGACCTGACGACATTGACTTTGAACTCTCACCCATCTTGGTGCTTAAGAAAAGCCTGAGGCCTGTGTAGACTGATGCTACAAGCTTCATTTTCCCTTTGAGTCATCGATGCCATCTATTTTTTTGTTTACGTTGTCTGCAATACTCATGCTAATCATTTGTCTGAGCCTGCTTAATCTACATAGCCTTCATTCCATTACTGTGATCAGTTCATCTCTTACTCCCTATCAAGTATGTTGTCAGCCGTTATTTACATTCCACATATGCGTTCCTTTGCATTTCTGCTACAGAATGTTTTCTGCTCTAGATCAAAGGGCATTGCTTTCTTAACCTCTCACGACCACATTCTATTTCCCCATCATGCATTCTAGAAGTTTCAAACCTGGTTCCCTGACTAGCCATGCTCTTCTTACACCCACACCTATGCAAGTATGGCCTGAGCCCCTCTTATCCTGAATTTCCTCTTTAGTGACCACCAACCATTTGTGGGTTCATTAAAAATCTGCTTAGCCATCAAATTATTCAAGCACCATGTTTTTCCTAAGATTTTCTTTAGTTCTTTTTTTTCAGTTTCTTCTCACCTTTGTCAGTTTCCTCTGCTCTGCTAGTCAGAATTTGACCCATGTTTCCTTGCATATGTTATACGAAATTGCCTCTATTGGTTTTCTTGGACCTCAGTCCCTCCACTGTGAACTTGTTGAAGGAGGAAGGTTTCTCTTTTCTCTCAGCTGCAACATGGCCAGAGCACAAGAGATGCCTGTTCAAACAGTCCCAGGAATCTTATTACATCATCCTAATTGAAGGCTATTTAGTCCTGACCTGAATGTTTTCAGCGAGTAAGGGCACTCAGTCCTTTTTGAGGCAGGCCATTCCAAATTTGGAACACTGTAATTATTGAGAAAGTCTTCTTTATATTGAGCACAAATATTCTTCCCTTTAATGTTCACTTGTGGAGCCTAGTGCTGCCTTACAGAACATGGAAGTGGAGCTGTCCTTAAAGTGGCTGGAATAAACTGTTCTCATACCTTATGCACAGCCCACATGCCATCACACACAGGATAAACACATTCCCTCTTCCTTGGGCCAAATGCCTCTTTTCCCAAGGCATTCTTCAGTTAGATGGGCTTTGGATAGGCCATGATTTAAACTTAACTCTGTGGGATGCTTTCACATTGTTCCATGTCCTTATACAGAAACCTGGGCCCTGGTTGTGATCTAAAGAGACAGAAGAGGGAAGGACTTGGTCTTTCTGCAATCAGGAACAACATTCCTGTTCCTGTAGCTTAAGCCTTCTTGTGAACCATGTCACACCACGAAAGTGGGCCAAAGCTTCCCAGATGTTCTCAGATTTACAGCAGGTTCAACCCCCGTCTCTCAGGCTAACCTTACTCCTTGTGAAGTGCTGAAATAGTCACGGGAGACAAATGAAGATACAGTTAAAGCACAGGATTCAGAAAGACTGGAAGGAAACAATGGGAGACAAAGGTCAAAGGGGGAGGAGGTTGGGAATGGGAACACTGATGCTTTTAAAGTTGTTTGTCTGTTCTACTAAAGCTTCAGCATGCAGTACATTCATATGTCTGTGGATAGACTGTAGCTTTCTGACTCATCACTGCGTCTTTGCAACTAGGCCAGTGCTTGGTACAACATGGATACCTACTGTGCATTTGTGAACAACAGATGCAGTCTGTGGGTTGTGTCATGTACAGGCCACAGGAACACTGAAGCCCAACAGTAATGTGAGTAATGACTCACAAGGGCTAACAAAGAATACATGTGTAAGTGCTGTGGTGGGTGTTAAGGACTCAAAAGCAGCAGTGTCTGATGATAGTGATGAGTTCTGTACAATGTCTTGAAATCGGGCTTGAAGGGAAGGAGAACGGGTCTTAGGCCTTTATACCGTCTCAGATCTAGAACACTTCTACTGTTGGATATCTCGAATATTAGATCTCCACATATGTTTTTAAAGATATAGTTCCTTAGAAAAACATTTGCGGGGCCGGAGAGATAGCCTAGCAGTTAAGAGCACCGACTGCTCTTGCAGAGGACCCGGGTTCGATCCCCAGCACCCACATGGCGGCTGAGAACCGTCTGTAACTCCAATTCCAAGAGAACTCCAGTTCCAGGGGAATCCGATGCCCTCTCTGACCTCTGTGACATTGCATGACACGGGTGCACAGACCTGCATGCAGACAGTACATTCATACACATAGAAAATAAATAAAATTAAAAAAAAAGAAAAACATTCGCATTAACATGGTGATGGTGGAGAGTCACAAGCCATTCTCTCACATGGTGTCTGACTGCTGCAGGTGTGTTCACTGGGACAGAGAGCTAGCTCCATGCTGTCCTCCTAGCCCAGGTCTCCCTTCCCAAGAGAACCACACAAGGGCACTCCTTGCAAAGGAGTCCATCTTTTTTCCTGAGCTCTTCTGGGTAAGTTCTGTCAGATACAGACTGCCAAGTCCCTGTTTCTCACTCCTCAGAGCCACAAACTACCTCCTTCCATGCAGGAACCCCCAGTCCACTCTTGTCCTCCCCCTGTTTCATCAACATTCCCTGGCTTCCTTGGCTTAATCCTCACCTTTCTCAAATCTACTTTATCATTGTCTGAATCGAGAGTATCATTTTAAGATGCTGAAATGGTTGTGGAAAAACACGGAGTGAAGTGCAGAATGCAACCCGGAGGCATGAGATGCTTCCTCAAGACTTCTGGATAAAGGAAATGGGGGAAAAAAAAAAACAACACAGACTCCAGGAAGGGAAGGAATCTTTCCTTCAGTTGAAAGAAGCAGATGTACAGAAATCGCACCCTCCTCTACCTGTCTTCCAAGCCTGTGGTCCCCTTACATGAGTACTGACTAAGGAAGACAACAATTTCTCAATGAATAAATAGATTCAGCTTCCCAGCCCAGTCTCTCAAGATGAGAACCAGAACCCTTTTATTTAGGGCAAGTCTTAAATCCCTAATTTTCAGATTTCCCAAAGTATTAGAAGCTTGAAATACTTACAGGTTTGGTGTCTCTCTTCAGCAGCCTATCACAGAAGTATTTTGCTCCCAGTCAAACCTACATCTTGTCAAATGAAAATTCTCTTGAGCACATCTCGGACCCCAACGACGTCTCAGGCCTCAAACACGCACTTCAAATGGCACCAGGGTAAATACTGAATGTTTTCACAGACCTTGTCCAAAACAAACATTTGAAAAATCCCAGAGGTTTTAGTTTCCTGAAGTAAAGAAAAATCATATTTCCAGCTGTCATTGGAAAATATCACCCAAAATCCCACGTTTTTATCTTCCCAAATATTTGTACAATTACTAAATACTTAAAGGACTATTTTCATTTGTTTTTATGTTGGCAGGCTGTTCACCCAGAAATCAGTGACGTAGAAGTCTTAAGGTATTCACCCAGGTCACACACAGCTACAAGGAGGCTTCTTGCTTTATTGCCTGGTTTGGGGAGAAGTTAAGTCTGACATAATTGCCCATGTGCTCAGTCAACATGCAGAGTACAACCTGTTGTCTTCACTTTTTGAGACTGTTTTATAAACACATGGTGATCAGCATATGCTGACGTTTAGAAATATTAACTGCAAAATTGGCAGCAAGCATGAGCATTTGTGACCATCCATATGTCCATTAAATTATTTGTAGGAATTCTTGGGGGGGAGGGAGCGTCGGTTTTTGTTACTGTGCTTATTACCACTTGCAGAATTTAAAAGCAGTTTCTTTATGTTGCCTTATCAAGACAAGTTTCTGTCAAAGTTTAATTGGAAGACCGTCATGCTGAAAGTAATTGAGGTCAAGATTTTAGACTATTGCTTGATGATTGGAAATTCTGTAATAGTAGCAAATTTGTCCTCCTTTAGCCACGCTGCCCGATTTGTAAAACACACAAGAACCGAGGTCCATTATTGTCATTTAATGACTAGAATAATGTGAATATTTGCGCAGCTTAATACAGAAAATCCCTCACAATTTAGTATGATGACTGTCAGTCAAAGAACTAGAAGAAACATAGAAAGGCGGTGTAGTCACAGTATCTGCCTGCAGGTCTTTGGGCACCACCCAAGAGAAATGAGATTTATTCTATTTGGAAAGTTCATTACCTGGAGAGGGTTCACTTCTTTGTTTTTTATTGTTTATCAGTCCTTATTGTCAAGATATATTTGTATAAACATACTATAATGAAATAAATTGTTTTCTATACCAAAAAATTTTAGAAAGATGAAATATTATATATATATATATATATATATATATCCTTATTGACTATTTTCCAGATTTCTGTTTACTTGTTAGCTGGTTTCAAAACTCCCCTGGTGGATGGTGAGGTGCTACCATTTCCATTTTATAGATGAAGACATTGAGACACAGGCATTAAGTAGCTGGCTCCAAGCCTCGTTAGAGATATGAGTCATATTTGGGAGTGAGAACACAGAGCCACCACCTTCATTCCTGAGCTGTTTCCTCAGCTCTACATTCCTCCTTAATACATCCAAAAGCAAAAGCAAAAACAGTCATATCTGAGCTGCCAAACAATGGTAATCAGATGTGCATCAGCCAATGGCTACTGCTTGTAAGAGCTCGCCACCTAGAGCCTCATCCCTCTGCACTTGAGTAGGCACTAAGCTTCCATTTGTCTCTGAGAGGATTTCACCCAAAGAAAAATGAATGGCAGCTGTCAACAAACAGGATGCACTTTGCATTCCTCCAACTGCAAACACAAGCAAATGAAATTCAGAGCTGCCCCAAAGCAAATTCTTTAGTTGATTTGCAAGGAACACTTCACGTGGAACCCCCAGGCTCCATTTCTATTGTTCTCCTATCAGGCAGCCCTGGTCAGCTTTAATTAATATCAGAAACAGCACAGGAAACATTCTTAATTATTCTTCTGGTGTACAGAGAAAATGTAGCTTACTAAAAGCAAAGTAAACTGCAAGTCTTTGAACTCAAGTGTTATCTTTGTCCTTTGGCTTGCTGGGCCTTGTGTTATCAGACATGATAATTTGTTTTCAATGATACCCTTGATGAAATTAATTTAGTTTTAGACTAGCGTACATTTCCTTTTGCCCATACTTTCACTGTTGGCAAGGTCTTATCTAGGCAGTTAGTCCTGCTCTCGTCTGGTTCTGTCTGCTGAGATTCAATAGCTGCAGGACTGTTGTTTTAAACAAAGATGTTTACTTTTGTTATTAATGTAAAATTCAATTCACTTCCTTTTTTTGTCTTCCCATAACAAAGAAAGAACTCTCCCTCCCTCCATTCCTCCCTTTCTTTCTTCTTTCTTTTTTTCTTTCATTCTTTCTTCTTTCTTTCCTTTTTTTTTTTTTTTTTTTTTTTTTTTTTTTTTTTTTTTTTTTTTTTTTTTTTTTTTTTTTTTTTTTTTTTTTTTTTTTTTTTTTTTTTTTTTTTTTTTTTGTGTGTGTGTGTGTGTGTGTGTGTGTGTGTGTGTGTGTGTGTGTGTGTGTGTTGTATGCCTGTGTTCATCTATGTAGGTTTGTGCTGATGGACATGGAGACTAGAGGTTGATACTGGGATGTCTTCCATAACTGGTTCTTTGCCTTATTCTTATTTGAAACAAGAAACAAGACCCCTCACTACCTGGAGCATACTGTTTCAGCTACTATGGCTGGCCAACAAGCTGGGGGATCTGCCTGTTTCTTTCCCTGTCCCAGCACCGGGGGTAAAGACACACACACACTGCCACACTTGCCTTTTTAAACTTTTTTTAAAGATGAGTCTGATGATATGAACTCAGGTTTTCATGGATTCACAACAAGCACTTGACCTAATGAGCCATCTCTCCAGCTTAAATTTTATTTTTAAACATTAAAAGTTGCATAGGCTTATTTTTAAAATTTTAAAATTAAAATAAGGTCTCCTCCATACCCTAAAGTCACTGAGATTTTTAGATGTGAGTATTGAAATGTGCTTTTGAAAATTTTTTTTGGGGGGGGTCTCTTTTTTGAGACAGGGTCTTCCTGTAGCCCCAGCTGGCATGGAACTCACTCTGTAGACCAGGTTGTCCTTGACCTCACAGAGATCCACCTGCCTCTGCCTCCCAAGTGCTAGGATTAAAGGCATGTGCCACCATGCCCAGTTTAAAGGCTCTTCTTAGCTGCCACGTGGGTGCTGGGAATCAAACTCGGGTCCTCTGGAAGAGCAGTTGGTGCTCTTAACCACTGAGCCATCTCTCCAGCCCTGCTTTTCAAAACTTTTGCTCACAGAAGCAGACTGATACACGGAATACAGGTTTTATATGAATGAAATCATAGTTACTGTTCTAGAATTAACTGGTTTTTTTTTTCAAATTTTATGTGTATGAGTATATTGCCTGCATGTATGTAGGTGCATCTGTTTCATGCAATACCCATGGAGGTCAGAAGAGGGTGCCAGTTCTAGAACCTGAGTTATGGATGGTTGTTAGCCACCCTATGGGTGCTATAGGATTCAAACCCAGGTCTTCTGTGAGAACAGACAGTGCTCTTAACTGCTGAGCCATCTCTCCAGCACCTACAATGAAGTTTTTAAAATTAATGTTTTATTTGTTCCTTGGCAATTTTATGCATTCATATAATGTTTCTGATCATGTCCACCACCCAGCCCCTCCCTTATTCCTCTCCCGCTCCCTTCTTCCAAACATTTCTCTTTCTTTCACTTCTGTTTATTTTATTTTTTAATAACCCACTGAGTTTAATTAGAGCTGCTGGCATGTTCATGGATGTGGGGTTACGTGCTGGTTCACGGGCAACTTACCAGTGGTTACATCACTGAAGAGAAACGTACTCTTCATCCCCTGCAGCCATTAAACTGCCAATAGCGCCTCTGGTTGCTAAGCAGCACAGTAATATCATGTGATGCTCTAGTCAGCTGCTGACCAGCAAAAGCAAACAATGGTAATCTTTTGATCTCTGCCTATCGAGCTGTGTTCTGTGCTGATTAAAAAGTTGGACCGGTGAGATGCCTTCTCAGGTAAGGGTGCTTGCCGGGCACCACACAAGCCTGACAAGCTGAGTTCAGTCCTGGGCATCCATATGGTAGAAGGAAAGGACAGATTCCTGCAAGTTTTCCTTGGACTACACAGTCTCACCGTGGCACATAGATATTCATACACACACACACACACACACACACACACACACACACACACACACACACACACACACACAAAACAAATAAAAACCTTTAAAAAAAGAAAAAAGGAAAGGTCACTGCTCCTGTATTTGTACTTTCAAATGAGAAGAAATACCAGAAACAGTTTGGCTGAGAGGTCATGAAGAATTCCTGTAAGTATGAAGAGGCATTCTACTAAAAGGCTTGGATTGTTTTATTTTATTTATTTTCACACTTTTATTCACGTGTATGTGTGTGTATGCTTCTCTGTATGTATACTATGTGCATGCAGTCCCTGAAGAGACCAGAAGAGGACATCAGAACTGGAGTGACCACAGACCTGGCTGTTGGGAGCCAAATCAGTTCTCTGCAAGAGCAGCAAGTGCCCCTAACCACTGAGCCATCTCTCCGGGCCCCACCACAGGCTTTAAAAAGTGTTTTCTCTGTCAGTGTGCTTCACTAACGATGGTTTTTGTCTTAGAAACCTTTGAGATTTTATAAGCTCACAGGATTTCTTGTCTGTTATAATAGCATACTGCTTTACTCCTTCAGTATCATGCATTGTCCCTATGTGGTTTACGGCTACTTCCTCTACAGTGTTAGCAGTGTGTCTTCATTGTCATCATCACCATCGCTTTGATTTAGAATCATTTCAGCTATTTCATTATAAGTCAGTCAGTGAACAGATGTAGCCTCATTAGCAATGTTAAAAACTTCTTTAAAACCCACTTCTCCCACCTATGAGGACTCTGAAGCCATATTTTATTTAATTTTTGCATATATAAGGAGGTTAGGCATGACTTTTTTCTCAATCGACATGAAATCTTTCAGATTCACCACCCTGTTAATCATCATTGAACAGAACAGAGGCTGGGAGAGGCAAGCCATGCGTGACCATGACTTTAGTCACTGTGATCTGAAAGAGCTCAACACCACATATGGCATCCATGCTAAGATCCTTTGTTTCTTCAGGGCTTTATGATAGCTGTTCCAGCACTATATTACTCTTTAAGATGTTTTATATTTATATCACTGTCCAGGTTCTCCAAAAGCTTGGCTTCCTGTGCTGTCAACAAGTGTAAATACTTCTTTTATCACTGTTACCCATAGAGCTGTCTCAAAACTCATTTGAAAATTTCATCTGCATCTTTACTCCAGAGAGAAGAGAAAAAGTCACTAAATAAGCACACAAAATTGTGGGCAATGCACAGAGGTCTTACTGGACTTGTGGTTTCATGGGAAATCTGGTGCTGTCACATCTGACCCCCACATATGCCATTTTGTTACTCATTATGAATTGATTTGCATAGTGAACCTGAGTGTGTGCAGTTGAGGAGCTGGAGTGATCTTTTTTCTCTTAGGAATGGTGAGTACACACTGTGTTCTCTGCCTCTGTTTTGGCTACTGCTTGTCATGGGAGATAGATGTGAAATTTTCTACTCATGGCATTTGGATTTTTTATTATTTCAGAGTCTAGCAAATATATACCTGATTTAGCGGTAAATAATCTTACTTTCAGAATATGGAGTATAGAATTGATGGAGTTACTTTCTAATTTCTAAATGTTGTTAGGATTTTTGACTATGAAACTTTATATAAATCAATTGGATGCAAAGGTTAAAGGGTATGACTCCGTTGCCTGGTGGGGAACTAAGATTAGCTGAGACTTTAAAGGAATACATCATAACATGTCTATAATACTTTATTGCCAAGAAAATCATATAGTTGTCTTTTTGTCTGAAAATATAGACTGTATGGTAATTCCAAATCATATTTCAGAATTCACATTTTCCCTTTTAATTTTATATTATTCTGAAATATGCATACATACCCTCTACCCATATACCAAAATTACAAAGTCTGAAAATAAGTGGTAAGTTAATTCTAGAGCCCATTAAGGGATTCACTTTATAAGAGCACAGTTGCTTTCAGATAAAAAGAAATATAACATTAATGTTGCTCAGTTTGCCTTACAACTAGGGATTTGGTGCTAGCATCAACAGATGAGGGATACGATTCGTTGTTTGTTTTTCTGGGACTGTGTTACTTCACTTAGCATAATGGCTTCTAGTTCCATCCATTTACCTGCAAAGTTCATGATGTCATCTTTCTTTACTGCTGAATAGAACTCCATTGTGTAGATGTACCACACTTTCTTTATCCACTCATTGGTTGAGGGGTACTTGGGTTGGTTCCAGCTTTTTGCTGTTGTGAAGAGAGCTGCAATACACATAGCTGTGCATGTACCTCTGCGGTAGGATGAGTCTTGTAGGTATATACCCAGGAATGGTATGACTGGGTCAGGTGGTAAACTCATTTTGAGTCTTTTAAGGGTTTTCCACACTTCTTTCCATACTGGTTGTACAGGAATTTACATTCCCACCAGCAGTGGATGAGTGCCCCCCTTTCTGCACAATCTGTCCAGCATTTGGTGTCTTTTGTTTCCTTGATCTTAGCCAGTCTTATTGGAGTGAGATGATATCTTAAAGTGGTTTTAATTTGCATTTCCTTAATTATTAGTGATGTTGAACACTTTTTAAGATGTTTCTCAGCCATCTTTACTTCCTCACTTGTGAAGTCTCTGTTCAGCTCTTTACTCCAACTTTTGAGTGACTCATTTGTTTTCTTCTTTCTTTTTTGAGAAGTTTATGTATTCTGGATGTTAATGCTCTCTCAGATGTATCACTGGTGAAGGTTTGCTCCCACTCTGTGGGTTTTCTCTTCACGTTATTTATTGTTTCTCTTGCTGTACAGAAGATCTTGAGTTTAATGAGATTCCACGTGTCAATTGTTGACCTTATTTCCTGCGCAGCTGTTGTCTGATTTAGAAAGTCTTTTCCTAAGCCTATGACTTGTAGGTTGTTGCCAACATTTTCTTCAATCACCTTCAGAGTTTCAGATTTCACATTGAGGCCTTTGATCCATTAGGAGTTGATTTTTGTACAGGGCGAAAGGTAGGGGCTTAATTTTATTCTTCTACAAGTGGTGATCAACACCATTTGCTGAAGATGCTATCTTTCTTCCATTGAGTCTTCTTGGCCCCTTTGTCAAATATGAGATGGCTGAAATTGCATGTGCTCAAGTTTGGATCTTCAATTTGTTCCATTGATCTACAGGTCTGTTTTTGTGCCAATATCAAACTGTTATTATTACTATAGCCCTGTAATATAGTTTGAAGTCTGATATAATAATCTCCCTGTATTGCTCTTTTTGCTCTGGGTTGCTTTGGCTATCCAGGGTCCTTTGTTTTTCCATATGAACTTTAGCATGTTTTTTTTCTAAGTCTGTGAAGAAGCTCATGGGGATTTTTAATTGTGATTGAATTGAATCTGTACATTACTTTGGGCAGGGTGGTCATTTTTACTATATTCATTTTTCCAATCCATGAGCATGGGAGGTCCTTCCATCTTCTGGTATCTTCCTCAGTCTCCCTGAGGGATTTAAAATTTTCACTATAGAGACTTTTAGTGTCTTTGGTCAGGTTTGTTCCTAGATATTTTATTTTTTTGGAGGGTATTAGGAGTGGAAAAGTTTCCTTGTATTCCTTCTCCAATTGCTTGTTATTGGCATAAAGAAAGGCTACTGATTTTTCTAGGTTAATTTTGTATCCTGCCACTTTACTGAACCTGTTGATGGTTTCTAGGAGTTTTCTAGTGGAGTTTTTAAGCATCCCTTAGGTATACTATCATGCCATCTGCAAAAGGGGATAGTTTGACTCCCTTGCTAGGGTTTTTTTTAATCACAGTTTAAATTTCCTCCTTCCAATTATATTCCTCTGATTTCCTTTTCTTGTCTTATTGCTCTTGTGACCATTTCAAGCACTATAATGAAAAGGAGTGGGGATAAGGGGTAGCCTTGCCAGGTTTCTGACTTTGTGGGGAATGCTTCTAGTTTTTCCCCATTTAGGATAATGTTGGCTGTGGGTTTGTTGTATATGGCTTTAATTGTGTTGAGGAATGTACCCTCCAGGCCATTTCCCTCCAGGACTTTAAACATGAAAGCATTTTGAATTTTGTCAAAGGGCCTTTCTACATCAATTGAGATGACCATGTGGGTTTTGCCTTTCAGTCCATTTATGTGCATTCTGACATTTATTGATTTATGTTTGTTGAACTGTCCCTGCATCTCTGGTATGAATTCATCTTAGTCATGCTGGATAATCTTTTTGATGTGTACCTGTATGCAGTTTGCAAGTATTTTGTTGAGAATTTTTGCATCTATGCTCATTAGTGAAATGGGTCTATAGTTTTCTTTTTGGTTGTATCTTTGCCTGGTTTTGGTATTAGAGTGATGTTGGCTTCATAGAAGGATTTAGGAAATTTCTTTCTTGAATAATTTGAGTAGTAGTGGCTATAGGTTTTCTTTAAATGCCTTATAGAATTCTGCTGTGAATCCATCTGGGACTAGGCTTTTTTTAGTTGGGAGGGTTTTTTTAATCACAGCTTAAATTTCCTCCTTTATTATGGGTCTATTTAAGCCATCAATCTCTTCTTGGTTAAGTTTTGGTGGATTCCATAATTTCAGTTACTCATCCATTTCTCTTAGTTTTTCAAATTTAGTAGAGTATAAGTTTTTGAAGTATTCCTGTATGATTGTCTGAATCTTTTTGCTATCTGTTGTAATGTTTCCCTTTTCATCTCTAATATTGTTGATTTGGAGTTTTTTTCCTTCTGTCTTATTTCACTTCCATCATGATTCTGTGAAACACAAATTAGCTTTGCTATCTTAAAGGTAAGAAAATTTCAAATCAGTGAGATTTAACAAGTAATCAGTCCAGAGCTTGTCAGTGATGGTTTCTGAGAGGCAGCTGACAGAAAAGGAAATATCCTAGAGCATTGACAAGATGTGCACTCAAGTTCAAGGTGTACAAAGCCAATTTCACTAGTAATAAATAGCTATTCCTACTTTCACAGTTACACTCATGACATTGTTAAAGTGCTTTAGGAAAAGTCAAAAGAATTACCCAACACCTTGAAATTTTCAGCACCTCTAATGTTTTTGCCAACCATTCCCATAAAAACACAATGGTTATGAAAAATCAAAACTCCAAACTGGATCTTGTCAGTAAGTTGATCTATTTTGAAGACAAAATACAATTCTGCCTATGACATTAGCTCAGTCATTACATCTACAACTAAACTAACTACACATTGTGTATTGTTGAAGAAATGTCAGCCCAGTCCTTTCCCTGGCTTGCCCTCAGGAGCCACTGGGAATGGTGAGGCACAGGGAACTCCAACAGTATCGCAGCTACCGGCTGTACTCTTTCAGTCAGTGCACATGCAAGCTTTGCTCCTTCAAAACCTCAGTGATGTTTTCATTTCATATTAAAAAAGCTTCAATCACTTTTCTTTTGCTTTAAAAGGTTATCTTGGGGCTGGAGAGATGGCCTAGCAGTTGAGAGTGCCGACCGCTCTTGCAGAGGACCCGGGTTCGATCCCCAGCACCCACATGGCGGCCGAGAACCGTCTGAAACTCCAGTTCCAGGAGAACTCCAGTTCCAGGGGAATCCGAGACCCTCTTCTGACCTCCGCAGCACTGCACGACACGGGTGCACAAACTTGCATGCAGACAGTACATTCATACACATACAGAAATAAATTAAAAAAAAAAAAGGTTATCTTGAACATTAAAAAATATCATCCTGGAATAACCTTTCGATCCTACTAATGAAGCACAAGCAATTAGATATATAGGTATTTATTAGTAGGATCGAAAGGTTATTCCTGGACAAACTGTCAGCCCATGAAAGGAAACAACCAGAATTGACCAAATTCCAAGACAACAGATCCAGAGAGAGTGGACTGTTTCGCTTCTCATCCACCTGTGCCCCTTGTCTAAGCCTAGGGAACAATCTGCGGAAGAGGGGGCGTGGTAGAATGTAAGGGCTGCGATTGGGGTGAATGGTGAAACTACAGCAATGTAGTCTGGACACTCATTTGATCAACTTGATTGAACATACAACCCCTCACCCCCCGCTGGATGGTGGGGCTGTGGGGGTTTGGGCACAACAGCCTGCAAATTGGTTTTACATGAAGGATGCTTGTACTCATGGATTATCACTTATAGCTAAAAAATGAAAAAAAAAACTGAGAGAAAGATGCAGGACAGTTATGGCAGAATGCATAATCTGGGATGGGGTGGGGGTGGGGGGGAAGGGAAAGGGAAATATGCCTGAACTGAATTGGAAAATGATGTATGAAATGCACAAAGCATCAATAAAAAAAATGTTAAAAAAATCATCCTAGGAAAGATATTCTAACTTACCTGGCAACATAACAGTATTAAAAAGTGTTTTGCTGTACAAGACGCAAGGAAGTACATAATAAAGACAGGGAATTTAGCTTTTGTTGTATTTTTCTTATTCACATTTTCTATAGAAAATATTCTGTCCTTCTGAAGGCCAAGAAATGCTTAGGATTTGTCAGTTTCATCCTTTTCAATATCTTGGCATAGAGGTACGCAACCTCGGGCTAAAGAAATGAGTCCTCTAATTTATTTTACCCAAATAATCTATCATGTATTTATAAAATTTTCAAATAACAATTTGATATGTCTAAATTCAGAAATGTTTTCACAAATAGTTAAAAAGTATTGTTATAAACCAAAACAATAAAAGTTCTGATATGTTTCTACATATAAGAAAAACTCCAGGATTTCAAGATATACATTATTGGATGGATAACAATGAGGTTATAGGATGTATTAGTTCTTCATTGATGTGACATAACGCCTTATGCAACTAACAAAGTAATTTATTTTGGCTCACAGATTCAGAGCTTTCTATCCATGGTTTCTATGTGCTTGCAAAAACATTTTGGTGATGGAGCATATGCTAGAGGTGGTTCACCTCTTATTGGGCAGGAGGCGGAGCAATAGATTGAAAGGGACCAGAGAAAAGACCCCCTGTAAGGACCTACTACAAAGGACATGGTTTTCTTTTCCAGGTCCCAAAGTATATAAAATGTGAGTTAAATAAAATAGGAGCCCAGGAGACAAAAATTAAGCAGATGATAAGAAAAATTAAATGGGTAACAGTACAAGTTGGTGAGTTCAACTCACTTCATGGAGACACCCCCAACTTCAAATTGCAAGCACAGAAATTTTCAAAGATACTTTCTGATAACCAACAGGTTTTCAAAATGGCATATAAAATCTTGAAAAGGGAGTTGTTTCTCAAGTTCATCTCAAATCCCACCATGCGCACTGTCGTGTGTGTGTGTGTGTGTGTGTGTGTGTGTGTGTGTGTGTTGCTAAGCTACAATAATCAGGAAAAGTCAACAAACCTCTCCCTTGGTCAAGGGATTAGGTTCCCCTAGATGCCTAGATTAGGCTCACCTAATCTTGACTGATTTAAACAATCCCAAATGATTGCTGCAAAATCTAGAGCTATACTGGAGCCTAAAGAGAAAATTAGCAGTCTTGTTGGGGACAAAACTGATAATTCAGTTTCAAGCCTACTCACAGTCTATTGGCAATGTATAAGACTGCTTTGAAGAGATTATCTTCCGTGTAGACTTCTGGAGTAGAAATGAGGTAGGTATTTTTAAATTACTTAATTGTCTTAAGTAGCATGTCAATTTGATACATTCTTCTAGTGGTCAATGCTCCACACTTTGAGAAATAATAGTGTTTTTTATTACATGCACCTTTGACTTGAATCTCAACACTGGAACGTCTGGCAATCAGGGAACTTAATGGCCTAATTTTACTTTCACTCGGTAATACAGGCACTTAAGATTTGACGTCTAACATCACACCATCTCTTCTTTGGTGTGCTTATTCTAAATAATGCTGCCTACATTAAAACTCAGTCTCAGTTCTACAGCTGCATCACTCTTCAATGTTTTTAAGTTGTGATATTATCTGAGCCATGTTAACAAGGTTCAATGCCCAAACAATTCTCTTCCATTTTCAGCTTTCTTGAAATCCCATGTTAAGCCACTTTTATTTTCAAAAGCTTTAAAAATAGTGGTGAAAGGGCTGGAGAGATGGCCTAGCAGTTAAGAGTGCCGACTGCTCTTGCAGAGGACCCAGGTTCGATCCCCAGCACCCACATGGTGGCTGAGAACTGTCTTTGACTCCAGTCCCAGGAGAATCCAACACCCTGTTCTGACCTCCGTGGCATTGCATGACATGACACGGGTGTACAGAACTACATGCAGACAGTACATTCATACACATAAAAAATAAAATTAAAAAAGCTTTAAAAATAGTGGTAAAATGTTAACTCAGGTGATTCTAGAGTCAAAAGCAGAAACAGACCTTGGATACACTAGGTTTTATCTATTGAATGGATTGAGATAATTCCGGGTACATCCATTCCAAAATGGACTTGATAAAAACAAGAAATCTATATTTCTAAGAAGGATCTGAACATAGTTTCTACCTTCAGTTGCAGATTGGTTGTTTTTGAAAATTTAGCACTCATTATCTTCAGTTCTTGTGAAATATGGAAAATTTGTAATCCTTTCCTGAGACAGAGTTTAGCTTAAAAAAAAAAACCTCCACAAAACTCCTAGAAGTGCCAATAATTTATTCTCACTATAATCTTTCTAGCTTTCATTTACATAATAAGTTGGAGGGATACACAGCATTGAATCCTCTTATTCATACTATTCTTCAATTTGAACTTAGTTTTTAAAATAGTTATTAAATATGCAATATTGAAATTGAAAAAGTAATTCAAGTCTCTTGGATAGAATTTCTTTCAAAATTGTTTTGAAGTATTTTTTTACTTGTAAATTATATGAGTTATAAAATTTGTATTACCATTTAGTCAAAAATGTAGTTGAAGTAGCCATGTGTTCTATATTTGTTACTGTAGTTGCTATATTGATTATTTGATTATGAATACCTAACAACCATCCATCCACTCATTATTCCAGGTGACACGTTATGAACTCCAGCAGTGGCAGATCCACTGGAACACAATAAAAGAGGAAGGATTGTTTCAAAGTCAGGGCTATTCTGAAGCCAAGATAGAGAATATAAGGGTGATGGTAACTGTAAAAGATTTGGTTTAAAATATACAGGTAGTAAGACAGCTCTAGCTCTACAGTATGCAAGAGAAAAGTTCCAATGAATCACAGAAAACAAGGTGTAGAGTCTTGAAAAAAATCTGGACTGGCTTTTTTTTTTTTTTTGGTCTTTTTGAGACAGGGTCTCTCTATAGCCCCAGCTGTCCTGGAACTCTCTCTGTAGACCAGGCTGGCCTTGAACTCACAATGATCCGCTGTTGGCAGCCTGTCACAGCATTGTTACTGTGACCATTCACCGCACCGTAAAGATGGCGCCGACTTCCTCAGGAGGCTAGAGAACAACAACTAGCCACCTTTTCTGCATGTAGCCACCTCTTCCGCGTTAGGACAGGAACTGCGCATGACTTTGAGCCCATTCACCTAATATTCTAATGAGGCTTTGGCCCCTATTGTGCTATAAGCCCATACATTGGATATGCTAATGAGGCATTGGACAGTGCACCATTCCAGAGCATACTCAAACCCTCTAGACTGCTATATAGGCAGTGCCTCTTCCTCATTTCGGGGTCCTTCTCACAAGAGAGCTGTGTACACAATAAATACTGCTGCAGAAGAATCCTGTTGTCCGCGTAAAGTTCTTGCCGGCGAGACTGCTGCGCATGACAATCCGCTGCTTCTGCCTCCCAAGTGCTAGGATTAAAGGCATGCGCCACCACGCCCGGCTTGGACTAGATTTCTTTACATCCTGATCATTGACACTGTTCTCAACAAGTCCCTTTTCTTGTGGGAGATGGTGGTACTTGTGCTAATCTGCTTTTTACCACTATAACAAAGACCCATGATAATGAAGTTCTAAAGGAAAAATATTTATTTTGGTTCACAGTTGGGGAAGTTCTGCTCCATGGGCTCTGTTGCTTTTGTGCACATCATGGTGGCCGCATGTGACATTGAAAAGTTGCTCACCTTGTGGCCAGAAATAGCAGAAGAGACATGTCCCACAATCACTTCTAAATATATCCTTAATGACTACCCTCTAGGCTTTGCCTTCTTTAACATTCTGCTCTATCTTCTAAGAATCCAAGCTAGGATTCAAGCCTTTCACATATGGACATTTGGAGGACATTTAAGATACAACCTGCAGCAATGGGGATGGTAATAGAGATAGTGATGATTGATAATGGTTATGGATGATGACAATTGTGATGATAGGGATGATGGTGGTGGTGACAAGTACAATGATGATGATGGTGTTGATAACAATGATATGACAAACTAGAAAATACATAAATTTAACTGTTACTCTTTAACCTGAGCAGAGCTTAGGGCTGAGATTTGAGTCATGAGAATGCTTTTCAGTCAAGGGACTTATGAGGCCACATTAGCTAAGCTGAAGTGTCTGAAATAGACCAAACAAAATATGCTGCATTCAAACTTACCTTGCTTCAGTCTGCTCTTTACACTCTGTCATCTTGACCTGATTAGACTAGCACTGGCTTCCATAAGAATTTTTAACTTTGAATTGTAAATTATAACATATACAAGAAATATGTCAAAGAATTGACAACTGTAACATATATGAAGATAAAGCCTAGGTAACTACTCTCTGATTAAGAAACAGAACATTGGGGCTAGAAAGGAGGCTCAGTGGTTAAGAGCACAGGCTGTCCTTGCAGAGCACACATATTTGGTTCCCACATAGTGGCTAATACAAATCTCTGTGACTCAGTTCCAGGGGATCTTCTGCCTTCTCCTGCCTCCCTGGGCACCAGACACTCATGCAATGCACATATATACATACATGCACACATACATACATATGAGCAAAACACTCATATGCACAAAATTTCTAAATAAAAAAGCAAAGAAAATGATCAGAAACCCTGCATTTCCCAAGCACCCCCATCACAGGTCTCTCTCCCTTGTCAAGTGTTCACCTTGACTTAGGTGAGAGCCTTTCCTTCTAAAACACGCTCACAGTAAACTTTTGTAAATGTGACTGTTAAATACGCTCCGCTAGACAATACTGCTGAGTCTCCGGTGATTCAGATTTATGAAAGTGCCGTCCCGCTGCTCATCTCTCTCCATGGTTCTGCAGTTTCTCACTCAAGCGTGTGGTCAAAATGCTTTATTCTTTCTTTGGTACACATGACTCATCCGTTTTCACCATGTTAAGATCAATCAGGTATACTAATGGAGGCATTTGTGCTATTTCCAGTTCTGACTACTACCTACAAAGGCTGCCTGACCATACTTGTCTGGAGACACCGCCGTCGAGTCATACGCAGTCAACCTTCTGCACTCATAGGCACAACCCATCATTTCACCCCATTTATTCAGAGAGAAAGCTTCCTCCATCTACACTGTGCTGACCATATCTACACTTTTTACCCTGTTGGCATTGTTCCCTAAATAATGCACTATGACTGTTTGCCTGCCACGTGTATTATTATATTAGGCATTGTAAACAACATAGAGACAACTTAAAATTCTGTGTATGGGAAGATACACAAATACTAATCTATTTTATGAAAAGGACTTGAGCATCTACAGAGATTGGAATTCAGAGGGATCCTGGTATGAAACCTTTAGCAATATGGAGGAACAACTGAATCTGGATGTATTTACATTCTCTTCAATTGTAATAGATACTGACAAATTGTATTCCAAACACTCCTGTAAATAGCAAATGAAAGTATATATTGTTCAATCTTCTCATCAGTACTTGGCATTACTGGTCTTTTTCATTGCTGCAAATGTGTCAGTGAACAGTGGCATTTCAACAAAATTTTCATAAGCACTTTCTTCATGCTTCATATGTTTATTTCCACTTTTCTGTAGCATGCCTAATTAAAATGTCCCCCCTTCTTTTATTAGCATATCTTTTTCATATTGGTTTGTAGTAGCTCTTTATATATTTTGGACATTCATTCATCCCCAGTCATATGTGTTGCACACTGTTTCTTCTACTGACTAGTTATTTTCATACTGGCTAAATAATGTCTTTTAGCATATAAAATGTTTCATTTTAATTAAGCCAAATTTATTAATTTTGCCTTTGTGATAATGTTTTTACTCTTTCTAAGAAATTTTCTCCTAACTCCAAAATGCTTAAGTCAGTTTCCTGTATCCTGCTATATTATAAAAACTTTGTGTTTTTTAACTTTAATTTTCATCGTTTTATCCTATTTGAAGTTCTTTTGTGCATGACAGTTATTTTATTTTTAAATATCAATACGAATATTTTAGCATCATTTATTAGAAGTCTCTATGTATCAAACAGTGTACCTGCTCTACCCAGACCATCGCAGAATGAATCTTTATGTTTGTGAACAAGTATGGGTCTCTTGTAGAAGGCTGCCCTTAGTCTATTAGACATTGTTTTGTCTATATACTTGGAGAGCCCAGGATATGTTGAGGAATTTACATTGCTTTAGGGTGACCCTTTTAACAAGTGACTAAAGATGCCAAATTAAATGCAACGAGTTTTAAAAATGAAACATGACTCGCCAGACATGGCGGCACACGCCTTTAATCCTAGCACTGAAGAGGCAGAGGCAGATAGATCTCTGTGAGTTCAAGGCCAGCCTGGTGTACAGAGTGAGTTCCAGGCCAGCTGGGGCTACAGGGAGACCCTGTCTGAAAAAAAAAGACCAAAAAAAGAAACATGACAATCTCTTTCATATATCCAGAACTGATGTGTGAAGTCTTCTCATCTATACATGTGAATATTTCTCCATGGATCCAAGTCTTCTTTAATGATTTTCAAAATATTTTTAAACTTCATCCATGGAAACCTTTTTAGCTTTTGTTAGAGTTTTTCCTGACTATGTTGCAATGTTGATGCTACTGAAAAGGTATTTTTATTTCATTTATTGTTTCTTATTTGTATATAAAATGTTGGGCTCTCATTAATTCTAAGGATCTGTTTGCAGGTTTAGAAGGGGTTCTATTTATGCAATCTTGTCGTTTGCTAGTCACCTTCAGTCATCTGGTCTCATGAGACAGCCTGCAGCTCATCTCCACAATTCTTTTCTTCGAATACACAAATCTGCCTTCAATACTGAGTCAATCCCTCTGGGTCTTCATCTTCTGCATATTTTGGCCTAATAATTCATTATTCTCTCAGTGACTCCTTGATTTAAAAAAATATCAGAAGATGTTTACCTAACTTTTAACATTGTTCCCAGAGTAAGGTTTCATTCAAACAACTCAGCAGAATTTCACTTTCATTTTCAAAGACCTAAATTTCACAAATGCAATCAGCCATCTGGTGAAGACAGACCTGTGTACTACAGCACTGTAACATCTGTCCAAACACTGTGGACAAAGCTCAGAGAGTAGCCTTGAGGATGAGGAGTCTAGTCTGGATGTACTATGCAGGGAGAGCCAGGAGAGTTTGAAAATACCACATGATAGAGAAAAGTCACTGTAGGGCCAGACTTCTGGCTTGAACAGGGGGCATTATGAAGCTATCTTGACTGAGAGGACAGTATAGCAAATTCTAAACGAGGAAGCCAAAATTTTAATTTTAAATATGTTAATTGGTGATTAGGCATCTAGGTAGCAATTTTGAGTAGGCAAATTTTATGAGCCCCAGAGCTCAGGACAAAGTTTGAGACCAGAAGAACAAATGTGAGAGTTGTCACTACATAGATGATGCTTAAAGCCAGGAGCCTGAATGAGATCCCTTAGGGAGAGAAGACAAGATGCTTTGGGCTTGATTCCTAGAACACCTGAATAATTTTAAGTCAGGAGAAGAGGATGACAGATCACAGGAAGGTAGACATTTCATAGAAGGAGCCTGTCAATGAAGTAAAAATCTTGAAAGACAGGGTCTTAGGAGCCAAGTGAAGAAAATTCAACTGTATTAACCTTGAGCAAGTAGCTGTGCAAAAGGCTGACAAAGCACAGGAGTTTGGAGAAGGCTGGCCTAGGAAACTATGCTGCCTCTTATGTTAGGGAGAGCCACAGAGCAAGGGGGCTTGGTGTGCCAGTTTAAGATTTATCGTCATAGCTGGGTGTGGTGGTGCATGCCTTTAATCCCAGCACTCGGGAGGCAGAGACAGGTGGATCTCTGTGATGTTCAAGCCCAGCCTGGTCTACAGAGTGAGATCCAGGCCAGTTGGGACTAAAGGGAGACCTTGTCTCAAAAATACCCCCCCCCCAAATTTACCTTCATTGCTTTCCAGGCAGTTAAGTTCAATAATCATAATGAAGGGTCAACAAAAATTCTAGTTCACCTTTGTGTTTCTTTGCCTTGCTCATCTTTACTTTGAAGACTGGGTCTTTACTAAGGCTAGATAGAGTGGGAGGTACTTCTGATAGCTGCTGATAGCATGAGATTCGCATCCAGCTAGGTGTATAGTCAGGTGGGCCAGCAGTGCCACCTTTCTCTACCCCAGGTGATTTAACAGCAATGGGAATTGCTGAGCACATCTTTGCTAGGGAGCCAGTTACGGATTCTTTTAAAGATACTTTCAGAGGACTTGCCACAGAGCAAAGTTAAGGATTTAGTGAGGTACAAACCCTTTGTGGTATTTACCCACCTCCTTTTTCATTTAACATCATATCATCCCTCCCCCCGCCGGCAAAAGGAACGAGTTGAATGTGCTATGTGATTGTTTTCAAACTGTAAGGTAATTACTATGCAATGGGGAACATCTTCTGTTTCCAGACAAGGCTATGAAAAGTGCCACCTGTTCTTTTTCTCTTCTAACCCTTTGCAACAGCTGTGGTGGCACGCATCTCTAATCCCAGCACTTGGGAGGCAGACAGGTGGCTCTCTGTGTGATGGAGGCCAGCCTGGTCTACAAAGTGGGTTCCAGGCCATCTAGGACTACAGGGATATCCTGTTTCACAAGAACAAACAAACAAAACAAACAAACCAAAACAGCTTTTTGGTGATTTAGATGGGAGCTGGCCAAGAAGAATGTCTCAATGTTGCAAGTAGATGTGGCTGGAATCAACTCAACTGTGTGGGACCATCTGGAGAAAAGACCAGGCCAGCATTTTCAGACCACACAGGTACCCAGAGAATTTTGGAGTCCACCAGGGGCAGCATTTTCAGTCCACAAAGGTACCCGGAGAATTTCGGAGTCCACCAGTTTCACTTGATGGTGAATTTGCTGGGAAATTGTGGGGGCTGTATGAATATGAGGATGGATACTGCTAACGGAGGGCAATAGCAGTGAGAGCCACTGGGTGAGCATGGGCTGTAAGGTATCCCAAGGCTGCAGGATGGGAAGGGACGGCAGGTCAGAGGAAATACAAAAAAGGTTACTCTACAGTTTGAAGGTGGCTCAGAGGACCCAAAACACTTTTAAAAATATGCAGACTGATGATTAATGCTCACCACATTTCACTAAGATTTTTACAGAGCTGTCCAAATGTTTCAACACCTGCTTCACAGGAGGGAAAAATCCTCTTGTAAACAACAGTGAGTCATTACCCAAGGCCTGGGAGAAAGGCACTCCTGGGTATATGCACATTTTCTCCAGGTTTCCTTTGATGGACAGTGACTGAAAATAGAGCATAACCTTCTTTGCCCTAGAAATGTTTGCTGAAAAAGGGGAAAATTCTAGGGGGGAAAAACCCCAGGACACATTATTATACACCTAAGCACATAAATACATCCATCCCTTATGTATTTGTATAGGTGGAAAACATGATAATTACATTTCCAAATGGTCTGGGAAACTTCCACAAATGTATACTTAAAAAGTCATAGCGGTGGAGGGAGACTGGATGGCTCATTAGTTGTGAGATAAAGCGGCAGCATTCCCTTTGGATCACCTAGTCCAAGAAGGATGAGGCCAGACACAATATGCTTGAACAGAAAGAGAAAAGAAAGCATCCTTTTTGAATAGGTGAGAACGAGAAACTAATATTACAACTTTCAGAAGGATTCATTCATTCACACTTTGGCCACTGTTTCTTGACTACCTTTATTGTCTTACAAATCTTTATATGATAAGAACTGAAGATATAAAGAGAAATAAAATACTGCCTAATTTCAAATAGCTTATCATATAGACAAAGAAATACAGGGGATCCCTAGTTCTAGTGCAATGTCATGCAGCTACTTTGTGGAGATTATAAGTAGTGATGGATGTACAGAGGAAAGAAAATATAAATTGGAACATTAATAATCCTTATCCACTATTGCATGGTCTCGCTCATATGCTAAATCTGAAATAATCGGTCCTGTGAAAGTTGCGGGTCTAATGGTAGGTTCCAGAGACTGGGGAAAGGAAGAAGGAATAGGAAAAGGTTGGTGGACAGACACTAAATAGTAGTTTGATGGGAGCCAAAGTGGAGCAGATACTGATAACATACTGCACACTTCAAATGCTGGTAGAAAAGATTTTGGATGTTTTTACCATAAAGAAATGACAGGTGCTTGAGGAGATGTTTAACTCAATTTAAACATTATACATTTTTTTCAGAACCTCACAAGGCTCTCCAGTAACATGAAGTTTTTTAAATTCTATTTATTTGTTGAGAATTTCATACATGTATGCATTGTATTTTGATCATATTCATCCCCCACTATTCCCTTCTAAAATTCCCAAGTTCCCCCCAAATATCCCCCTCTCAACTTCTTTTCATTCTCTCCCCCCCCCCTTAACACATGTCTGTATGCACCTGGCTGTAAAGCCATCCACTGGAACATGGATAATCTACCAGTGGTCAGACCCCTGAAGGAGACCAACTCTTCCTTGCCCAGAAGTTATCAACTACCAAAGTTCCTGAGCTAAGGATGGGGCCTCAGGGGTCCCTCCCCCATCCATGCTAGAATGTGACTAGCTTGATCTTGAAATTGAACAATTTTATAGGGTTTTTTTTTTTTTTTTGTCTTTTTTTTTTTTTTGTCTTTTCGAGACAGGGTCTCCCTGTAGCCCCAGCTGTCCTGGAACTCACTCTGTAGACCAGGCTGGC